>CAHIKZ030003771.1:1592500-1650000 GCA_903632075.3 Acanthosepion pharaonis
TAATTCCTCTCTCCAAGTTCTCCACCACTTTAACCAGGTATTGAACTCATACTCTTTGGATTTAACTACTGTCACTGGATCTAACTAATGTCTTTTTTCACTGTGCCATGTGTTCTCAAGGACACATGGTACAGTGGATAAAGATGAGGGCAATAGTCCGAATAATGTAAATAGTGTACATAATACCTCATCTCAGAAATATAGACATATATATTTATTTCAGATGAAATCAGTTAAATCCAACAAATATTTAAATGTATTTCAGTTCATATGTTATGGATATTATTTATTTAAGTAAATTTATTTAAGTAAGTGGTGTGTTTTAATTAAGCAGTATTAATTAGATTTATTGACCTGAATGTTTGATATGATGGTTTCCATATGAAATACACGTTCGATTCCTGTTGGAGAACATATATTTTCTACAAAATTTCTCAAACATTCAGTCCAGTAAATGTAATTAATATTGTTTAATTAAAACAGCAAGTGTATTTTAACATTTTAAGTTTATCTAAATAAACAACTTTTATTCATTCATTGTCTGAGAACAGCAAAGATTGTATAGATTGAAACAATGAATTCCACATGGATCCAAGAATGGTTTCCCTTTACACAGAGGGATGCAGGTTCAAATCCTATCAGAAATGCATATTTTTCTTTAATAAGATTTCTTGAATATTTAGGTGAGTAGACAAAAATAAATAAATATACTGTTTAATAAATAAATAAACAGAGCACCTATTCAAATATGAGTATCTACTAAAAATAATGTTTAAAATGATAAAAATCTGTCAGGTTGATAAATAAAAATCCATTACCTTAGATTAGATATATATATATATATATATATGTGTGTGTGTGTGTGTGTGTGTGTATGTACATATATATATATATATATATTGTCTAGAATTTTCTATATTTATGAGGAAGTGTGCTCAATATCAGGTATAGATAGTTTGTATATAGAGTGGTCAAATCAAGGGCCAGTCATTATCTATCCTCCTTATCCACCTCATCCTACAATCACTATTTTCTCTTGCATTCCTATCATCCATTTCATTCATCTTTACCATTTTGACTGTAATTTTCTACCTCAAGTGGCTCTTGAGCTTTGTATTGTGTGAAATTTAGTTAAAACAAAAGCAGAAAATACTATCAAATCTGGTAATTCTGTGCTAAAATTTGGTTAGAAAAAACCAAAACATTAACCTGTTGATATATTGAATTACTTTGTCTTGCTTTTTATCTTTCCTTTCTTACCATATTCTCATATATCAAAGGGTTTTAAAAGTAGTAACTATGTCTATAATTTTTCTAGATTTTCTAGAGCAATATATATAGGACTACTATGGCAAAAAGTCGGGGATTTGTTTAAAACTTGAATGTAAAAAGAAAATGACCCCCAACATAATATTGGGAAATGTGCTCTATATTGTAGATAGTATTTAGAGATATAGATAGAATGCACAAAACAAAGGTCAATTTTTATCTATCCTACTTATCCTCATCATCTTCACTTCCTACCACCTTCTCTTTAAATTATATCACACATTTCCTTTATCATTACTGTTTTGAAGGTAAATCCTCGTTCATGAATCATGTATTGGGTGAAATTTACTATTAAATCAAATGTTCTCAGTAAAGGTAATTTTCTGATCTGAAATTTGGTTAGAAAAAAACTAAAAGATTAGCATGTTAATATTTTGAATTACTTTCTTTTGCTTTTCCTTTCTTACCATTTTTCAACATAAATATTACCAGGCTTTTAAAAGTAGCAACTCTGACTATAAATTTTCTGGATTTTCTATATGAATATATAGAATCTACTATAGCAAAAAGTCGTGGATCTACTTATAACTTGGATGTAAAAGAAAATGATCCCCCCAAATAATATTAGGAAAAGTGCTCAATATTGTGACACTGGTAGTATAAAGCAGAGAATAAAAGGGTTCATGTGAAAACCCCATGTAGGAATTGGAAGAGTTAAAATTATTAAAATCATTAAAGTGAAAACATGAATTGAAATATGGAGCAAGGAAAAAAAAAAGAGAATGTTTTTTTTCTGATAAACTGATGGGAAAATGGAATTATGAATCCACAAAGCTGGAATGTAAACAATGAGATTTTAATCAGTCTAAAATATGTCCTGAGGAATATGAAAATTCTTTGACATCAGAAAAATAGAAATAATTTTTAAACACAAAAGTATGTAATCGGAAAAATTATTGTTGTCAGAGAATGTATTGTTTTGAATAACTGAGCACTTTGTTTGAGGGTCAGTGTTGTTTCTACACAATTGGAGAAAATAATTGATTGTCAGCCAAAAAACATATTGAATATTATAAATCATGAAGCCAATGACATAAACAGTCTAAAATATGTCCTGAGGAATCAGGAATGTGAAAATTCTTTGACATCATAGATAGAAATAGAATAGATAGAAATAGAAATAATTTTTTAACACAAAAGTTTATCAGAAAAATTATTATTGTCGAAGAATGTATTGTTTTGAATAACTTATTGCTTTGTTTGAGGGTCAGTGTTGGTTCTTCACTGTTGGAGAAAATAATTGATGAACCCTGAGGAATCAGATGAAATACATATAAACAGAGTGCTTAGTTGAAGCCAACAGTTGAAGCCAAGAGTCAGCAAGAGACGCAGATGAAATGAGACAACAGCTGATGAAAGAGCTGTTGAACCCTATGTGACCTGCTGTCAACAGAATTCCTGACCAACTACCTTGTCATGCTCCAAGTTTTAGAAGAAAAGGATAGTGTCACAATAGAGAGTTTAACAGGAAGGGTTAATTTTGTTGTATCAGTGACTATGTAAACAATTGAAAATTGACCCAGCAACCTTCTTTGTTAATTTGTTATGATATTTGTATTCTTGCCAGCAGAAGCATTCTTTGTCCTTTTGTAGCATGGTTCTGCCACAGCTCAGTTCAGCACTTAAGTACGGACAAAATTCGTTCTTCACTACTCTGTGATCAAAGAACACAACGTGGGACAGGGTAGATGAAAAAATAAAGTGGCCAGTTGATCAGGTGCAGTACTGACCAGCATGGGAAGGACCCAGGATTGAGCTGGGCTGGCCGTGTTATAATAATATTTAGAGATATATGCAGAGTGGACAAGACAAAGGTCAAGCATTATCTATCATCCTTATCCTCATCATCAGGTTTAACAAGTCAATATTTTGAATTACTTTATTTGCCTTACAGGCACATTCTCACAGGATTAATTCTATTTTACTCTCTGTTTTCTCTCTGTCTCATTTTATTTGTAAGAAATGTCCACAATGCATAGATATTAAACACTGCAAATTTGTTGATAAAATATTTCTAACATAATATTTGTTTTAAGCTTTGAGCAATATAACAGTTTTACTCTAGCAATGTGTTGCTGCCTTACCAGGCATTTCAACAGGAAGTTTATTGTTTGACTTGCTTATTCAACTCATTGGTGAAGCAATGGGCTCTCCACTGAAAAATACAAGACTGGATTTATATCTTCTTATATAGATTATTTCAGATTCTCATTGTTTTTGTTGTTTTGCATGCATACTCTCTGGACTTCCTCAAGTGTCTGTTAGGTTTCATAATGTTGAATCTTGTTTTGAAGAGACATACACTTTCTCTGTTTCTTTTATTACAACTATATTTCTCCCAATACAAGACCCAAGAGCCACTCAAGGTAAAGTGTTACTAAATGAGGTTGTTTTAAGGCCATACAGGAAGGGAGGAAAAAGGTGTATATTATGTGAAGATATGTAGGATAAATAATGATTGGTCCTTGACTTGAAAGGGTTAACATTAAATTAATCAGGGAAGCATCCTCTCAGGAGTCAGTTACATAATGCAATATTTCTAGTGAAGATGTTGTCTGGGTGGAATATGAAAGGAAGCAGGATGAGTTAACTCTGTGTATGTGGCCTGGTGGTTCCTAGCTGTGAAGGTCTTGACTGGTGGAACCAAAGATTATAGTTTGCCTGCATATCTGCCATGAAAATAGTAATCAAGAAGCGCAAGAGGCTAGCAATGTTTTATCTGTGGGAAAGGAATTGTAGTGTGGAAAATGTTTCCCCCCCCCCAAGGCTGCATAAACACTTTTGAACTCTTATCAAGGCTGTAAAGTGAGCATTGGACAGTTCAAGATATGGCGGCAATGTTACCATATTAGCTCTTGTAAAGACAACAACTATTTTTCCAGTGTCTTTTATGATGGTTTCTATATACAAATTCTGCTTGAGGTCTAGGGTGACCTTGAACCCTAATAGACATTCCAGGCAAGGAACCTTGTTGAGTGTACAATCATTTATTATGCCTAGAAAAAAACTCAGGACCTACTCTGTAATAATGAAATGTTATTTTTTTTGTGTTTGTACTTGTGCATGTTTCAAGGACTTCTTCCTTTTTCAACCTCCATGTAATAATTTTTTCTCTAAAGAAGAATTTTTTTTTCAAATGAATAAATTAGAAATAAATTCCACACAGCGATGTGTGTTAATCACACTGTCATCAGTAATAATATAGGTATAATAATAACTTTTTAATTATAGAAAAATATTTTCTACAAAGAAAAAAAAAACAAAATTTTCCCCCATTTCTAAGGTTTATGCATATAGTCTTCTGTAGTAAAAATAGCTTGAAAAACATTATTTATGATGATACAGATGTTAGTATAGCACCAACATCTATATCAACCAAGATGAAAACAATAGTTCAAAATAACACAAGAATACTAACAATTACTCATCTCAGAAATAAAATATTAAACTATGAAAAGCAGTACAAACCTGCCATTATAACCAAATGCCAAAAACAGTGAATATAAAAGACTCCAAAACACCCCAATAATATCCCTTTAGGCAGACAGTCTGCCCCTTCAGGCTGGTTTTGAATTCAGTTTTCTTTCTCTTAGACTGGTTGCCACCTCATGACAAGAGAGCCCAGTTAGAACTGCTATTTAACTCATAGCTGGTGGAGAAGAGATCGATTCATATGTTCCCAAGGGTACTTGTGCAAAAGTGAACATAAGCACAACATTTCTGTTGAAAAAATAAAAACAGTAGAAATGGTCGGGATGTTATATGTTTTACTATTCAGACCAGCATGCTCATCTCATAGTGTTTCGGCCATTGTATCCTCCATCCTTCTTCAGGTGCCTGTCTTATAGTCTTTGCTATTCATACCAGCATGCTCATCTTGGTTGTAATACAATGTTTCAGTCATTGTACCCTCCAGCCTTCTTCAGGTGCCTGTCTTATTATATACTTTGTTATTCAAACCAGATATCAGGTATCTATATTTGTACTCAGTAACCTTCCTGGAATTTTGAACCAAACTCTTTATTTGATTCACAGCAATAAGAGGTACATAGGAACTTCAGTAACAAAATAGATTCTTGGAATCATGTGTTTATTAGAGTTTGTTAATAAAGCTGTTGGGAAATATTAGAATTTCTTTGACCCATTGTACCTGCCTCAATAATTCAGATATGCAATTACCTAGGAATGTGATCAATTCATCCATTCTCTCTTTTGTCTGGCATACAACCAGAATCTGCTATTACATTCTGCTCTTCAGCTTCCATTCTGATTATGCAATATAGAATTACATTCTCTTGGCAATTCTTACTCATTTCTGTTGTGTGTGTTGGGGCTGCAATAAATGCTTTCCTAGATTTATGCTCGTGTTCATTGTAGCATATCTCTATTTAAATGGGGATTTGTGCTTCCAATTCATATCTCTGCAATTAAGCATAAAAATACATGTACACGTGAAGATATGTAATATCTGGACATATAAATATAAATCTGGATCAGTCTTATAAAGTATATGTATGGATATATAGGACATGCATTGAATACTGTTGCCATATCTGGTCTGGTGTTCTCACTGTATATCTCAAAATTCTTGACAAAATCCATAGAAGGATCTGTAATGTAATCAGTTCTTATAAGACATCTCGACTTCAGTTACTTTCTCACTGACATGATTTGGCTTCCCTCTGTCTTTTCTACAAATATTTTCATGGCAACTGTTCTGATGAGTTTTTTTTTTATCCTGGTGCCTCGACAACATGAATTTAAGTATGCTACTAGATTGGCAACTAGGACACATCGTTTTACTAGCTAGATGCAAATGTCACTTTTTCTCCAACAGTTTTTTCTTGCACTTCTTACCTGTGGAATCCCTTCCATTTCTTTGTTTCTCTGATAAATATAGTCTTAAAAAATTTAAATGCAATGTCAACTGCCATCTTCCAACTTTATGAATCTTGTTTCTTTTTTGTCCTTTCCTCAATCGTCCATATTCTCAGTCTTCTTATTCTCTTTCACTTTCACTCCCTGCAACCCAATGTGTTTTAGTGGCATTTCTGCCTTGATTCTGGTAAAATGATGAAAAAAAAATGGTTAAGTTTTGTAAAGTTCTGATGTTGATCAAATGACCTTTAAAATTTCTATTCAAGAACTTCTTGATTATTGAGCTGAGAACTCTTTAACATTCCCTTTCTTGTTTGCATTTGTATAAGACTGATCACAATACAAAATTAGACTGTTCTCAACAGGAAAACTAAATTAAGAAAAGACTAAACAAAAGCCCTACCAGCCTCTAGAAAAGACAGGTAAATAAACTTATTCACCCAATTATGTTGATGTCTGATACATTACATTACACAAAATTGTGGGTGAGTATTACTCTGGCGACGTCTTTACGAATATAATAAAGACAATCCTGTTGTGTCCTTGCACCTCAGTATTTTATAAATCTCTATCTTTCTCTAGATCACTTATACAAAACTTCATACCAACTGATGCTACCATCTTCTTCTTTTATGTGCTGTGTCCCTTCAGGACATAAGCGATCACAGCCCCCACATCTTCCTGTCCCTTGTAGTTCTTAATAAGTTTTGTCTTTTAGTTATTTCTCCCAAACCCTGTTCTGTCATCCATTTGCTCAAGCCCCCCACGTATGTTATGCGCTGCTTTCCTCTATCCTTCGTTCCATCAATCTGTCCCATGGGTATCAGATTTTCCAAGCCCTCCTTCCTCATTACATGCTCCGGAAACCTCAACTGTCTCTTCCTGATGTTAAGTATGTTTCCTTTTGTCATATAGGAATAAAGTGTCGCTGCCAACATTTGGGTTTGAACACGGATCACCAGAGAGCAAGCACATTTGACCTCATCTTGAAATAATTAGATTATATGACAAGTAAAAGAAAAGTATATATATATGGGAATTAGCAGCATCTGACTGAGAATATTCAGTAACCCCCCCCCACGAGGGTGTCATGTGGCACAAGGCCTTTTAATCGTGGGCATTCCCGAGCCATTAGGCTCGGCAAAAAAATAGCTCCATTTGAACCCGTATAACGGGTTCAGGGTCGGTTTTACCTCCCCGAAGGAGACGCCGCCTTCGGTATAGCCTCCTTCGGGTTCCTCCCGCCCGTAGGGAAGAGAGTTAAACCGAACAGTCGGTTCAGAGTTGAACGACTGACTGAGTATTGTTCGAAGGCATTACTATTATTGTATCTGTGATTTACAAAGTCTCTCCTACAAAATGGCATTAAAAAAAGTCAAAGGGAGAGAAGTCAGATGAAGTTATGCTACAACAATTTCTGAGTGTTTGCAGAATAACACCAAACGCAAACACTGTGTCTGGAATGTCGCCTGAAGAGTTGATGTTCGCCAGGAAGATTAAGTCCATTTTTAATAAATTATTAACAGAACATAAGGCGAGAACATCAAGAAATAACAATATAAGTAAATACTTCAAACCTGGAGATAGTTTTTTAAAATGTCTCATCATGGAAAAAAATTCTGGGAAGATGGCGTTATGAAAAAATGGATCAGCAAAATGACATACTTGGTACAGTGACAAAGGTGGAAACATAAGCGACACCTTAATCAGACTCACTGATTTAAAAAGTCTCTGAAAAGAGGTACCTATGAAAATTTTGTATGACATATTTTACATACCCATGCCATCAGGAATTGTTGAACCAAGGTTTTATGGTAAGAGAAAAAGAATAGCAACCAAATTTCTAAATATTGAACTGAAGCTGAAGAAATATTGACTCCAGAGGAAGTCATCTCAAAGTGGAGGTGTCATATAGGAATAAAGTGTCACTGCCGACATTTGGGTTTGAACACAGATCACCAGAGAGCAAGCACAGTCAACCTCATCTTGAAATAATTAAATCATGTGACAGGTAAAGGAAAAGTATATATATGGGAATTAGTGGCCTCTGATCAAGTATTGTTTGAAGACATTACTATTATTGTATCTGTGATTTACAAAGTCTCTTCTACAAACAGGCATTACAAAATTCTTGATTTCCATTCTCTTCAAAACCTCATCATTGCTCACATGTTTGGCCCATGGTATCTTCAGCATCTTTCTGTAGAACTATATTTCTATTGCTTCAAGTCTCTTCTTCAACTTTGAGGAGATTGTCCAGAATTTACTGCTATACAGGAGGACAGATATCATGTAACAGTTCAGTACTTTTTTCTTTTTGTTTCTAATGAAATTTTTCTGTCTCTTAATACTCTGCTTAGCTTTTGGAATACATCTTTGGCCATCTCAGTACATCTTCTGATCTCAGTGTTGCACTTTTCATCTTCTGTTAGAACACTTCCCAGGTATCTAAATTTCTGTACCTATTGATTTTAATCTCCCCGATTTGTAATTTGCATTGTGGGCTCATCCTTTTCCTGATAACCATGCATTCTGTCTTCTTGTAGTTTATACTTAGTCCTTTCTTCTCACTTTCCTTTGCTATGGTGAGTGCCACATCTTATTCAAATGACAGCCACCCCTTCACCATTGGCATCACTTGTAATCACTTCTGTCTCATTTTGGTGTCCATGGTCCCTAAGATGACTCTTGAAACCAGCATTTAATTTCATAAGTAATCATTCATATATGATAGATAAAATCTGTGTCCTTGTTTGGATTTGCATGCTTTATAATTCTGTTGTGTACCAACATGGGTCATCTCAGTCCAGATAATGAGCTACAATTAACATAGTTATACTTGGTAGGACAATGAGATAGCTTGCCATAGTTGGCTTGTGTCTGGTTGTTATGATGACCTTTTAGATGGTTTATGACAACCACATGTGCCTACACACACACACAGACCACATTTCCAAGAGTTGGCAAATCAGAGTGAGTGCCTCTTCTGAGATCATGCTTGATCTCAGGATGCCTGAACAGTAGAGATTTGTCTCTTGTTTCCTGTTTAGAATTAGGTTTCTGGTTCCTTCTAAAAATCTACTTCAACTGTATACTTTTAATGCTTGTCCTTTCCAACACTAATATAACTCCACTCAGTAACCTTCTATCTTGAGTACCTCTTGGGCCTTATATTGGGTGAACATTAGTGAAAAAAAACAATAAAAACTCTTATACAGCATCTCTTTGTTCTCTTTGTTTCTCCATGATGTGCCAAGTTGGTCTCATATGTCCAGAGCCAAATTAAAACCTATAGGGGCACTAAGAACATAAAAGATTTTGGTGTTCCATACATCTCCAATTGAAGGATACTAGTATAGAGTCTTAGTAACTGGTTTAAAAAAATAAGGACATCAGTTGAGAACCCAAAACACTACCAATTCCCTTGGAACCCAGCCAGAAAGAACCAATCACAGCCAAGCAGCCACTGTCAAATGGGCCATGACTGGATTCTAACAGGACTGTGACCAAAAGTAATCATGTAGTCAACAAACCAGCACATTACAAAATCATATAAACATATGGCCAGAATAATACCTAACGAAGATTAGAGTAGTCTATTCCTGTGATTGTTCACAAAAATTAAATCCCATAACTTTAGTAATACTAATTTATTCAAATATCTCATGATCTGCTTTCCCTTGTCTCTCTTTCCCTCTATTTGACCTGTGAGTATCAGATTCTCCAGGCCTTCCTTCCTCATTATGCATCCCAAAAACTTCAACTGCCTCTTCCTGATATTAAGTATAAGCCTCCTCCTTGTTTGCAATCTCTTTAAGATGGTCACAAAATCATATAAGCATATGGCCAGAATAATACCTAATGAAGATTAGGGTAGTCTATTCCTGTGATTGTTCACAAAAATTAAATCTCATAACTTTAGTAATATTAATTTATTCAGGAGGGGGAAATGTAATGTATTGAGTAACTACAAACCACATTATCTCTCTTAGCCTATTCCCTTATTAACCAATCAGAATCGCCATAAAGATTTGCCACGGGTTAATCATTTCCACGTTCGTAATGTAACCTGGCAGATTCATATGTTAATTGTGTTTGACTTATTTCTTTAGGCATGTCCAAGAACGTCATATCATTACAATTTCTATGATGACCTCTTCTCTTGAGTCACATGCTTATTTTGATTAATGGTTAATCAAGCCATGCATATGTCAACAGCCTGCTACAATGTATGCAGCCGTATAGAGGGTTAAATATTTTATAGCAGTTCAGCACTCTTTTTTTCTAAAGAAAAGAGTGCTGGACTGGTAACTATTTTTTTTCTTTTTGTCTGTGTATATAAATTTCAAACATTGTAATTTATGACCTTTTTTTTTTTCTTTATCATTTATTCATGAAAACATCTATGTCTGGATTTCTAAAGTCATTTACGTATTGGAGAAAAAAGAAAAAGTTCCTCGTTTAAATTCTTGCCAGAGCTAACTGCTCTTTTTGGAAATTGTTTATCCATACATATACAAAATAGTATCAGCTGCATGACCCATACAGATGTTACTATGCACTTAATGTCATCTTACTATGTTTATTATATTTTCAGCACCCCGACCTGAGTGATATCAGTTTACCATGGCCACAGACCAAATTCCAAGGTTATTATAAAGTCGCTCGGCATTATCGGTGGGCACTCAATCAAGTATTCCGCAAGCTCAATTTTTCAGCTGTGATAATTGTTGAAGGTATTTCATAGATTTCTTTTCTTTTTATCTTTGGCAAAAAAAAAGTGTAATAATTTAATTATACAGTTTTATTTAATCTGTGATATCAGCGAATCAACAGAGACATCAAATGGTCATTCGGACTCTCCATTGCTTATAGAATAAGATGAAATGTAAACATAAAAATTTATTGAAAATTGTTTTACTATAGAAATACATTGCAATTAATTTTACTATATATATGTATTATGAAATGGACTAAGCCTGACAATTATTTTAATATATTTCTTGTTTATACATTATTTTTATATATACAAATATTTAAGTAAATGCTCTGTTTATAATAAACAGTATTAACAACATTTACCAGCCTGAATGTTCAAGGAATTGAACCTGTGTCCTACACAGAACCATCATATAGCCTAATATGCTATACCATTTACTTACAGAGGAAGCATCTGGTTAGCAAGGTCGAATTACTGCTTTGAAACTAATCATGGGAAATTTGTAGTAACGGTTCCGTGTAGGATAAAGGTTTGTTTCCTATCAAAGGATACATATTTTGTTTGAAATTTCTCAGACATTCAGGCTGGTAAATTTTGTTAATACTGTTTATTATAAAACAGAGCATTTACTTACATATTTGTAGATATAAAAATAAAATATAAACAAGAACTATATATATATATATATATGCAAAATTCACCCAAAAATTCATACACACTTCAGAAACGGAAAAACTATAAACTAATCTTTCCTAGTTTTATAAAATTCCAATAACACCATTTAATCAAGTACAATATTTTCTTGACAGATGGCGTTACCCAACAAAGGTAACTTGTATTAATGTCATGATGTCTGAATAAATTTAGTATTATATCTATATAAGTTTTTCCTTTCCTGAAGTGTGTATACATTTTTAAGTGGACTCTGTGTGGTTGTGTGCGTGTATATATATATATATATATATATATATATATATATATGACATACCTGAACGTACCTATTCTATTATTAATAGACTCCCCCACACATAATAAGTAGTAGTAGCGGTCGCCAGTTGAGCTCAGTGGTGTTGAGTGAGTCAGTCGATGTCGGATATTGAAGTATCAACCATCACAACTAGATTGCTGCGTCATTAACTCTTATTTCAAGTTCCTAACGTTTTGTACGTCAAACCTAATTTAGGATGACTTATTGAAATACAAGCCTCCACTGTGAAAACTACTCTACAACAATATATAAATGAGATAACAATATATATTTTCATATATCAAGAACAATACAGGAGGGGGAAAAAAAAAGTTGTTGGCATTAAATGACCCATGGAGGTTGATATGCCATAAAACAAAACAAACTAAACCAAACAATACTGGGGAAATATATATATTATTAGTTTCTTGCCTTGATTTTCAAACATATATCTCCAACAGTGTCCGTAAATGTCATATTTTTAAATGAACATTAGAATTTCTAATTTTTATTTTCAACTTTAGGTGCAAGTTTGAGCCTAAATTCAAAATTAGATTATAGTGCAATTAAATATTTAACAACAGTGTTATGAATCTCACGAAAGCCAAAAATCTTAACGAAACTGTAAACAATATTCAGTACCTGATGATTGCACCAGGCATGAAATACCAAGTTATACTGTTGCCATAGGGTATTATGCATTTTTACTGATATATACTTAATAGCTCTATTATTTAGAACTGAGCACTGTTTTTCTTACACCAAAATATATATATATATATATATATATATATATATATATATATATTTCTATGTGAACACTTAAACGTATATTTATTTATATATATTCATTTGATTATATATATATATATATATATATATAAAATCAAGGGATAAATCTCTACTTCTGTTCAAAACTCTCCCCTGTTCTTTTGACCAGGAGTAGAAGTTTATCCATTATTTCCTGTGTAGGATTGGATTTCCAGTTCCTTCTACAGACTTCTCATTCTCTTTCACCCCCAGTAGTTCTTTGCATCTTAGTGGCATTATCACCTTGATTGAGATGAATTGAACAAATATATATATTTGACATCTTCTGACACGTTGATCTTGTTCCCTGTCTTTCTATGTATCCTTTCCTCAAACACGCCTCTTTACTCTTGTTCTCAATCCTCTGTAACCCCTTGCATGCTAGTGGCACTTCTGCCTTGCTTGGGGTGAATTATTTAATATATATATATATATATATATATATATATATATATGAAATTCAGTCAACAAGGTCTATCTGTTTAATATTTTATTGTATTTTTCCAATTTTCAAATCAGTTGTTGCGATTGCAGATCAAAATTTTAGGTATTTCAGTTATTATTAAGAGCGAAATGTTGTCAGTATCATAACCCAAAGTTTTGTTACTTATGTCCTGGTAATTTGTAAATCTATCCGCATGATTAGTTTGTGATGTCAATACAATGTCAAGCCTACCCAGTAAATAAAGATTTTTTTTTTTTTTTGCAGATGATCTTGATATTTCTCCTGATTTTTTTGAATACTTTGCTGCCACTTACCCCATCCTGAAGGCTGATCCCGTCTTGTGGTGTGTATCTGCCTGGAATGATAATGGCAAAGCAGGAATGGTCTCAGATGATGCTGGTACGTTACCAATTTTCCCAGTTTTACTAATGAGCATTGTGGCAGTTTGTGAAAAGCCACTAAGGTACTGAATTTTGTTCTGGAAATTGAATTTCCAGAACAAAATTCAGTATCCCTTTTTTTTTTTACATGTTCTCACTGTTCCTAGAACATTATTTTTTTTTTTGTCAGGGTTTGGGCTTACAGCTACATCACATTGAAACAATGGTTCCTGTACGATCACCAAAGTTAAGCAATGTCAAGCCTGGTCAGTACCTAGATGGGTGACTGCTTGGGAATACCAAGTGCTATAAGCTTAAGATGTGCAGGTGGTATAATGGCTTGAAATTGTTAATTGGAGAGCTAAGTTCCAATTCCAGTTAGGTTTATTATGTTAACTTATGTGCAAATACCCTTGGGAAAGATATGAATCTATTTCTTGTCCCCTTCAGATATGGGTTAATTAGTAAGACTTGTATCACTAAATCATTATTATCATAAAAAAAAATTCTTATAATCTAAAACTATTTTCTGGCTTTAAATAACCTGCAAATGGTTGATAAGCCATAGAGAATGAATCAATGTTGTCTTCAAACTGATGCCTTCATCTACATTTGATTGATTTATATTTTAAGAATTTTTCATTTACTTTGAATAATAATGATTTAATGATACAAGTCTTAATAATTAACCTATAGTTGGGGGAAGGAGAGATGAATTCATACTTTTCCCAAGGGTATTTGTGAATATAACGAACCCAAATGGAATTGGAACTCAGCTCTCTGATTAACAATTCCGAGCCATTTTCCATTACACCATACGTTTCTTAAGGGTATTTGCACATATTGAAGAAATCAGTGTATGATAAGGATAATTCCTCATTTCAGAAATAACCACAGCATCTTGGAATATAAAAAACTGTAGAAGTCAAACATGGCTGCCTCCTTGTGTATCCTTGTAAAAGCAAGCCAGCTAATCTACCTCATTTATAGGAGAGTACCTAATACACTAGGTGGGTTAGTCCACTTTATTAGAATTGCCCAACACATTTGCATGAGTGGACTCTATTCACCCATTAAATCACTCAGTGCTGTTCTCTAACTTGAAATGACTACACCAGTCTATCTGTGTGTCAGACCACTTGCAAGTTAACCAATATTCTACAAAAACAAGGAATCTATTTTGAATAAATCAGTGTATTAGTCCAAAGTATTTAGCTTGTCAGCACCTGCTTGGATCTGAGCATTGCAATCATCATCCTTTTCTCTCTATTCCTTTTCTCTCCCTGGTGGAGATGCTGGAAATGGCTGTGAATCAAAGAGTTTGATGAGGACATTTGCGTAAATTTGATTTTGGTGGACAACTCTGTGCAACAGGAAAACCCATACACTTGGCCATAAGCACCTCTTTTGCAGCTCAGAGGGGACTGAGACAGGCAAAATCTAGCAAACCTGGTTGTATCAGGCTGTCGGATGCTTGGTAAGATATTTAGCACATTTAGTTGTAATGATGACTAAAAATATAAATAAAAAATAAAAAAATCATGTTAGAAGAAAAATATTAATTTCTTTATTCTTATTTAAATGTTTGAAAATCATTTTAATGGACTTTTTTTTATTGTTAGTTTATCTTTCCTAAACTCATCTTTTGTAAAGAGAAAAAAAAATTACTGTCTGTCAAATGAGAATCTCTTTTGATGACTTTGAATTAAGCAGAGCCACTCCTGTCACGAGAATTTCTCTTTGCTTTGACTGACCGCTCCTGTTTAAAGGATTGTGAAGATGTCCTCTGTTCATGAAGTGTTGCCACCATTGTGATGACGGTAGAACTTCAATGCTTACTTCCCTTTAATTAAAAATAAGTCGTTGCAGGCTGAAGATATTTCTTTATTTTTTATTTTATCTGATTTCTATTTTCAGAGTTATTGTACAGAACAGACTTCTTCCCTGGCCTTGGCTGGATGATGGAGCAAAAAACATGGTTAGAATTGGAACCAAAATGGCCAAAAACGTAAGTCAATTGATAAACAAGGAAAGAAAGCAAGGATTTTAACTTCCTATAAGGAATTTTGCACACACAATCTCTCTCTCTTCCTCTCTCTGTGCATATAGTACATATATATGTATATATATATATTAATACAAGTTTCATTAAATAATATAGACAAGTTTTGTTATTTAATTTATTATTTAATTTATTGTAATGTACTTGTAATCTCTGATGATGGCTTATGTAAGCCAAAAGCTTAGACAGGATTAACAATAAAAACATATATCACCATGGTAATTTTCTTTTGTGTTTCAGTGATAATGCTAAAAAGCTTATTTGACGATATGAAAGGAATTTACTCAAACAAACAAAACATATCTATATTATTTAATGAAACATGCATTAATGAAAAAATACACATATATATATATATATATAAGAAACACTTAAAAAACCATAGGTGATATTTTATTTCATTGAAGTTGATAAAACATAACTTCAAATCCTCAGACCTGTAAATGAAATGAAGATGAAAAAATTAACTTTAGTATCTGTCTATATTTCTGAGATGAGGTATTATGTACACTATTTACATTATTCAAACTATTGTCCTCATCTTTGTCGCCATATTTATTACAACGTTTCGACCGTTGTATGCTGAACTGAACCCTTTATTTCGCTCACTGGGATAGACTGTTCTAGTTTCACGTGCCATGTTTAATGGATGTCAATTGTCAGTTATCTCCTGTTAATTCCCCTCTCCAAGTTCTCCACTGCCTTAACTGGGTATTGAACTCACACTCTTAACTTTAAGTCTAAAAATTAAGAATAGTGATTTCATTAGGGAGGCATGGTGGAGTAGTGGATAGCGGCTTGGATTGAGTAATCGGGGAGCCGAGTTTGAATTCCAGTCAAATCCATTACATTCACTTATGTGCTAATACTCTTGGGAAAAGTATGAATCCTCTTCTTCTCCCTCCAGCTATGGGTAAATAGCAGGGCAGACTGGGTCCTATAGCCTTGGATGGCAACTGGTCTACCGCAGAAAGAAATGCCAACCTACTGTGGGGAAAAATATCTGCCTTGTCAGTCATGTATCAAAAGATACATGATTGCCTAAGCATGTATCATGTATGGCACATAATTAACTGACTGATTTCATATAGGGAGTAGGGGAAAGAAAGATATTAAGTTATCATCGTGTAGGCAGGGGTAAAAAGATGATGGTCTCAGTTGTATTAACAGCCGTGGTGACCTAAAATGATATACAGATTGTAGACAAAAATTGTTACATTAAATTGGCAAGATTTTAAGTGTAAATTCGAAAATCTGTCTGGATCCTTTCCTTGGTTAAGATTTTGACCAAAAAAAACTTAAAAAAACTTAAAAAACTTGTTATAATTTATATTAAAAATAGTGGTAGGTTAAGAACATTCCAAAAATATTCAAAAAAAATATTCACAACCTAGCTAAAGATTTCAATTTAACCGTAAAAAAGATCTATTCAAAACAAAATGTAAAACTATGTATATATTTTTCCACACACACACACAGATATATATATATATATATATATATATATATATATAGTTAAATTTCTCAGAATAATTCTGAAAATAAGACAATTTGGATAAAAAAGAGACAATTGTAAAATACATTTCTTAGTCACTGCCAACACATTTTGTCAATCCAACTTTATCAAGGCAAATTTAAAAGTGAAATGTTTTTTTAGTTGCACTAAATTCAAATATAAAGGGAACACTCTTGTGTAAGCCATCTTCTGGATATTGGTAACTTTTTTTCTTTTTTTTTTAACTAAGAATTTGTTTAAGTTTTCCATGTTGACATATTGTTAAATTTCTCAGAATAATTCTGAAGACAAGACAATTTGGATAAAAAACGAGAATTGGAAAATACATTTCTTGGTCATTGCCAATGCGTTTCATCAATTCAACTTTAACAAAGCAAGTTTAAATATATATATATATATATATATATATAAGTTACATTAAAAACAACTGACAATGTATGTATATATATATATATATATATATATATATATATATATATATAAGTTACATTAAAAACAACTGACAATGTATGTATATATATATATATATATAAAAGTTACATTAAAAACAACTGACAATGTATGTATATATATATATATATATATATATATGTGTGTGTGTGTGTGTGTAATTTAGTGTGTAGCTGATTGGTTCAATAGAGGAAATCAATTTTAAGTCAAGAAAGTGTGTGTTGTTCAAACCTTAATTTCCCTTACATGGAGGAAGTCAGCTAGGTGTTTTTTAAACCACTCAGCCATGAGACTTCACTATATATATATATATTGTCAGTTGTTTTTAATGTATATTATATATATATATATATATATATATATATAGGGAAGAAGTTATAGTTGTTCCAATGAGAGAAAAGTGTATATTTTAAAAGAGAGAAACCGCAAATGTTTTTGGTTGTGTGTATTTTTTTTAAATATATATTTTATTTTCCATAATTTTGCTACATGTGCCTCTAGAATTTTTGTTTTATAGTATATTTTGTCCATGATCACAAAAGTGCTGCCTTTATCTGCTTCTTTTATAATTATGTTGTTATTTCTTTAGATGTTCCCTAAGGCTAATCTTTGTATGTAAAGTTGTTGAATGGTTGGATTTTTCTTGTAGATTGAGATTCCAGAGCTTTTCAAAAAATATTTTTAGCTCATTTGTATTATTATTTTTGTTTGGAAAGAAATTGGATTTGTTTTGTTTTTTTTGTTTTTTTTACTAATGATTCATTTGTAATGTTTTTGTTATCAAATGTTTCTTTTAATCTGAATTTTCATTCAAATTCTCGAAGGTCTTTTTTTTTTTTTTAGGTCAATTATATTGCTTTTCAGAGCAGGGCAGAATTTTAGGCCTGATTTTAATAGGTTGATTTTGGTCTTTGTAAGTGTATATGTAGATGGGTTTATTATTTTGGATTTTGTGTCATCTAAACTGGTCTTCTTGTTTGGACTTTGACCCTTTACAAAATAATGATTATTTCTTTCCACATATTTTGGGTTTTCTACTCTCTACACATTTTGAATTTTCTAGCCAGTGAGATTTTTTGGGGGGTAGTTGTTTCTAGATGGCTCTACGTGTTTTCGTTTTTGTTATAAGGGGTGTTCCAGATGTTTCTAGATTTGTTGTTCCTCTATGGATTGTATGTAGAGATTTTCGGGGAATTTTGATGGTATTCCTTGATATGGGTAGTGGTTGTTAGATTTGTTTTTTTGTGCTTAGTGGTATCTGTAAGTGTTGGCTTTGTGAATGTGTGTGTATTCTGACCTTTTTCTGGTTGTGTTGCAGTGTGATGGTCTGTTGTAAAGGTTTGCTTATGTGCTGTTGAGTACATTTTTGTAATTGTATTTGTTGTGTGGGTGTGTTTGTGTGTGGTAGTATGTATTAGGGTTCTTACCTCTGATATCTGTCTATATTTCTGAGATGAGGTATTATGTACACCATTTACATTATTCGGACTATTGTCCTCATCTTTGTTGCCATATTCATTACAATGTTTCGGCCTTTCAGTATCTGTCTCTATTTCTGAGATGAGGTATTATGCACACCATTTACATTATTCGGACTATTGTCCTCATGTTTGTCACCATATTTATTACAACGTTTCGGCCTTTCAGTATCTGTCTATATTTCTGAGATGAGGTATTATGTACACTATTTACATAATTTGAACTATTGTCCTCATCTTTGTTGCCATATTTATTACAACATTTTGGCCTTTCAGTATCTGTCTATATTTCTGAGATGAGGTATTATGTACACTATTTACATTAAATGGACTATTGTCCTCATCTTTGTCGCCATAATTATTACAACGTTTTGGCTGTTGTACACTCCAGCCTTCTTCAGGTGGTTGGAATGTCAAACTTAACCCTTTATTTCGCTCATTAGAGTAGACTGTTCTAGTTCCACATGCCATGTTTTTGAGCAAAATAAAGGGTTCAGTTCAACATTCCAACCACCTGAAGAGGGCCAGAGCATACAACGGCCAAAACATTGTAATAAATATGGCAACAAAGATGAGGACAATAGTCTGAATAATGTAAATAGTGTTCTTACCTCTGTTGTGTGATTTTCTCTGTATTTACTGATGTTGCATGTAGTTGTGTTTGTGTTATGACTTTGAATTTTTTTTTTTTGGTTCTGTCTCATTATCCAATTTTTCTTTTCTTGGTAATGTTTTCAGCCAGGTTATCTTTCTTTCCAAGATATTCCAGGATTTTTCCTCCCCTTATTTACATTTTGACTCCCATAATTCTGAGAGGAATTGGTGAGTTTCTTTGGGACATAGTTCCTTGGTTTCTGTTAACAATTTATTATCAATCTCTGTGTATTTTTTTTCGTAAAGTGTATTGTTTTGTCTTGTATTTCAATTTGGGTCTGTATTTTTTGCTAGGCTCAGTGTATTTTTTTTTGTTGTTCTGTGTCTTGTCGATTATTTTTTTTTTCCCATAATTTCCTTGGGATAAATGTTTCTTCCATTTCTATGAAGGTTTTGTATATTTTTGTGGTTTCTTTATTTTTGATGGCATTGAAAAATGCTAGTTTTCTTTGATTGAGTAGGTTATCCTACATCCAGAGATTCTGTTTTTTCAATTTGTATATTTTCATTTGGATTGGCAATTTTTTGATATTTTCTAGGTATCCACACTGCATTTTGAAATATTCCATCAATGTTTCTATGTTGCAGTTGTGTTTCTTGATTTGTTGCAATGTGATTTGTAGAAGTATAGTGTCCATTTTTTTGTTCAATTTCTGTATTTCTTCCTCCAGAAGTTCCTGTTTTTGTTAGTAATTCTGAATAATTCAAGGAGTTCATCCATAGTTTTCTTTTCTGTTCACGGCATTCAGAGGTTATAGTTGTTCCAACAAGAGAAAAGTATATATTTTAAAGAAAAGCGAAAAACTGCAAGTGTTTTTGTTTGTAATGTGTTTTTTTTTTTTTAAATATATATTATATTTTATTTTCTATAATTTTGCTACATGTGTTCCCGGTCTTGCAACCTTTTTCAGGCAAAGAGTGAATATTTCCACATATTATTAAAATGAGTTAATTTTCCTTAGGGCTTTCTATGTTAAATGTTCTCTTTTTTTGGGTAGTAGTGCCACAAATGTCTTTCTTGGACTGGTGGTAAGAAAGTTTTTCTGCTTAAAGGGTAATAAAACAATTAAGATTGGTCTGAGAAAGGATGTGGAAAGATATCTTTATTCTTATCTTTTAATGACCCCTATATGTTCTTTGATCTATTTCCATTTTTGTGTATTGTGTGCAGTTTTGCTAGTATGTGTATGTATATCCACTCTTTGCCTGAAGAAGGTCGTGAGACCAGAAACTCATATAGCAAAATTATGAAAAATAAAATATAATATATATTTTTAAAAATCCATATTCCAATCAAAATTGTTTTGCGGTTTCTCTCTTCTTTTTAAAATATATATCCAAATGAGAGAAAAGACCAATGGACTAAAAATCCACTGTTCAAAGCATATACGTTTTTAAAAAAAGGACTCAATACAAAGTAGAGCAAAATATTATTATTATATTTTTATTATAAGAGATTATAATAAAAAACATTTTTATATCGCTACACAAAAGATTTCATGTTTCAATACTATGGTTGTAATTCCTCAGGCAATGTTTGGTAACTGCTTATAAAATGATTTCTTAGGGAAAATGTGACTTTGTGCTAGCACAATACACATACACACACACATATATAAAATAGACAATTTGTTTATCATCATTTACGTTGATAAAGTCAAATGATGAAATGTGTCAGCAAGGACTAAGTACTATTTTCTTGGGAGAGTAGTAATTGTGTTACGAAAGGTGATATTGGGAAAAAGCCTGGGCATAGATTAATATTTGTATATATATATATATATATATATATATATATATATATATATATATATGCTGAGTGGTTCAAACTTACATCTCTGTTATATAGTGAAGGCAATCTTCAAGCTCAGTGTGCTTTAAACCACTCATCCATGAATGACTTCACAGTATGTATGTGTATATATATATATATATATATATATATATATATATATAGTGAGGTCTCATGGCTGAGTTGTTTAAAAATCACCTAGCTGGCTTCCTCTATGTAAGGGAAATTAAGTTACTGAATTGTTCAAACTTGTGTTTACCTTATATAGGTGAAACCATCTTCAAGCTAGATGGGGGTGTGTAGCTAAGTGTGCATCTCCTTCATATTAGTAAATCTACCTTCAAGCCAGATATACTTTAGACAACTCAGCCATGTCTTCACAGTAAAGCAAGGCTGATTTAGCATTTTTAAGAAATTTCTTTTTTTACTCTATGAAGAGGTGCCATTACATCTGTCTCACAATTATAATTTTTCTTCTAGTCCAGGAGAGATGCAACACACTACTTAATCGTATCTTTGGCAATTTCTTCTGAGCAGACAATATGCGAGAATAAAGGAAAAATATTTTTCATAGTGAAGTCCTAATTATCAATTTGCAAACTGACATATTTGTACAAATATCTCAAAGGCCTTAAAACTTGTTGGTGGAGGTGATAGCGGAAATAAGTACTTTCAGTCGCATATTTGTTCCCAAACTTAGAATTGAAGACAACCAAGTTGTAGTAATAATAAAGAAGGATATTTTATCTGAAGTAATGGGTAGAAATTTGCAAGTTCAGAGGCGATCATGGTTTTATTAAATCTCAATTCAATAATAATATGTAAGGTGAAGACTAAAGTGGCCATTTTGAATCAGTTTGCAGAAAATGTCTTTTTTTTTTCTGACAGGAAAAAACACATAATAAGCTATGTTACTATAAAACAGATATTATAAAATGTATTTATCTAAAGAAAAATGTGTCTATGTATGTGCACCTCTAATAAAATGTATCTCTAGCTGAATTTGTTTTGATGAAAGAAAATTCTTCTTTACAAAAATGTGTGTCTCTCAGAAGGTGCCTATTTGACAGAATTTGTAGGTATCTCTAAGATGCCTTTTTTTTCACAAATTGATGTGTGTCTCTAAAAAGATGCCTTTTTTGACAGAATTTGCATGTCTCTAAGAAGCTTCTTTTTTTTTTTTGATAGAATTTGTGCATGCCTCAAAAAAGATGCCTTTTTTGACAGAATTTGTGTGTGCCTTTGTAAAAAAAAAAAAAGTGTCTTGCTAAGAAGATGCCTATTTGCACATATCTGTATAATCATGTGTGAGTGGCACTGAGTATTTAAGAATATATGTTTGCCACACACACACACACACACACACATATATATATATATATATATATATATATATATATATATATTCAGCCATTGTACACTCTGGCCTTCTCAGTTGATTGAAATTTCAAACTGAACCCTTTTTTTCATCCACTGGTTGACAAAATAAAGGGTTTGGTTTGAAATTCCAATCACTTGAAGAAGGCCTGAGCGTACAAGGGTCAAAACATTGTGAATATGGCAATGAGGATAACAGTCTGAATAATGTAAATAATCATAATACCTCATCTCAGAGATATAGATATATATACAGTGCTGTTCGATAAAAGTGACTCACCTGATTTATTTTACTTAAAAAATTTTTCGACTATTGTTTTTGAAGTTAAACTAATTTTTAATCTTACTAATATAAAGACCCCTTCCCGATCACCTCGTTAAAAAGTTTACTCACCCTAAAGTATTCTATTGATAATTATAATTTTGGATATAAATGAGATTTAGGGAAAAACTCTGTGCAAAAAAAGTGACACACTTATTTCCTTCAACTAGTAATCAATAGAAACATAACCGAACAGCTTTAAATAAAGAATAATAGAGGTATAATTTATTTATAATAGGTAATATAGTTCGAAATATTTAATAATCTATGGGTCCTCCTTTATTTTGAATAACCTTTTCAACCCTTTTTGGCATTGACTTGATTAGGTTCTGGGAAATCTCATCTCCAAGCATTGAATTCCATTCGGATATGAAATTCACAATCAAATCCTCATTGTTGCTCAACTGCTTTCTCAAGAGCCTGTACTTTATGATGCTCCATAAGTTTTCTATGTGGTTGAGGTCAGGAGATTGGGGTGGCCATGTCATAACACTCACCTGCTTCTCATCAAAGTATTCCTTCATCAATTTTGATTTGTCACAGGGAGCATTATCCTGCATCAAAATGACTTTGGTGGGGTCAATTTGCACCCTTTCAGCAGAAGGGAGCAGACAAGACTCTAAAATTCTCTTGTACTGCTCGCTCCTGAGGGTCTTTTCAGTAGGTTTTAAGAAACCAGTTCCACGAAAAGAAAAGCATCCCCAGAACATTATACTGAACGGATGCTTGACAGTACTTACTGCTAAAATCAAAGAGCTTTCAAAGCTTCTTCTTCGGATTTTAGATCACTTATCCTTTGAATTTAGCTCAACTTTCATTTCATCGGAGAAGAGAATATTTAGTAAAAAAAAATCAGGTGAGTCACTTTTATTGAACAGCACTATATATATATATATATATATATATATCTCCAGAGTTTAAATAAGCAGCTCTGAATAGAGTCTGCCCAAAAACAGCCTTCTGGCATAAAAGTGCTCCATACCAGAAGAAATGACAGAGTTTTTGAATATTAATTCAAATAACCAGGTTAGCAATGACTGGCCACTACTCTTAGTTTCACGTGCTTTCACACAATCATTAGATAGCCAGTGACTTGTAATAAGATGAATACCCTATATATCACTGGGCAAGTTCAATTTGACAAGCAAATCAAACCCACATGGTTTATATATATATATATATATATATATATATAATTTGTAATGTGTGCATCTTATGAATATTACTGTGTTCAATGTTATAAACAATTTAATGAGACCTTCTCAGTGTATGCTGATATGAATATACCGGGTGTAACAACAAAAATCCATTTGTTAGATTAAGCTCTAAACCATTGTATCTTAGAAATGATTAAAGATATCTTAGTGGAATTCTGAGGTTTTTATAACACTATTGGACTCTACTTCAAACAAGAACTCTCCAAGCTTAACAGATAAATTGTGATGAAATCGATCATAAACGAAAATGATATGTTCATCATTAATTATTAATAGTTAAGGATTGGAATCTCATGAAGTATTGAAATAAAGTTTAAATATATATATCTTATTCCAGGATCATTTTCAAATTTATTCAAGATGATTTTCACCCTCTCTAACCTTCTAACTTTCTATCCTGGAGTAACAAGATGTCTCACAAGTTTCACAAACAATTTCATTTTCACTGCTCCTTGGATTATCATAGCTGAAACTCATCTCTCACATGCCAAACATCTTATGGATTGAGTTGGACCTTTTCTAATTGATCTTTTTAGTTGAAATGATGATCCATCTTCCTGTTGTGATCTACTCATCCAGTTTTCCTTTTTACTGCCCCCATCTTTATTAACATTCACCGTTTTCTTGATGATTCTTGAATAAACTTTGAAGATGGAAGCCAGCGTATGAATGTTGGTACCATTACTGAAGGCCTGAATGATGACACAAAACGATTTTAACCTGTTCTTTTTCTAGCTGAATAATTTAAAGGGTTTTTCAGTGATTCTTACAACAAATCGTATCAAGATGGCTAAATATTTTATCTGAAAACCTAGAAAAAAAGAACTCAATAAGTTTAGTGTTTTTTTAGATATTAAACATTTTGTGGGATGGACAATTACCCCATGCTGTTCCACAATTTGGACAATTTTGCTGTTACACTCGGCATGTCTGCAAAGAATAAGTTTTTATGTCTATTTTTCTACATTTCATATCAGCATCTGTATATGCACAAACACACACACACACACACACACACACACAAACCATATTTTATTTCGATATTTTCCTTTTTGTTTCTTTTGCTAATTATTTAAGTTTCTGCATTGATTCAATTACAATGATTAATTTTCTTTTATACTGTATAGTTTATCTTGTATAAATATATAGGCACATAGGTCTAGTTTATTTATTTAAATGCATATATATATATATATATATATATATATATATATATATATATATATATATATATGCATGTATAGGTTGAAATTTGTATATTTATTCATATGCATGCATGTGTATATGTAAATATATATGTGTGTGTGTACGTGCAGATTTAATTTGTGTATTTATTTATATGCATATATATATGTGTGTGGGTGTAGGTTTAATTTGTGTATTTATTCATATACATGTATGTATGTGTATGTCTAGGTTTAATTTGCGTATTTATTCATAGGCACATATATATATATATATATATATGTGTGTGTGTGTGTATGTTTAATTCGTGTATTTATTTATCAACCTGCATGTGTGTGTATATATATATATATGTGCGCATACCTGTTTATTTCTTGTATTTATTAGTGTTATTATCAAGTGTATATATTTTGTGTTTTTATTGTGTCGCCATACCTGTATGTAGCTATGTGTCTGTGGTGGTGGGTTATTAGTTATCCGTATATATGCATTATGTTTCTCACTTGAGTTACACAAAGCTCTCCATCATTCCAAATTCTAATGAGCTGGATAACATATGTGCCTCTTTTTGAATTAAGTCTTTTTCTCTGTCTGCCTACTATTTATCTATTTACCATTATTTATCTGTTCTTACTCCCCCCCACCCCCCCCCCCCCACCATTTGTAAACTTTAACAATAAGTGCTTCAAGTTTGATTTTCTTTTTCCACCTCCTATTTACATGTGCTTTCGAATTTTTTCTTTCTTTTCAATTGTTTCGACAGCACATTGCTTTCAGGGAAAGTGTGCATTCTAAATAATTCTAAATAACCAATATTCTTATTCGTTCTCACTTTATTTGCTTAAAAAGAAACCACTGCTGTTTTGAGAGGAAGATTTTATAAAATTCCAAAGACAACAGCTTGGTCCAGGAATGCCAAATGTTTCCTTATAAGGAAACAACTAATATTACTATTACCATTCACTGACTGACCAACCAGTGCTGTTCACTCCCGGGCCATCATACTGGGATCAAAGTGTAGTATCTGTTCTCATGTCTAATGGTAATAGTTATATTAGCCGTTTCCTTATAAGGAAATACTCAGCAATCATTGACTGAGAAGCTAGTGCTACTCGTTATGCTTTTCCTCACTCCCTGGCCATCAGGCTGGGATCAAAGTGTAGTATCCGTTCTCCTCATCTCTAATGCTAATGGTAATATTAGCCGTTTCCTTATAATGAAACATTCGCCATTCATTGACTTTGAAGCTAGTGCTACTTGTTATGCTTTTCTTCACTCCCTGGCCATCAGGCTGGGATCAGAGTGTAATATCTGTTCTCCTCATCTTTAATGGTAATGGTAATATTAGCTGTTTCCTTATAAGGAAACATTTGGTATTCATTGACCGAGCAGCCAGTGCTACTTGTTACACTTTTCTTCACTCCCTGGCCATCAGACTGGAATCAAAGTGTAGTATCTGTTCTCCTCATCTCTAGTGCTAATGGTAATATTAGCCGTTTCCTCATAAGGAAACATTTGGCATTCATTGACCGAGCAGCCAGTGCTACTTGTTACACTTTTCTTCACTCCCTGGCCATCAGGCTGGGGTCAAAGTGTAGTATCTGTTCTCCTCATCTCTAATGGTAATATTAGCCGTTTCCTTATAATGAAACATTCGGCATTCATTGACCGAGCAGCCAGTGCTACTCGTTACGCTTTTCTTCACTCCCTGGCCATCGGGCTGGGATCAAAGTGTAGTATCTGTTCTCCTCATCTCTAATGGTAATATTAGCTATTTCCTTACAAGAAAACATTCATCATTCATTAACCGAGCAGCAAATAATATTAACCATTTCTTAATATCCAGAGAGTGAAGGAAAGGATATCTCAAAGTAGCACTGGTTGCTCAGTTAATAAATGCTAAATGTTTCCTTATAAGGAAATGGATCATATTACCATTATAGATGAGAAAAGATACTACATATTGATCTCACCCTGATGGCCAGGTCATGAAGAAAAATGAAATAAAATAAAAATATTTTCTGGCTTTAAATAACCTGCAAAGAGTCAATAAGACATATAAAATGAATCAATCAACATTCAATTTTTTATAATGGTTATTTGTTTCTTGCAGTTATTCTCTCTGTAGATGTTTGTTTAATCAGTGAATGTTCCCTCCAAACATTTAATGTTTGAGGTGAACATTAAAGAAATGTTCATAGGGACACCTGAATCTGATTCTTGTTAGTTTTTTAGCATTCTCCATGTTTTTATATGGGCTATTTTATGTCACGATGAACATTTAGGCCATTCTTCTATGTGGCATCTCCCTTTAGGATGTGGATAATTATGGCTCTCCACAACTTTTCCTTTGTAGCTCTTAACAAATTTTGTCTTTTTGTTATTTCTACCATAAACCCTGTTCTACCATACATTTGCTTAAGTTTACGAGGTAGGTTATGCATTGTTTTCCTCTGTCCCTCTTGTCTTCAATATGTATTGTGAGTGTAAAATTTTCCAAGCTCTCTTTCTTCATGTGCCTTAGAAATTTCAACTATCTCTGATGCTAAGTATATAAGTGTCCTTTTTGTTTCTATTTTCTCTAAAACTTTGTCACTGCTCAAAATTTCAGTTCATGGTATTCTAAGCATCCTTCTGTAGAAAGACATTTCCGTTGCTTCAAGTCTCTTCTTCATCTCTGAGTAGACTGTCCAGCATTCAGTGCCATATAGGAGGACTGATATTACATAACAGTTCAGTACTCTTTTCTTTATTTTTGTTGCTTCAAGTCTCTTCTTCATCTGTGAGGAGATTGTCCAACATTCACTGCAATATAGGAGGACTGATATTACATAACAGTTCAGTACTCTTTTCTTTGTTTTTGTTGCTTCAAGTCTCTTCTTCATCTGTAAGAAGATTGTCCAGCATTCACTGCCATATAAGAGGACTGATATTACATAACAGTTCGGTACTCTTTTCTTTGTTTCTAACTCAACATCAGTTGAAATTTCTAGAGTATATAATGAGGAAAGTGGGCTTGGAAAATCTGATACTCACAGAACAGGTTGAAGTCAAGAGGGACAGGAAAACAATGCATGACCTGCTTAGTGAGCTTGAATAAATGGATAGCAGGACAAGATTTAGGAAAGATAACAAAAAGACAAAATTTATCAAGAGCTACAAAGGACAGGAAATTGTGGAGAGCCATGATCATCTATATCCTGAAAGGAGACAGCATATAGAAGATGATGATATGGCATATTTCTAGATGAAACCTTTTATATATAGCTTGGAGATTAATGCCAAAAGGAACAAACTCATGATGAACAATGAGAATGGGCTTTCAAGCAAGGTAAAAGTTGATGGTCAAGAAGTTGAAGTCGTGAGCCAATTCAAATATCTTGGCAAAAAAAGGCTCCAGAATAGAAATAATTACAAGAGCAGTACAAACAACTGCAGCTGTTTCAAAACTAAAAACATGTCTGGAAAAACAAGAATATCAGGCTAAAATCAAAAATCTGACTCTTGACATCATTAGCCTCCTCAATCTTTCTGTATGTCTGCAAATCTTGGACATTAACAGCAGAATTACAATGAAGAATCCAAGCAGTGGAAATGAGATGCTTAGAGTACATCACAAATGATGTAGTGTCAGATACCATCAAACTAACCTGTCTCTGGCAACTGTAGAATATATCAACTTCACCCCCTCAGTGTAAGACCCCCTACCCAAAGTTTCAGATCTTCATTTCTAGAATGATGAAATATCATCATCATGAATTATAACATACCTATAAAACATAGGTTTACTCTGTAAGTATAAAATTATGTACAAAATATCTGTAGTCGGAACCATAAAATTACATACGAAATATTTAGGGTTCAGCATTAAATAACCCATAAGGTTTGATATGCTGCTCAACAAAATCCACCAAACAAAACAAAATCCACCAAACAAAACAAAATCCACCAAACAAAACAAAATCCACCAAACAAAACAAAATCCACCAAACAAAACAAAATCCACCAAACAAGAAAAAAGCCTATTGAAAAACATATCCACTGATGTTGAGATGTTGAGTGTTTCCGCGTGCGTGTATTGAAATAAGGACAAACATATACGTAAGGAAAAATACTGGTATAACTGAAGAGGTATTTACAACAGAGAGATTAGTAGTCAAACGAACGCAGGTTAGTCAGTAACAATCAGAAAGAGTATAAAGTCCAACTGTATCTTCCGGTAGAGAGACGGAAGTGTGATGGTCACCTGATCTTCTCAGAACTCTATAGAACTGTCCTATTAGTAGTAGAGAGATCAGTCCATTCTGATGAGAAGGTGGATGTGCCCCAACAACTGAGAAGGAGAGAAAGTTGAAATCATATGGACACATCATAAAATTTAACACTCTTTCCACTGCTAAAGGTTCCATTTGAGGGCAAAAAAAGAAGCAGCAGACAAGAAAAAATGGGCGGACAATGTCATTGAGTGGACTGGAAAATCATTCACAGAGACTCAGACATTGGCACACACCCAAGACTTGATATATGGAAGGAGATGGTCAAATGGTCTGCTATGTAACAATCCTATGACCACACCCAGTCAATTGACTGATGATATGGCAAAATCTAAATCATTTACACATAAAGAACATTTTTTTTTAATCATTTCACCCCAAGGAAGGTGATAATGCCACTATGATACAGTGTGTTACAGGGAACAAAAGAGAATGAGAAAACTTTAGTGATAAAGAGAAATGACACTAAAGGAACAAGGTTCAGGAAGACAGATGATGGTGATTGACATTGCATTTAAATTATAGAAGATTATATGTGGCAGAGGAGCAAGAAATTAGAAGGGAGTTTCACAGGGAGAAAGTGCAAGAAAAGAAACTATTAGAATAGGACAACTGGTTGCATCTAGCTTGTTCAACAGTAAAAGGATGAGACCTAATTGCCAATCTAGTAGCATTCTTAAATTCATGCAGTTAAGTCGCTAAGAAAAAAAAGTTCATCAGAACAGTTGCTATGAAAATATTTGTAAAAAGACAGAGGGAAGACATGTCATGGTAAGAAAGTGACTGAAGTTGAGATGTCAGGTCAAGATTAATTATGTTACAGATTATTCTTTGAATTTTATCAAGAACCCTGAGATATATAGTAGAAACACCAGACCAGATAAGGCAGCAATATTCAATGCATGGACAAATGGTAGCTTTATAAATGTTTAAGAAGGATTCTACCTAGAATAATTGTCAGACACCACACAGTGAACCAACTTTCCTAACAGCAGACCTAACAATTGATTCAATATAATCTTTCAACTTCATACTAGCAGACAATGTTGGAAGTCCTGTTCAAGAGCAGCAGCCAGATTTACTTTGTCAGATCTGTCAGACTTGCTACTATCTTTAATAAAGAATAAAATACACACAAATACAGTTTAATTTTGTTGTTAAAAGTCCAAATATCTGTTCATCTCTTGCTAACATTATCTGGATATGGTGCTAAACATTCCAATCGGATCAGTCAGCCAACATCAATACTCTAGGTTCATAGGTGTAGTGATATAGCCACGGATGGCCATGTGGTGTTAGATTATTTGCAATAATGCTTAATACTACGAAAGACATTTCTTCCTAGGAGTGTGGAAGTGGGGTACTAGAGATGTGGCCCAGGATCCAAGTGGGTGGCAGCAAGTAAAATTTTGCAAAACAATGATGTAGATCAATTCATCTGAAAACTTTTAAAAACATTTTTCATTGGATTTTATTTTAATGTTTAAAACTTGAAGAAACTATATGATTCTGTTAAAGACCCTCTGCAGAAATATGAGGTACATAATGACATAAAACTTCTCATTAATCTTGTCACATGTCATGGAAAATGTCAAACTTCACTTTTGCTTCTTTAAGGTCTTACCAGATCAGTTTCTGTCTGAATTTCTGGGATGCCGCGTTATCATTATTTACACTATTTATATTCAGACTATTGTCCTCATCTTTGTTGTTGTTATCACAATGTTTCAGCCATTGTATCCTCCAGCCTTCCTCAGGTGTATATCAACTTGGCTAACCTACAGGGAATCCTGAACTGAACCTTTTTATTAATCTATGTGGGTAGACTGTTCTCGTTCCACTGCTCATGTCTAGGGATATCTTATCTAGTTCTTATTTTTTGTTCAGTACTGCTCAGTTATTGCTTGCCTATTTCCATTTAGTGCAAGTTCACACTGCCCAACCCAGAGATTGAACTCTCAATCACTATATCACCAACTTCACAAACCAATGCATTAATCCACTGGGTCCCAGCTTTAAGCTATGTTTCAGCTATTGTGATCTCCGGTCTTCATCAGGTAATTATCAATCCTGCTAACCTTCAGTGAATTTCAAACTGGACTCTTTATTTAATCTATGTTGGTAGGCTGTGATCGTTTCACTGTCTATGTCCAGGGATATCTTATCTTAGTTCTTATTTAGTACTGCTCAGCTATTGCTTGCCTTTCATCAGACCCTATAGAAATGGTTCCCAAACTTTTTTCTCTGGGCTGCATTTTCGGAATGCTTTACAAAATTTCACCAAATTTACATTATTTACATTATTCGGACTATTGTCCTCATCTTTGAACCCTTTATTTCGCTCACTGGGGTAGACTGTTCTAGTTCCACGTGCCATGTTTAATGGATGTCAGTTATCTCCTGTTAATTCCCCTCTGAAAATTCTCCACTGCCTTAACTGGGTATTGAACTGTGCCATGTGTCCTCCAGGACACATGGCACAGTGGATAAAGGTGTTGGTTAGATCCAGTGACAGAACCCAAAGAGTGTGAGTTCAATACCCGGTTAAGGCAGTGGAGAACTTTCAGAGGGAAATTAACAAGAGATAACTGATAACTGACACCCATTAAACATGGCACGCGGAACTAGTGAGCGAAATAAAGGGTTCAGTTCAACATTCCAACCACCTGAAGAAGGCCGGGGTGTACAACAGTCGAAACGTTGTAATAAATATGGCGACAAAGATGAGGACAATAGTCCGAATAATGTACATAATACCTCATCTCAGAAATATAGACACTCACCAAATTTTATGCGATAGAAAGTACATATAACAAATAAAAAAAATAAACAGAAGGTGAAAGGGAGATAACCATGGATTCAAAGTCAGAACATTATCATTGATAACTCTCTCCTCCAATTTGTGGAGCCTACTTACTATATTCTTAATACTTGATATACTATGCAAAAATATCAATGAAAAAATCAGTCAATAATTATTTATACTGGGATTCATGCATGCAATTGCAAGTAATCCATTATATTTTAAATTTTGTAATCAAATTTATTTTTGGTATATAAATTTTTTGAAACTGTTTCTAAATTTTTGATTGTCTTTCAATCATTCTGCCTCACCTGCAATTATCTTACGCCGCACCTATGAGGCACGTCGAGCCATTTGGTAACCACTACCCTATAGACTGGTTTTAAAGAAACACAGTGCTTTATTAAATAACAAAACTCACATCCCTTTAAGACTTCCAACAGCAACAACAACTAAAATGGATAGCATGTGTAACTAGAAAGAGAAATTATGATATAATCAAGATGTTGACTTTCCACATAACTTTAAACAAAAAATTAGGAAGGAAACCTCTGTCAATACTAGGAAGAGTATTAGGAGTGAACTCAAGAAACCTATTTTCCTGAGCAACTGTTTTAAGAAAAAAAATTTATAAATTTCATCCAACAGTAACACTAAATGTTCTGGAAATGAATGTCAAATGTTTCCTTATAAGGAAACAGCTAATTTGGCCATAAAAACATTCCATTGTATAAATGTGTTTATAGATAACGACATCTATCAGAGAGATGAAATTTAAATTTTTATTATTCCAAAATTTTAACACATCAGCAGATAGCTGTTAATATCAACAACTGAGCACAAATAGTTATTAATTAAAAAAATTAGTAATTAATGTATAATATACATAACTACATGTACAAGACTGTCATTGATAAAAGTTAACAAATAACCATAAATACGTAATTCCTTTTTCCACAATATAGATATTTGTGCTATGTTTTAATGCTTATTACCTAAACAATAAAAATACTGAATAATGTTTTTTAAACATTAAAGTATATTTAATCACATCTCCCTAATAGCTGTCGTGATCTGTTAGTCCAAGAGACTTAATCATTCTTATTGGGCTATATGTGCAAAGGGAGATAACTCTTATCAGCCATATTTACCTTTCCTGCTGAACCAGAATCTCTTTTTTTTAAGCTTTAAAGTATATTTAATCACATCTCCCTAATAGTTGTCACGATCTTTTAATAACATTAAAACGAACAGAAATCTGCAAAGTTGTCTCCCCTTTACTTTTCCATGGCAGTCTCTTTTTATTTGTTTTTCCTTCTCTAGATTTTGGGATGATTGGATGCGTCATCCAGAACAGAGGAAAAATAGGGTCTGTATCAGACCAGAAATCTGTCGGACAAGCACCTTTGGAAAGCAAGGTGTGAGCAAGTAAGTTTATCTTTTTTACTTTCTTTTACTAGAAGATAATATACAAGTTTAACTTATGAAAATCATAGAATTGTGAAACTGGTAAAGTTACTATCAATAAATGTTCTTAAGACTCCAGTTGCATTTTCAACTTCATATATGCTTTCCAATATATATTAATAAACATACATTTTTTTGGATTTTACATGAATACTGGTGAGGAAAATATGTATGTTTATTAATGTATAATTTGTAATAGTTCTGTCATATTACATCAACCACTATTTTTTAACACCAGCACTTAATGTGCAATATATATATATATATATATATGTATATATATGAAGAAAAATATACTGAAAAAACAAACAAAAATCCTAATATGCGATTATGCTGTTTTAATGTTTAATGTCAATGTTGGACGTTTTGGTCTAATAGACCATCTTCAGGACATATTCATAAAACATAATTAACAATCTTTTATAAGATCAGTGTTCTTTTATAAGAAGATTTCAGTTATCTGTTTGGATGGGTATTGCTTTTATTTCCATTGTCTTTTTCATGTTGAATTGTATATGGTCTATGTTAATTATGTTTTATGAATATATCCTGACGATGGTCTATTAGACCGAAACGTCCGTCGTTGACATTAAACATTAAAACAGCATAATCGCATATTAGGATTTTTGTTTGTTTTTTCAGTATATTTTTTTCATACTGTCGGATCTATATCCATATATTTGCTTATATATATATATATATATTATATATATATATATATATATATATATATATAGTCATCCACAGACAGACTGTTTTGTGGTTTCACAGCTGACCAGTGTGGCTAGACATCTGATTGCCTCAAGCCAGGAGTGAAACTCGACTGATTTGGCATCAAATTTTACCTCTGACCAATCAGCATTTCGTTGAGAGGAAGGTGAATTTTTACATACTTACTCTTTCAATAAACATACCAATGACCGATAGGGCTCAATTCATAGAAGAGGTTTGTAATATTAGCAGCAGTAGTCATTGTTTACAAATTCATGCTTTTCTCCTTATATATATATATATATATATATATATATATATATATATATATATATATAAGATAAAATTATACATACATCTGCATGTATGTATAAATATATTTCTTTCACAGGTGTTATAAGTACAGTGCTCAATGTTATTTAACAGAGCTATAAGTATATATCCAACATTGATAGCATGACTTGGACAGAAACTATGTTGAGCGGACATTAGTAACAGTTTCTGGGAGAGAGCACATTATCTAGTGTGATCAACAGTCTGAACATGGCCAGCACACTCAAACCCTCGGTCATGATGACTTGTGATTTTGTGCTGGCACAACCAATGACAGCTACTGGTGAGGAAAATATGTATGTTTATTAATGTATAATTTGTAATAGTTCTGTTATATTAATTCAAGCACTATTTTTTAACACCAGCACTTAATGTGCAATATATATATATATATATATATATATATATATATATATATATATATATATCATCCACAGACAGACTGTTTCACTGTATTACAGCTCCTTAGTGTGGCTAGACAGCTGATCGCTTCAAGCTGGGACTAAAACCTGATTAATTTGGTGTCAGTCGGAGATTCTAACCCATAGGCTATCGACGCTCAGCAGAGAGAAAGGCAAATTTTTGTGTACTTATTTTTTCATAAACATGCCAGTGACCTAAATATATAGCTTCAAGAATACATAAAACAGTTGAAACCTAACCTGAACAAAATAAACTACGAAATCTCCACAAATATTCTTAAATGCCTATAATTGATAACAGAAGCCATTGGTTTATACCAACGGATTTCCATGCTTAATACTTTTTGTTTTCACTATCGCATGGTCATGTGTGATGTCACGAGCTGCGATGTGTCTTGTATACATGAGTTAGTTGTTGCTTTGAAATTTTTCATGCAACAAAAATCAATATGGTGATTTACTTTTGTCTTTCAATGATAATGTTATTAAGCTTATCAGACAATATGAAAGGAACTTACTTAAAATAAATAGACAAAACATGTCTATATTATTTAATGAAACATGCATCAATGAAAAATTGTTTCCTAAATATACACAATATATATATGTATATATATATATTTATTATAATTTTTTCATATTGACAAAAACATTTATATATTTATCTATATGAAAAACTTTTAATAAATGATTATTGCTCTACTATCAGTATCGAGCCCTCTTTTGGATTAATGCTGTGAACATTAGAAATTATATATTATTTTCATTCTCATTGCATCAGATATATATATATATATATATATTTCTGAGATGAGGTATTATGTACATTATTTACATTATTCGGACTATATTTATTGCAATATTTTGGCTGTTGTACGCTCAGGCCTTCTTCAGGTGGTTGGAATGTCGAACTGAACCCTTTATTTCGCTCACTGGGGTAGACTGTTCTAGTTCCATGTGCCATGTTTGATGGATGTCAGTTATCAGTTATCTCCTGTTAATTTCCCTCTGAAAGTTCTCCACTGCCTTAACTGGGTATTGAACTCACACTCTGGGTCCTTGAGAACACATGGCACAGTGGATAAAGGCGTTGGTTAGATCCAGTGACAGGACCCAAAAGTGTGAGTTCAATGCCGGTTAGGCAGTAGAGAACTTGAGAGGGAATTAACAGGAGATAACTGATAACTGACACCAATTAAATACGGCACGTGGAACTAGAACAGTCTACCCCAGCTAGTGGTAAAGGGTTCAGTTCGACATTCCAACCACCTGAAGAAGGCCGTGGAGCGCAATAATAACGAAAAATTGTAATAAATATGGCGACAAAGATGAGGACAATAGTCCGAATAATATAAATAATGTGTGTATATATATATATATATATATATATATATATATATTAGATGATATGTTTCAGATATTGTCTACCAAGATGCTTTATAATACTTAATACTGTAATATTATTGTGCATGTGACCGAGTGGTTTAAACCTTTGTTTTCCGACTATGAGAGCTGGGTTTGAATTTCAACATAGTTGATTTGTTAAGAAGGTGATATCTTTATGTTATTGGTCAATGGAGGCAACCCCAGTGTGTGGCACCTTTGGAAAGGGCTTGAAAAACACACCACGCGTTGTCCCAAGACTTGTAAGTGAAATTTTGTAGACAGAACCCTTTTGGAGCCATCGATGGTTGTGTTATCATGAAGTTACAAGTCATCGTGAAAGAAGGTTAGAGCGTGCTTGCCTTGTTCATGCGAGATAACACGATCTTTCCTAGAAACCGTAACTAAGGTCTGCTCAGCATAGTTGTAGTATAAACCACAGGTGGGCTCTGTGGGTGTTGAATAAATGCACATGCCTGAACCAGTGTCTGCAACAAGAAATGGCCAACCACCCCAATAATCAGGTATACTCAGATATGAGTGACCAGCCATTACTGAAATATTAAATATAAATAGGGGAGTGACCTTATAATAGTCTACTAAGCATACGGTGTGTTACATAGATGTGGCACAAAACTGTAAGTATCAAGCACCCAGTGAGGATCGAACTCACTCAGTCAGTTATGTACCATGCATGCTTAGGTGATCATGTATTGTTTGATACATGACTGACGAGGCAGATTTTTTCCTGCAGTAGTTTGCCATTTCTTTCTGCAGTACACCAGTTGCCATCCAAGGCTATAGAACCCAGTCTGTCCTGCTATTTACCCATAGCTGGGGGAGAAGAAGAGGATTCATACCTTTCCCCAGGGTATTAGCACATAAGTGAGTGTAATGGATTCGACTGGAATTTGAACTCGGCTCTCCAATTCGTCACTCCAAGCTGCTATCCAATACTAGACCATGCTTCAAACTCACTTCTCAGTCATAACCAATCTAGCAAGACAATCTTGCTAACCATGTTGAAATGTCCAAGGAGGCAATCTTACATGCCATCAAGTATTGTAATATTTCTGACTTCTAAAAGATGGTATATACCATCTGATATTTTAAAGTCGTGTGTTTATGCCAGATGAAATGTTGAAGATTTAATTAAAGCTTGATTGACAATGTGTTTTTTTTTCTTTTTTTTTAATTTTAAAAACTTTCAGGGGTCAGTTCTTTGAGAAGCATCTGAAATACATCAAACTCAATACAATGTATGTGCCTTTCACCAAGAAAGATCTTTCTTATCTCCTTAAGGTAAGGATTTTTTTTAAATTTTTATCCTTAATAACCCTTCTCCCAACTCCCACAAGAATAGCTGTTGAATAAGTGGATTAGATTTCTTTCTTGTAATAAATATGGAATACAAATATGTTCAAAAGATTATGCCTTGCTGAGTAAGATGATAAACTACGTCTAACAGCAAGGCCTCTTATCAGGAGGTTTTGAGGAGTGTGGAGCCACCTCCTAATTGCTGCTGTTCCCAGGCCCACTTTGACTCGGGGTGTAGCATCTGCTAGGGTTCCAACTATAAGCAAATAGTTAGCCCCTAAACTGGGGTCAAAACTCTATGAAAGTGTAAAAATAAGTTTTAATACCAGAAATACTTCTTTTTGTAAAAAAATTACCAGCAAGGAATTTTTAAAGAAAAATTCTTACCAGGAATACATTATTATCAGCAATACATTTTTGAAAAAAAAAAAAAAAATATATATATATATATATATATATATATATATATATATATATATATATATATATGTATATATATATAAAATTACCAACAATACATTTTTGAAAAAATTTACAGCAATAAGATTAAACCAACATTAAATAACCTATTGAGGTTGATATGCCGTAAACCAAACCAAACCAAAAGATTGTGTATCCTTAAAAAATAATTGCTCTTATTTGTTTCTTTTGAAACTGACATTTTTTAAAATCATTTCACCCCAAGCTAGGCAATAGAGCCACTAAGACACAAAAGGTTACTGAGTGAAAGAATATAAGAAAAAGAGAAAACATCATGAAGGAGAAAAACAATAGAAGAACAGGAATTAAGAAGACAGAAGAAAACAATTGACATTGCATTTAAATTTTTGAAGATCAAAGTTGGCTAGAAAGGAAGAAGCTGGAAGAGAGTTCCCCATGTGAGAGAAGAAATTACTAACGTAGAACTTATGTTTGCATTTTGTCATTTGAGACCATGCCACCAATCTAGTACTTTGTTTTAATTTCATAGAGTCTCACTTCCAAAGAGGAAAGTTCATCAGAACAATTACCCCAAAAATATTTATAGAAAAAATAACATTGCAAATTCTTCTTTGGATTTTATGAAATATCTCTAAATATATAGCAGGGTCACCAAACTATATGTGGCAGCAATATTCAAAGCATGGATGAATGGTAGACTTATAAATATGTAAAATAGTTTCTGGCAGGAAAAAATTGTCTAGTACTGTGGTGAACAGCCCCGTAGAAGCAAGCGAGCCAGAGTGGCTTGCATCTGGTGTATAGGAAAATAAGAGTCTTACCTTAACGTGTGGCACGTGACATCAGTAAGTTTGCTCCATGAAAATGGCATTACTCTTCTGTCCAGCCATTCTAGTACGTGCAGTGATGAGGGTTTTTTTGTACAGTTTGGCATGCTTCCATCAATAGCAAGTCGTGTGCTGATTGGTCAAATTGGAGGAGGCAATTTGTCTGTGTAACCGAGAATAAAAGTGAAGAACGCTGATTGGTTGGAGAACCGTGGTGTTGGCCTGATAAAAGAGGGCTGGAGCAGTAAAAACAGGAAGGAACAACGGCTATACATAGTGACGTGTTCAGAAAGTGAGGATGGTGAAGTGAACCAGCGATATTGTGATTTGTACAAGTGACATTGCAGCTATACAGACTTATTTAAATTACAAGTACAATACAAGGAATTAACTTTCTTGGCAGTAGGCTTACACCCCTGCACAGATTAATTGAAACAACCACTTTAGTTTCCTTTCTTCCACCATATGGTCAGTTTTAGCCCCACTGGAGTGTTAGGGTGTAATCAATCTTTATTTTTCTCTCAGATTAGGTCATTTGCAGTAGTGTGCAGTAATATGAATCTATTTTCAGAGTGTGTGATGAAATTTGTTTGACCTTGAAAAATATTGCATCATTTGTGAATGCATCAGATTTTTATCACACCCAGACACTATTGTCTTGACTGTCGATGAGTTGTCCTACGGCCATTGTCTGTGATGGACGCTACTCCAAGGAAGCTTATGAAAATTGTAAAGCTGCATGAACATACTGGCAAGCCTTACCAGTGATCAAATCAATATTTCTATAGACTGGTCCTAAAACTCTGCTGATTTAAATCCAATTGAGAATCTGTGGTCAATCTACAAGGAACAACTTCGTGGAATGGCCATACGAAGTACTAACATGTGCACTGGGTCATGTTTCATTGGAAAGAATATGAAAAACAAGTAAATAATAATGAAATTATTTGTTTTATTTCAATTAATTTGCACAAGAGTGTAGCAATTGATTTCATATAATCTTTCCCCTTCATGTCAGCAGATAATGTTCAACCAAGGCGGTGCAATCTGTCACTTTCTTAGAGTTTAGCATTAGCCATGCTGATGTCTATTTTTTCCTTATTTTTTCCCAAACTTTACTTTATTTCTTGAATTTATATACTGCTAAACAATTAATTTTATGATAATAATAAATAAAGCATATAATTATTGTAACCTAGGAAAGGCTACTGAATAGAATAATCACACAAAGAATGATAATACTTAGGACAAGAACAACACATATAAGATTTGCCAGTGGCGTGTAGAAGTAGTAGTCAACTGCTAGAAGTGAGTCAAGTGAATTCCACAATGAATCTCCAACTGCAGGATATCTACTAACCTCCCCACATGGTCAGATGTGGCACAAGACAAAATTTAATGTGGGGTATCCGAGCCTGTAGGTTCAGCCAAAAATTCCCTGTAGACCCCAAAATGGGGTCAGGTAGCTGTTTCCTGAGATGAGACTCTGCCCTTCAGCATAACCTCATCTGGGGACCCTCTGCGCCTGGAGGCAGAGAGTTTGACCAGCACAGCTGGAGATGAATCTCCAACTGCAGACCAACATACAATATTTACTACTGTATTTATGTGAATTGGGACATACCCATTATCGTCTGTAGGTATGCTACAACAATAATAATTGTGCTTGTCCTTCCCTTTGTCAGTTAAAATGACCTTTATGACCTGCCAAAACTTCATAAATGATGGACTACTCCATTTTAATCACTTAGAAGGCAGATTACATATCAAAGTAGCTACTTAGTTTCAGTGGGAAAATGAAAGAAAGAAAGGAAGATAGAAATATTTAATGTCTGTTTCAGTGAAATAAAAAACATTGTCAATTTCAAATCTTTTCATTTGTACCCACTTCTTAACAACCAACATTCATATTTATGCTTGTTATTGCAATATTTTGTTAAAGTTGTTAAGCTCAAATATTTAATATGATAGGGAAATTTCTATGGATATTTTGTTGTCATAGAACTTACAATCAGCTTATTCAATCATTAACTGAAAATTTTCAAATATGAAAACTGAAATTTTCACTGGTTAAAACCAATAAATAAATAGCATGGGGATGCGGAAATACCATTATTATTAATTAATTATTATAATATTAATACATTATATTGATCTTTTGTGATGTACGGTGGCTATTAATAATTAAGTATAATTCAAGACTTCAATGCTAAGATAAAACAATATTTAATTACAACTGTAAATAAATACTTAACAAGAACAAAGAAGTAAAAGTCAACCAAAAATAATTAACCCTTTCAGTGAATACTTTGTTAGTAGCATGTTTTGGCTTATCATCTGGTAAATCCTAAATCAAAACCCAAATCATTGACACACAATAATTCACACTAATTCGACTGGATAGTTCCACTCAATAGTCACCATAGTCAGTAGCCTGACACTGTTATTTGTACATGTTGTAATGGAATGTCCCACACTCCCTATCACCTATTATTTATATAGTGAGCACAGGATATACCTTGGGGCTTGCTTCAGGAATTATTAGCCTGCCACCTGATTCCATGTCTTTTAGTAATGTATTCTCTTTTACAATAAACCTCTCTTTCATCTAAGTGTATGTTGCTGTTCTTTCACTTGAGTACCACCTTTGTTTGTAATCTCTTTAAGGATACAACACTATCAATCTATCTATACAAGTTTCTTCATATCTATCTATCTATCTATCTATCCCAGGCTCTTCAATATCTATCTATCTATCTATCTATCTATCTCAGGCTCTTCATTATCTATCTATCTATCTATCCCAGTTCCTTCACTTGAGTATCACCTTTGTCTCTCTGTAACCTTCTTTAAGGATACAACAATACACCTGGTGGAAAACATATCATGCTCAAACCTCAATGTCAGTAGTTACTCATTTTCTTCCTATATGACACAATCTAATTTATTTATAAATAAATGAATGAAAAAATAACTTAGCAAAGTTAGTCTATTAATAATCATGTTTTTTTTTTATGTCTCCTGCTGCAGACATTATTATGGATTTTTTTTCTATCTTGTCATCTTGACTTTTGCCAGTCATTGTCCGTTATTATTTTGTTTGTTTTTTTTTTCATTTCTTGCAGGAAAGATACGATGTTGCATTTGTAAAACAAATCTACAGCTGCATATTAGTCACTGCAACAGACGTGGTGAACGGCGTTGGCAAAAAAGAAAAATGCCTCCGGGTGCAATACAGTTCCAAAGAAGAGTTCAAAACGTTCGCCAAGCAACTTGGAACAATGGATGACCTCAAGGTCAGTTGTAAAGCTTGCTTTGAATCTTTAATCATTATTCTTCTTCTATGTGATGTGTCACTTCAGGGCATAGGCAATCATGGCTCTCCACAACTTTCTATCCCATGTGGCTCTTAGCAGTTTTTTTTCCCTTTGCTAAGAGCCCTGGCTCATCATCCATTCAAACAAGCTTGTCAGGTGAGTGGCTTGCTACCTTCCCCTATCTCTCTTGCCATCAATATGCCCTGTAAGGGTTAAGTTTTCCAAGCCTTCCTTCCTCATTATCTGTACAAGGGATTTCAGCTATAGTCTTCTGCTTCTGCCATCCATTCAATCAAGCTCATCAGGTATGTGGCTCACTGCCTTCCCTACCTCTACTGCTCTCAATATGCCCTGTGAGGGTCAAGTTTTCCAAGCCTTCCTTCCTCATTATGTGTACAAAGGATTTTAGCTATCATTTCCTGATTCTGTCATCCATTCCAACAAGCTCATCAGCTAAGGGGCTCATTGCTTTCCCCCATCTCTTTTGTTCTCAATATACACTGTGAGGGTTAAGTTTTCTGAGCTCTCCTTCCTCACTATGTGTTCAATGAATTTCTTTTACTGATTCTGAGTAGAACTGTTCTCTCTGTTACTATTTTCTTTGTGACTTCCTCGTTGCTTACTCACTCCATCCATGGAACTCTCAGTATCCTTCTGTAGAACCACATTTCTGTTACCTTCAGTTTTCTCCTTATCCATGAATGGTTGACCAGCATTCATTGCCAAGAAGAGGATGGATATCACATAGCAATCCAGCAACTCTTTGCTTTGTTTCTAACAGATACTTTTCCTTTCTCAGCACATTGCTTAGCTTTTGTCATGCTTCTTTTGCTAGTCCAATGTGTGTTTGGATCTCACATTTTCCATCCTCTGTTAAAAGATTTCCCAGATATTTGAACTTCTGAACCTGCTTGATGTTTTTATTTCCAACTTGCAACTCACATTTTGGGCTTTTTCTCTTGCTGATGACCATACTTTCTGTCTTCTTGCAATTGATAGTTAGTCCTTTTACTACCCTCTCTCGGAGGTTCAGTAGTTTCTTTTTTGAATCAGCCATCAGAGCAGTATCATCTACATCATACTTATTATAAAACCCAGGTTGTGTGTGTGTCTGTTCGTTTATATATTGGATCATATTTCCTACATTTTTCAACCGATTTCAACAAAACTTCACAGGACTACGTAAAATTACCTTGCAGTGGTTCTGACAGCGCCAAAAATTGGAAAAACACAATTGTTTTTGCACGAAATCAATTTGAAAACACGATTAAGAGTCATCACTATGAGAATGAAAGGGGGACAACTCATATCGAGTTATACTTATAAAACCCAGGTTGTTTGTGTGTGTGTGCGTGTGTTCATTTATATATGGGATCGGATTTCCTACATTTTTCAACCAATTTCAACAAAACTTCACTTTTTTTTGGCAGGTAGTGTTTCTTATTGTCTTGCACACTTTTTTCTTTATTTTTACATTCAAAATGCTTTAAAAATTCCATTTACAAGACAATTGTTTATAATAAAATTCCATCCAATCGGTAGACTCATAACGATTGAAAACAATGTTTTTGTTTGAGTTTGGGTTTGACCAATTCGTAAAAAAATTAAGACGTGTGTCCATCAACCTTAAAGAATAATCTTTGTCAATGTTATTTTTCAGTCTTTATGATGGTCGATACTTGATCTATCTCTTACTGTTACATTCCTGGGCAATGCCGGGCTCTACTGCTAGTATTTTATATTGCTAAGATTACACCCACTGATATTAAATCCTGGTAGGGTCTCCAGTTCCTTTTGGATAGCGCAAATGTAGGAGTTGAATAAATCTGGGGAGAAGACACATCCTTGTCTTACATCCCTTTTTATTTTTGTATAGCTACTCAATTCATTTTCTCTCACTATGCAAGTGGTTCCCTTCCATTATAAGGTCTGGATTATTCTAACATCTTTTCCAAATAGATTGAATTTTACTAGCAGCCCAAATAAATCTTTATGCTGTGCCTTGTTAAAAGCATTTTTGTAATCTATAAATCATAAGTGAACATCCCCCTGCACCTGGATTGCTCTCTGTGATATCATTCTAATTATAAATATTGCATTTCTTGACAAAACCACACTCTTCTGGTCCTATTTCTGGTCTAATTCTACTTGTCGCTATATTCATCAGGATTTGGATAGCATTCCTGTGTGGCTCATTGAGATGATTGTTTAGTGGAACATTCATTCATTTGCAACTAGCTTTTTGGGGAGTCTTTTGAATTTCTACCACTTATTCTTACATTCATGTCACACGTCGCATTCAGTAATCCTCTACCTTGAGGGGCTCTCGAGACTGGTATTGTGTGCAATTTAGTAAAATAGATAAAAAAACAATGGTATACTACCTTATGAAAATTGAGATGCAGTACAGTGAGAGGCTCTGTATCATAAAGTCAAGTGGGGCCAACAAGACCCTTGGACTAGCCCTCTGCACATCCCTTTGAACCTGGATTGCTCTCTCTGATATCATTCTGATCATAAACATTGCATTTCTTGTTCCAGTATCCTTGACAAAGCCACACTTTTTTGTCCTATTTCCGGTCTAATTCTGCACTATATTCATTAGTTTGGTTATTGTAAGATAATCACAACGGCAATCATAGTAGTAATTCTCAATTACTTTATTCTTGTACCAACGAGATACAAATACAAAAATATATCTGGCCCCTGGCCAGTCAGTTATTTATATAACACTGAACATGGTAACTTATGTCTGCCTGTGGAAGTCTCCCATTATCTAATTTGACCTTCCATTTCTACTCTATATGCCCGCTTCCTCCTCTGACCACTGGACGGTTTTCCGAAGAAAATATGTGTGCTATTGTCCTTGTTTTTGTGGGGATAGAGTTTGAGATGCTCACATGTTTTGATGTGGGCATTAACTTAGGCTTGTGTCATCCTATATTGGTGTTCTCCAATGTTATTTTGTATTAAGCCTACTGAATCCACAGTGTCATCAATTTCTATTTTTTCTGGTTCATTACTCACAGTATTTGGTTTATGTTGTATGTTGGGTGATAAGGGTTTATAATCAGTGTCGATCACCATAGAGAATTCACTAGGTCACTACGGCTGGACCCCCAGAACCTGCAGAGGTATTATACGGTTCTGACCTAGATCTGGTTAATCTATTTTCCATGTTGCTGTCTTGAACTGGCTGTAAATCAGGGTACCATGAAGTTGAGAAACCTGCTCCTTGGGTAGAATGATGTGAGACTTCAACAACTGGGTGGATTTTATGGAGGAAGCAAAATTGTGTAGAGTTACCTGATTCCTTCCATCTACTGTACACAGTACTGCCTGTTACTGAGTATCTCTACGACTCTCCGTGTTTTTGTCCACCGATGAGGGTAAAGGCCATTTTGATTCTGGATCTGAACAGAATCACCAATTTGTAATTCTCAAAATGGGCCACAATGTTCATTTGTAAAAGTGTTCATTCTACATGTGCCTTTTAGCCATTGCTGCATCTCTCAGTTCACTAATTTCTCTCCATTGTTTACGTATCTGGTATTTGTCCTATAACATGACCATATAACATCATAGCAAGAGACATGCCAAGATCCTGGATGGGAGTGTTGCATTTGGTCAGCAAAGCACAGGTTGCACGATCAGGACACAGCGAACCACAGCTGTCCATGTTGTCTGCAAGTATACATTTAGCTGTTTTGATGGCTAGTTCTGCCCAGCCATTGCTTTGTGGGTAGTAAGCCAACAAAGTATGTTTCCATATTCCCCAATTCTTAAGGAACAAGTTTTATTGTTGGGAATCAAAATGTGGTCCCCCCCTCCTCTAAGGATCTTATGGGGGTATGCTGTGTTGAGATTTATAGAAGCTGGTTTTTGGGTACTTGTAGAGTGTGCTCACAGGTCTGCTAGCCCTGAACGCTGTCTTTCCAATAAACTGATCTATTCTCAGTAGTCACTGTAAACTCCAGACCAAATAAGCTTGAAATACATTCATAAAATGAAACGGTAGAGGTCATCAGTGATGTTACTCTGGCTTCATTACGGATTTCGGATATTGCAATATCAGATCCGTTCTTCCAGGTACCCCGACCTGTTGACAAGCTTCCTCTTTGCATAATTCACTTCATGATGTGCTTTTTTAAAACAATTATTATATCAGGTGGTAGATCTAGGACCCATTTTAAATGTGAATTAAGTTTAAGCATCTAATGGTTTTTTTTCTTTTTCTTTCAGATTTGGCAGACATTTGGGCAATATTATTTTTCACATACAATTGCCATGACTTAAATAATATGATCCAATTGAGAAATAAATAAATTTTCACATAATTACACTGATTTATTTACTGTTTGTCCAACTTAATGAAACACCCTTATATATAATCCGTCTTAATGAAACACTCTTTATAAGACAACTGTTGGCTTCAAGCAAATGGAGGTGTTTTGGCCTTTTTTATTTAATTTTGACAGGTCTTTGACAGCTTAAAGCAAAACCTGCAGTTCTGAGAATTTTGTCTTTATTCTGAAAGGATTATAACAACTATGCAAAAGGTTGGGTTTTGGTTTATTCCAAAATGTTTTTGACATATTGAATTGAGGCAAAAGAATAGATTTTGACAGTTTTTGTTCCAAAGGGTTTTTGACAGTTATTAGCCTGAAGCAAAGGTAGTTTCATTCCAAAGGGGTTTTGGTAACTGTTCAACCTTACTTAGAAGATTGAGGTTCACATTACACTTAAAAGAAAACCAGTTTACTAATTATGGTAATAAAGATGTGGTATCAGGTTTACTCTTCAGAAAGAATTTATATGAGGTGTAAGTAAAATTATCTAATGTTTAAAAATAAAAATGTTCTCCCATGTGTATTCAAGGTTAAAATAATTAGACTCTATGAAGAATTTCTATTTTTTTTTTTTTTTCTTCATTCATAAATAACTTTTATTCACTTATTTTTTGTCTTTTGCAGGCTGGTGTTCCTCGAGGTGGCTACCGTGGCGTTGTGAGTATCATGTACCAAGGTCGACGTGTTTACTTGGCACCCCCAGAGACATGGTCAGGGTATGATCCAACCTGGAACTAATAAAGTACCATTTCTTATACCCCTCCAAAGACTTCAATAAAATTCAAGAAATGATATTAGAAAAAGAAAATATTCATTCATTCACACACACACACACACACACACACACACACACACACACACACACACACAAAATAAAAAAAAAATTTAAAAAAATGAAAGCAATGAATCCAACAATTGTAATTATTTGTATGGATACAATTGCTGCTCCACCACCCAGATGTCTGAGTTAGACGGGGTGGTCGACTGCAAAACCAAGCCCCAAAATTGCAAGGCAGATACAATGCTGACTCCTGCAGTTTCTGTGGCCAGAATTACTGGTTGTCACGTCTTTTGGTGGTGCCGAGATACCAAAGAAATCAAAACGGAAAAAACAGCCTAAAGAGATTCTGCAATTCTTGATACCATTTTCCAAGATGAAAAGAAAGAAAGAGAAGAAAAAAAACAACAATGGCTGGGGGTTTATTGCATATTTTATACATAAGGGGAAACTCAATTCTGATTTTGTTTAACTTTTTAAAAGTATTTTCTTTTGTTTTAATTATTGCTCTGTTTGTTATGCCATCAATTACATAAATCTGTTATTTTCCTCCTCCTCTTACTCCCACTCTACTTGTTGGAGAATAAATGCTTTTTATTAATCCCCAATGAGGTTAGAGGAGGTGGTTTATGTAATTGGTTTATTGTAACTCTATGCATCAGTTTTCATTAACTTTTGGGATTTTTTTTTTTCAAGTGGGCCTCATATTCCAAATGCACTTCAACATTATAAGCTTAAATAACAATAAATAATACTACAAAATCATTTTTAAAATTTAATAACTTAGATATCTTTCATTTGGAATTGAAAAGAAATGGTAAATCTGATTTTGCAATGAAAAATGCCCATTATATCAAGATGAGAAAATTCCAATACGTTTTTTTTTTAATTAAAATAAATCTTTTCTGTAAACTCTTTAACTATTTCTCTGAAGAAAGTATATTTGAATTATGAGGTCAGTTAAAAAATTACATTTTTTTTTTTTTTCTTTGTTGGTTCATGGGCTACGTGTATGTTTGTGTATGTTCATGTGCATCTCTGTATCTGTGACACGTGTATCTGCATTTAAGGGGGGGGGGTATCATTGAAATACCTTGGTATTGATGGTAGGGATGGTTGCTCATATGATAAAGAGCTTTCTTTACGTTCCTGGCTATGTTCATTTATTGATTTTTTTTTTTAGTTCCCCTTTGCCCAACCCACTGAAAAGACACTCTTGTTGGTCAGTTGATTCTGGTAGTTAAACAAGGTACCTACATAGTAATAAAGTCTATTTGGTATGTTATAAATAAAATAAAATTTACACACCCAGAAAGTATGAAGAAAATTAGGAATCAAGCAAATTTTGGGGTGTCATCAATATTGGATTAACAAACAGGAGTCGTGTTTGCTTTTACACACACACACACACACACACAATTTAATTTGCTTCAAAATTTTCTAAATTGAATATTGTGCACCTACAAACAGGTTTCTTGAGAGTTAGCTCCCTTCAGCTTAAAATAGCTTTCTAAACAAGTCATATATACAAATGCATTATTGTAGTACACTACAGTGATTCTTAACCGCCGTGCTTCAGCACACTAGTGTACTGTGAAATATTTTCATGGCATACATACTGTTATGGTCCGGTTCCTTGTACCACGGTGACAGTCCAAGGTAGAACCAATAAAGAAGAACTCGAATACGGATATGGAACAACACAGATATATTACAAACAGGAATATATACAGAGAAGTAGAAAGTGTTAGTACGAACAATCAGGTTTAGTAGTTATTGTCTGAACGCGACTCTGTTTCGGTCTGCCTCTGACTCGACTGACTGACTCGCTCGCTCTGACTGACAGACAGACTTCTGACGGACCTCACTCCAGACTTCAGACTGAACTCCCTGCTTTCTCTTGAGGCACAGTATTTATTACGTATGGAATAGTCCATTATGTTATTATGGGTAAGGTCCCATAACACATACACATATATGTGTGTGTGGAAATAGTAATGGTACAGTGTTAGTATTCAAATAAATGAATAAGTATTAAACATTTTTCAAATAATCCTTTTCACTATTCTCTCATTATGTTATTTTAAATACTTTGTTTTAAATCTATGATTTTATTTCATAATATTTACAGGCATAGCCTTTAAAAATTTTGCTAAGTGTGCCATGATATTTTAATTTGTTCATAGGTGTGCCTTTGCATAAAAAGGTTAAGAAACACTGTTATAGTAATCCACATTTTATATACAGACAAACCTCTCATCAATGGACTAATATGGGGGAGGGGTGGTCCGTTAAAGCTGATTGTCCATAGATCGAAAGGGATTTTTTTAATTATAAAATCACTATAGTAACTAGCAGTACTAATGATCATAATGTAAATAATGTAAACATGTATATATGGCATAAATAAATATATACTTAATATAGATATATTAATCAAAATAACTGAAATAATAGATTTCTCACAGCTACTTTCTCTCACACATGCTAATGTATTGTACTTTACATACTGTACACCCGTTTTTGTTTACAATTGAAAGGATTGCCAAGTGGTCACTTTGAGAATTAATATAACTTGTTCTGCTAAGCTCGCAAATTTTTAAATACGTCACTGACAATTTGAAAGTTGTTTTTTTTCTGCAGATATTTTTTTTTATTTTTCCTGCAGATTTTGTTGGTTGCATTTAAAGTCTGTTCATGGGGGGCGGGGGGCGGTGGTCAGTAGGTGAGAGGTTGGTCTGTATATATATATATATATATATATATATATGTATATATGACAAACTGGAAAGGTTTTTTGTGATGCATTTAAAAACATCTTTCCAGTTTGTCATATTTTTCTAAATAGTGTTTGTTGATATATAAAATTATACAAAATTATATATATATATATATATATATATATATATATATATATATATGCATGTGTGTATGTGTGTGTGTTTATTTGCCTCAAAAGTATCTAAAATGAAAATTGTACATCTGCAATTTGTAAAGAATAAATGGATCTTATTTTTTAATCCGACATATTTTTATTATTTCAAACGTTATTTCCAGTGGATACCTATATTTGAGTGGACGCTAACAAACATAAATAAACAAACATGAGCATCCAATTGAAACAACATTTGAAGTAATAAAAACATTGAACACTACAAACTGGTATCTCCAGAGTTAGCTCCCTTTGCCTTAAAATAGCTTTCTCAACAAGTTATATGCAAAAGTAATATTGTAATACACATTATTATATATACACACAGACCTGATCATACACACACACACACACACACACAAGTGATCACACACATGTGTGACTTTTCTATATTTATAAGAAAATATTTAACTAAAAGAATGATTTTCGTATTTTATACACAAATACAAGGAGACGTGCTTCCGTATGCCCATCAGCAGTTTATATGCCTCTTAAGTTTGCCGTCTATGTTTCAAAACTGGTTAGAGGGGAATTTTAAATGCTAAATTTCATAATTGGTCCAGACCTTCTTTAATGACACTATACAATCTTACATTATATGTGAACACGAACATATGCAACACAGAAATAAATGACTTTGTTTGATACTTGCATTTATATGTACACACAATCACAAATAAGTATGTGCAAATGCATATATATGCTCACGCACACACACATGTTGAATATATGGAATAAATATGACAGAATGATTAAATAAGGAAGAAATTTTGTCATAATGTAGCTTCCCTGTGCCTTTTCTATAAATACTTTCATGGCAATTGTTCTGATGAATTTTCCTCTGTGGTAACTAGAGTTTATAATTTTAAGCACAGTACTAGATTGGCAGATAGGTCTCATAATTTTACATTTGAAATATTTAGATGTAACTGTAAGTTCTATGCTAACAATGTCCTTTTTGTTCCCATTTTCCTTTAAATTTCCTCATTACTAGATTACTCCTAAATGATTAATCTTCTCTTTTCCTAAATCCTGTTCTTTTATTGTCCTTTCTATTAACTAAAGTCTTCTCATTCTCTTTCACACTCAGTAACCCCTTGTGGCTTTATTGCCTTGCTTGGGGTGAAATGATTAAAAAATGTTCTTACTGTCTAAATATGCATGATAGCTGTCAACTGGTTAATGAGTATGACCATCACTGACAATTTTGATCCATTGTTATACATTGCACCAAGTAAAAAGAATAAAAAACAGTTGCATAAATATACACAGAAAAATCCTTGAAAATGAATGTAGCCACATTCAAAAGTACTTGGAAAATTTACCGATAACATAAAACAACTAATTTGGAAATTTTTAAAAATTACTAAAAAAATTGGTATACAGAACTTGTCAATATTATTCAACCAAACATGTTTGAAAATATATATATAATGAACTTTGCAGCAATGAAAAGTGCATATATATATATATATATATATATATATATATGAAATATAAACAGTCAATTGATTGCTGATACCCCTGACGAGTGGATGGAGTGATTGCTGGAGAGTCCTTCTATGAAACTCTAGAGACGGGATGCTGAAGGTAACATCAATCAGCTGAATGACAAACAAACTTTATATTTGCATTAGTTCACACACACACACACACACACACACACACACACAATGGAATGTCCACACATATACATATATATATTGGTGCATAGAAATGTCTTCCATCTCTGTATAATGTTTATAGACTTGTTACTATCAGTATTTACTCAGTTTAATCTGGCCCAAGCTCTCAAGTGGGGCATCTGGTTAAGATGGGACTCACTCCAATTATAATGGTGTTGGAGGTGAGCTTGTTAACCATTACACAATGGTGATATACTCAATTGACCTGTTGTAATTAAGAGGCTATCAACCAAAAAAAAATAATTAAGTCTAGCTTGAAGGAGATGCATTGATCTTGTTCGTTTTTACACTCGTTTCTTTTAATTATAATATAAAATTAAAAGTTTTTTCGGACAATTCAACTGCTGCTCCATGTGCTGGATGTTGTAATAGAACATTTCAACAGATCTATTCTTTGGTCTTCTTCAATTGTATGGTGAATGTGCAGGTGGTGTAACAATGAGAAATTGGACCATGTTTGAATTTCAGTCAGGTTTGTTACATTCATTTATGTGCAAATACCCTTGGAAAAGGTATGAATCGATCTTCTCCTCCAGCTATGGGTTAAATAGTAGGATTCGTTATTAGAAAAATCATTGTTATTCTCAAAAAATTGTTATTAGTCACACCCCAAAAAACAAATTATTCTTGGAAAATATTTCTCAGTTTTAAATAACCCACAAAGGGTTGATAAACAATTAAAAAAACAACAGTTGTGTAAGCAGTAGGAAAAAATCTCTTCTTTCTTCAGAATATGGTCACTAATATATTCACAGGACCAGTACTTCTCAGTAATTCTAAGTATGTGGAAAAAATACAACCTATACTATCAGCCTTGCACACTGGTAGCTCCAATTTGTATCAATGGACATTCCCCAACATCTTTACGAAAATAAAATTTAAAAAATACACATGAAGCTGGAATCTATACTCACCTGAATATTGTATCTAGCCAAGAAGTCAATATATGCTGCCTCTTTCAATTTTCTCAATCTCCACCAGCACTTCCTAACAATTGTCTGAACCTTATCCTGGGAGATGAGAATGTTTACCTTTCTCTCTCTCTCCCCAAATCAGCTATACATGATTTTTCCTCCCTCCCCATTGGCTATGACATTCTTAATTTTGACTGTGATAACATCTTCAAGAACAGGCAAAAAGAGCAAATTTTTTCAAACAAAATATGCAATGTTAATGACTTCTTAAACTTGTAAATAATAAAATTTATCTTGTTTAATCAAAGGTCCATTTGGTAAATAATTTTATTAGTTGTTCTATAATTTTATGTCTATTTGTAAATCTAAGGAGGGTGTTTTCTGTGACTGGTTCTAAATTTGACTGAGGTTTAGCTCGAAGAGAAATTGTACAAATGTAATGGTAGACAATGTTAAAAATGAAAGCCAATTTAATCAACATTCTTAGTAACTTTATAACACTACAGTTTTTCAATAAAAAGCTGCTTCTATCAAACCAGCCGTGACATGTAGAATAACCATATTTTACTGTATGCACACACATACACAGTGTTGTTTTTTTTTTCTCAAGTTAACACCAACTGATTATAATCTTAAATACTTATAAAACTTTTTTTTTTGGCAAGGGAGATAACCCGTGTCAGTTTAATGTTTCAAAGAAGCTTTGTTGTTCTTAATTCTTTCTAGTTTTTCTTTCATTCATTTGCTTTTAGTAAAAAAAAAAAGCTAAAATAAAATACTTCAAAGGTAATAATACAGTGTAGAAAATACCTCCTGCATAATGATGAGAGATTAGCTCGATGAAGACACCATTGTTACTAAGGGCTTAGTATTATGTGGGTGGGAGGTATTTCTGGCACACCCTGTGTAAAGATGCTTTTAATTTGCATTGCTGTTGTTGTCTTTGCCTGACAAGTAATGATTGTTTCATTTTCAAACATAATCTATTTTTTATCCCAGTTTTCCGTAAATAGGCAGGAAAGTATTAACTTTTTTTGTTTATGCGGTTTTTTTTTTGGTTTTTTTTTGTTTGTCTTTTAGCAAACTTAGATCTTCATGCATGCCAAAAAAAGGAAAAAATGTTTTTCCCTTGACACCATTATTATTTTAACAACAGAGCAATGTTTGTTTTAAAAACCGATAATTAGAACTGTGGGTAATTTGCTAAATATATAATAAAAATTTGCTGAATAGTTATATTTAGATGTAAATTTATATGGTTAATTCAGAAATAACAAAGAAATTTTGATAAAATCTACCATTTAGGAGTTATCGACAATAAAATTTTGAACTCATTCGCATTACAGCACAGCAGCCATTACATTCTCTGCTTGGAAGATTATGGCCTTTTTACGGTTCTTACTTGATTCAATTACTGTGCAACTGAGGACTTATTGAGTGCACAATAAAAAAGGTTATTCTGCAGCAAATATATACCAACAATGCCAGTAATGGCTGCCATGACACGATTGAGTCTGAACTTCTATTGTCATTAACTCCAAAATGATAGATTTTATCAAAATTCCGTTGTTATTTTCGAATTAAGCATATACATTTACACTGAAATATAACTATTCAGCAAATTTTTATTACATATTTAACATGGTGCTTAAAAAGCAAATTACCCAGAATTGTAATAAAACCTAAACATATGAAATGAATTTACACATTTTTGGAGGTTCTTAAGAATTTACAACAAAATTATTAAACAACATTTATTTTTTATATTGTTTATTTTCAATAATAATTTTATATTTAACATTCTGAAAATTAATAGAATGCAGTATTTCTCAGTTACCAATTTATAAAAAATTTAAATGTGAAAGTTTTTTTTCATAAATTTATAAACATTTTGTAAATCATTAAAATATGTGTATCAACTATAAGGAAATCCTTATTATTTACCATTTTATAAAGTTTGAATTGATTGGCAATTAGCCAATGTTTCGCCAACCATTCCAATATACAATCCAATAAATAAATAGTGTTTATTATTTTTGTTGTCAATTCTCAAGAACAAAGAAAATGTATAAATTCACTTTAGATTTTATGACAAATTTAATCATCACTTGTTAAAACAATAAACAGTGTTGAGAAGTGAAGGTAGTTAAAATAATAGCAGTGTTAAGGGAAAAACCTTCCTTTTGGCACTTCGTATTTTTGTGATCACAAAAGTTTAATAAGTTTGTCCTTTTTAATTTTTTTTTTACAAACATTTTTTTTAGTTTCTGAAAGGATGTGTTACAAATATACAATGATTCTTTTGAAATAGTTTCCTTACTTGTGTCATTTTTATTGCAAAAAAAAAAAATCTACAATAAGAAAATGATTTTGAAAGAATCATTGTATAATAAAAAGTATGTCTAAAAATTTCCAATAGAGTATATCTGTAAAAGGACAATATGAATAAAGACAAAAGGAAAATTTATCTTAGCCAACACCTTTTGTCTTCTGAGAGACTTTTATCAAGGCAATTAAATAGTATGTTGCCTTGCACATTTTTATGTATATTGTACTGTGTCACTCCAAGTATATTATGGACTGTGATTTCTAGCCCATACACATTAAAATTATTTTGATGTGACTTTTCAATGAACAATTTTATACCTCCTCAGGATAAAAATCCTAATACCACAAAAGAATCTCTGCACTTTTAGTCTTCCATATTTCTATTCTTATAGTGATTGAAACTTGTATTCCTCTGTTTTCAGTTTGTTCTGTTTATGCATGGTCAGATAATGACTGATTAGTTGCAATGAAAAGCAACTAAAAATAAGATAATACAAGTAAAACTTGAATAATAATTGACAATGCTTCATCTATAAAAATTGAAACAAGTTAAGACTATTACTACTTGGTAGAAAAGCAAGAAAAATAAGATGAAAGAAATACTAGTCAAAAATGAATAAAAATTGACAAAGCTTCATCTAAGAAATTCAGACAACTTAAGACTATTACTACTTGGTTGAAAAGCAAGAGAAATAAGATGAAAGAAATACTAGTTAAAAATGAATAATAATTGACAATGCTTTATCGTAGAAATTCAATCAACTTACAAGTAATAGATGTACAAACAAAGGAAATTAAAGAATATTAGTTAAAAATTAATGATGACTGACAGTCATTCATCTATTAAAAATATATTAAGTTCAGAAGACTCTTGGCAAACTTTGATTTGCTTTAAGAAATTTCTGATTCTTTTTAGGACAATTTTCTCTGTTGAAGTCATAACTCATGGTAACATTAGAAATATTATTTCATACAGATCCTCTTGGGAAAATCATGAATTTTTAACTTTCCACTATCTTTGCTTAGTTAGGCATAGGTCTTTTAACTGCCAAAAGGTTTTGCTATTTCAAAACAATCCTCCATTTAAGAACTGACTAGGATCAACATTGCTTAAATCCCATGACCAAATGATTACCATTTTCAGCATGACTTGCCCTCTCAAATACAAATTTAAAAAAAAGAATGCTTGTTAAATAACAAAAGAATTAACAATGATGAGATGTTATTAATCTCTTATACATACACTTTTTTTGTTTAATTGCTCTTTACAAATCGATTAATTTAGTAATCGATGGTGAAAATCAGTTACTACTGATTGGTGCAACCTAAAAATATATTCCTACCTCTGTTACTTAATAATTATATACAAGCTTCCTCGTTTCATAAACTTAATGTAATAATTACTGGATGGAGGTTGGGTCTCAAATGAGCACGAAATGTATTGGAGTTACTTCCCTTGGTATCTTTAAAATCAAATCTTGCCACGTTGAAACAAGGGGAGTAACTCGAGTAATTTATTGTTTTGATATGAAAAAATTTTCAGTCTTTTGGTTTTGAAGGTAGTCATTTTGAGGGAACAATTTAGTCATTTATAGAAAAAATTGTTTTGAAAGTTTGTTGGAAGGGTTTAGAAGTGA
>CAHIKZ030003771.1:1657500-1732500 GCA_903632075.3 Acanthosepion pharaonis
TAAAATATATAAAAATTAATGAAAAAAAAATTGTACCTAACGAACATCAAATGGGGTCAGTAGTGAGTGGTTGTTATAGGAACCATTTTGGGGTTTTTTCCTTCTCAAGCCTGACGATTGCATTTAGCATGAAACACTGTTGCTGTTGGGTGTTCTCTTCATTGTACACACACACACACACAGACAATCTAAACAAATGATTACTTGAAATTTAATGCCAATTAAATGCAGGATATCATTGATTTTCTTTTCAAAATAGTGCATAGTATTCTGTAGATAGAGCCACATATAGCATAAATATTATATTTTTGTAATCTTATTAAACATGACAAGCATATGTGTAACTAAAAGTTTCATAGAACCAATTGTCAAATGGTAAAATTATAGTTACATGTATGCTTGACACATTTTTAAAAAGACCCCAAAAATGTAACATACATACATACATACATATATATATATATATATATATATATATATATATATATATATATATATATATATATATATGTTACATTTTTGGGGTCATATATATATGACAAAGGGGGAAAAAGTTTACTTGTGATGCGCTTTGTTCTTCAAAAATTCATCAGATTAAATTTTGTTATGTTGGTAGGATATATATATATATATATATATATATATATATATGGTTGGATTGATGTGAGTTTGTGACCCTGGGTTTCACGCTGATATTGAGCGCTTTCTAATAAGTACTGCACATATAATATATAAATAATTATATATATATATATATTTATATATACGCACTTTTCACATATATATATATATATATATATATATATATATATATTCCCAGATCAATTATGTGGACAAGACAGATTGGTATAAAATGACAATTGGAAAAAAAATCTTAGATTTTGCCGATGTGTTTCGATTTCCGACTTTTTCAAGGCAAAAATGAAATTGAAATGTTTTTGTTGTTATAGTTACAATAAAAATCCAAATTTAAAAAGATAGATGCTTCTGTCTAAATTTAAAATTTGGATTTTTAATGTAACTATAACATCAAAAACATTTTCGAAACACATCGGCAAAATCTAAGATTTTTTTCCAATTGTCATTTTATACCATATATATATATATATATATATATATACACATGCACATGCAAACATGCCACTCACACACACAAATGAAAGTGGGTAGTATACTCTTGTATCGTTTTTTATGAATAAAATATGATCCCCTTTCTTAATATACACACACGCACATATATATATATATATATATATATATATATATATATACACACACACATGCACATACAAAAATTCCCCTCACACACATACACACACAAATGAAAGTTGGTAGTGAAAAATTCTGAGGCCAACTCAATACCCACAATCAGTATTTCAGTAACCAAACAACAGAATACAAATTTTTAGAAGTTGGGTAGGCAACCGATTTTTGAGCACGCTCTTATACACAACTTATATACACGTGTGCATGTTTGTGTGTGAGAGAGAGAGATGTTCTTTTCTATTATACAAATATCTCTTTTCTCTCAATCAAATCGTTACTACTTTGTTTAGCTTTTCATTGAGTGTATGGATGCACATATATTGCACTAATCAAGTTTCATGGGACAATACTGTTTTTGAAAATCACTTTTTCAAAATAATTTTTGTTTTTAAAATTGCAAACGAAACAAAAAGCAAAATGCATAAAAACACGAACAATGTTTAAAAATCAGTTTGTGAAATTACAAACCTTGCATCGTCCTTTGTTGGAATCAAACATTGGTTTGGGTGGGGGGAGAGGTTGTGGACCAACTTTCTACCAACGCACAGCCAATCAGTCTATAACAAAAACTAGTCATCAAGAAGATTTTTTGTTTCCCTATGAGACTAGACACATCAAACAAAGTTGGTAGAAGAAAAAGCTAATTCAATCACAATATGTGTATAAAAAAAAAAAACACAAAAAAAGCACATACTTGGTGGGGGGAAGGGCAGGGTATGGTTGTGGTGTGGGGGTTAGAAATTGAATGTTGATCTCATTGGTGGGTGAGAAAAATGCAGCAAAGGGTTATGTACAGTTTTGGATAAACATTGACACATTTTTTTTCTTTTTCTTTCTTTCTTTTTTTCTTTTTTCTTTCTTTTTCTTTTTATTTTCTTTGTTTCTTTTTCTTTCTTAAACTTATTTTTGTATTTCCATTTTTTTCTTTTTCTTACTTTCTTTCATTTTTTCTTTCTTTCCTTTTTTTCTACTTCTTTTTCAATTCTTCATTTTAGAATTTTTACAAAAGTCTAATACATTGTTTGTTTTTTTAATTGTTTCTTGATATTAAAAGATGTTTTATTAAAGAAAAGAAAAAAAAATCTCCTAAAACTCTATATTCTTGTATCATTTTTATTTGAAACAAATATATTTCTGACATGTTGTCAAGGACATATATTAACAAAAATGCTTTAGCAAACAAGATTTTCCTTGACTTGCAATTTTCATGAAAGAAATGACACAACGGATGTTTTTTTGCTCCCATTCTGGTTCACACTCCTTCTTTGTCTTTTGAACAGGAGTAGAGGTTTATCCCTTGTCTCCTGTTTAGGATTCAGTTTACGGTTTCTTCTAAAGTCTTTTCATTCTCTTTCACTCCCAGTGTTCCCCTTGCATCTTAATCGCATTATCACCTTGCTTGGGGGGAATTGACAAAAAAAAAAAAAAAATAACCTTTAAAAACAGTAAGATAATCTTAGCTTTTTACAAAGGTATTGTTTACTACAGGCCAGCATAATTAAAAAAAATTATGAAAGACCACAGTGCTTGTAGAAAATTAGCTGTGGGTCACAAAATTAAATTTTTGGAGAAAATTACAGAGTGAAAAAAATGACACAAATGTACCAATGTATCCCAAAGGTCGCACATCTCAATCAAAAACAAAGATTAATCATAATTTTTTGGAAATGTTTAACTAGGTGTCGGCCGTTTCTTTTTTATTTTTCAGTAAGAAAGGTTTAGGTTTAGATGCTTTGTCTCATGCTTCTTTCGTTTCAATCCCTGGTCATGTGATATTTTTTTAGCCCCTAGTCATGTGATATTTTTTTCAGATATTCTAACATTAAATATTTTTAAAAGATTTAAACTCAGTGGTTCTCAACCATTTTTTTTTACCCATGGACTACTTTTAGTCTTAATTTTTTAGTGGCCCCCCCCATAACTATTCGATGAAAAAAAAAAGCATATTTTATTTTTTTACTAATAGATGAATTTACGAATTGTATTATAGAAATAGTAAATGTATATGCTTTATTTTAAAGTAAAACTAATGAAAATAAACTTGTATTTAACAATTAAATTCTGTGGAACATTTATGTACACTAGTAAAATAACTCATAATATACCATTTTAAAATATGTGTGTAATTATTAAATTTAAAAAAGTGCAGATTTATTTAATGAGATACCTGTTTTTGATGCTGCTCTGTGAGTTTTTTTTATATTCAGCTCCATTGTTGTCAATGACAGTCAAAGATCACCCCCTTTTTACAATGTTGAGTCTATTACTATATTAATTTATATTAATATATTGTTTTATTATATTTTATTGATATTTAAAATTAATATTATTATTTACATATTAAATTAATTTATATAATGAATTATAATCTTTATATAATTTTCCTTTATATATATATATATATATATATATATATATCCATGGATAAGTAATCCAAGTAGATCCTATTAATATGAAATATTAAAAATGATCCACAAAAGCAAGCTCAATATAATTTTTATTATAGAGCATATAAGTGAATTGCAATTAATGAGATCCAAACAATTTACCCAATACAGATGATCATTTTGTCCATGAGAAAGTAGTTTTTCCCTGGACTTATCAATGCAAATACATTTACTAAAATTTATTCTGATCAATACAAAAGATTTTAGTAAATGTATTTACATTGATAAATCCAGACAAAAACTACTTTCTCATGGACGAAATGATCATCTGTATGAGGTACATTGTGTGGATCTCATTAATTGTAATTCACTTTTATATATATATTAATTCATCGAGTCTGATAGAAAGCTCAACAGAATGCAGAAAGCACTGGACGGCCATTTCATCCTATATTTGGGATTCATCAGCAGTGTGCATCCACTACTGAAAATTGAAACCCTGACAGTTAGGTTGTCAAGCAAACATCATACCAACTGTTCCAATGGGCCTTGGTGATGAAGAGATTCCAAATCAGACTCTCTCTCTCTCTCTCTCTCTATATATATATATATATATATATATATATATATATATATATATATATATATATATATATATATATTCCTTTCTTTATATATTTTTCTCAGTTTTTATTCAATCAAAACATCTGGTAGAGTAAAAGGGACACTAACTTACAGCATTTGACCACATTTTCTGCTAGTTTTAGAGTTGTTTTTCTATTTTTAGTATTCTAATATGACATAGATTACTGTAGAAATTTCAATTCTCAGTTGTAACAACCATTCTGAAATGAAATTGGTCTATGGATCACAAATATTACCATAGATGCCCTATTTGCTGTTTTTGTGTTGACCCCCCCCCAATGATGTTACATGGACCCTGTTTGAGAACCACTGATTAAATCAACAATAATAGATCAGCATTAGAAAAGATGACTGCATTTTCAGTATTGTGTCCCCCTCAACAACTAACATTGAAATAAGAAGTTGGATTTTCACAAGCTTCCCTTCACACTCTCTTTCATCAAATGGAGGACAGGAGAATGTCACCTCTTTGTGTACTGTAAATTGATGAGGGAGTTTCAAAAGGTTTTCTTCACATTTCTGCAGTGTTTTGAAAATCTGATTCAACTCTCATCTGGATGAAACCAAGGAATACGATTTTCACTGTGAGATAGAAACATACAAAGTGCATTTCAGAAGATTTCAGACATTCTTTTTTAAATTTCAATGAAGTAAAAATCTCTAATCTCCTTCAAAGTAGGATCCTCAAATGTCAATGCATTTGTTGACATGGTCCAGCCACTTTGTGAAGGCCCCATAGAAGCCATTCAAAGTGAAGGTGTCCAGAATCCTTATTACAGCCTCCACCTTCTTAATGTCTTCAAAACAGCTGCTCCTGAGGTTCTCCTTCAGAAGTCACATGTAACAAAATCTGGACTGTTGCCAGGGTGAGGGAGAGTTTTGATGCCCATCCCTATCAACACGAAACTTTATGGCATAGTGAACTTCCAAATTATCTTCATGTCCTGACAACATTCTGCAAACTAATCAGCTGTGACAAGCAGTGTTTAGTCAGGCATTCTCAAAGAGCTTTGGCTTATTGCAATATCATGATGAAACACTAGTTCCTATATAATCACTGAAGTTAAGCAACATTGAGTCTGGCCTCTATCTAGATAAATGACTGCTTGGAGATACCAGGTGCTGTAAGCTTGGGTGTGCAGGTGGTGTAATGGATAATAGCCCAGAATTGATAATCAGAGAGTCATGTTTCAATTCATGTTGTGTTTGTTATATTCACTTACATGCAAATACCTTTGGGAAAGGTAGGAATCGGTTGATTAGTAATTACGTATAGTATCACTACATCATTATTATCTAAAAAAAAATTCTTAAAATTTAAAAAATATTTTTTGGCTTTTTTTTTGCAGATTATTGCAAAGGGTTGATAAGCCATAAAAAATGTTTGGTTTGATTGACTAGTTGCATATCAACTTCTATAGGTTTTTTGATGCCAAGATTAAATATTTTGAACACAATTGTATGCCTTCAATTACATATTTTGTATATAATTCTATGCTTTCAGGGTAACCATATGTTTTATAGATATATAATATGTAAACAGTCCATTGTAGGTTTTATATGTTTTGGTATAAACCTATTTGTTTAAGGTAGGATATTATGTTGACATTTCAGTATTTTCAAATAGTTTTCTTATGTTGGTTTTCTTTTATGTCTTAAGGTAAATACATTCAGTTAAAATGCATTTCACTGTGAGTGCAGCTTGGCATGCTGTGCATATTGGTCAATCTTCATTCTCCAGCAAGTATGAATGGGTGTGGCATTTGTGGCCTATACATAGCCAAGCTAGTGTTACCTCATCCTTTGGAAAGAAAAAAAAGAAATCATTCAATAAATCAAAGAGCTATTACAGTTGTTTCATTTCAAGTTGACATGTCTGCTTATAAAAGAAAGTTGACATGTCTGCTTATAAAAGAAAGTTGACATGTCTGCTTATAAAAAAAAGCTGACATGTCTGCTTATAAAAGAAAGTTGACATGTCTGCTTATAAAAGAAAGTTGACATGTCTGCTTATAAAAAAAAGCTGACATGTCTGCTTATAAAAGAAAGCTGACATGTCTGCTTATAAAAGAAAGTTGACATGTCTGCTTATAAAAGAAAGTTGACATGTCTGCTTATAAAAGAAAGCTGACATGTCTGCTTATAAAAGAAAGCTGACATGTCTGCTTATAAAAAAAGCTGACATGTCTGCTTATAAAAAGAAAGTTGACATGTCTGCTTATAAAAGAAAGCTGACATGTCTGCTTATAAAAGAAAGCTGACATGTCTGCTTATAAAAGAAAGCTGACATGTCTGCTTATAAAAGAAAGCTGACATGTCTGCTTATAAAAGAAAGCTGACATGTCTGCTTATAAAAGAAAGCTGACATGTCTGCTTATAAAAGAAAGCTGACATGTCTGCTTATAAAAGAAAGCTGACATGTCCGCTCATAATGTACTAAGATTACAATAATCCAGGACAGTTACAACTGCCTCTGCTAAAAAGAAAGTCTCAGAATATCTGGAATGCAACTTATAGACAGAGAATTCTCATTCTTTCTCTACAAAAAGTTCAATGGATTAATCCAACACAGTGAAATATTGGTTGACTGAAGTTGTGCTTCCACAAAAATGATCAGTCGCCAAATTTATTCTGATCAATACAAAAAATTTAATCACTGGCCACACCAACTTATCTCATTCTGCATGTGACCTGTGGGACATATTTTTTGCAGGCCTGGTTTAGTAAATATATTCATTATATGCCTCAAATGTGAGGCACCTAATGAGGATCAGCATCAACACAGTAGTAATGATCTATATGACAAGCTTGTTAACCATCACAGTGAAGATCCGACATATAATAAGTTTAGCACACTATGGCACAAAGCAACAAATGTGAGTCATTCACTGGAGTGTGATCATATTTTACATGAGTAAGGGGGTTGCACAGATCTAGACCCACCTTTTTATCTTCTAGATTCAACAAGGTGTGATGTCCAAGATGGCTGGATCGGTTGCAGTGAATGACCCGACCAAGCTTCCTATGCAAGAAATGTTTTTTTTTAGCTTTATGGCAGCAGTTTGAATTCACTGTTGTCATCCTCCTAGACTGGCTACTATCCAAGGCTAGATAACCCAGTCTACCCTACTTTTTAACCCATTTGTTCCTTTTTCAAGGGCATTGGTGTAAAAGTGAGCATACCAGACTTTGTAAGAATTTGTTCCTTTGAAGAAGGAATAAACACCAAATTGAGGTTCTTGCCTCATCCATCAAACTCTCCAGACTTTTGCTCTGCTGTCTTACTGACCATTGCTTTACAACAGGTGTACTCTCTATGGAATTTACTTTAGGTCAGTGTATCTTAACATGTGTGGTAACTCCACCTTGGGAGCACTATGAATTCTCAGAGGCAATATGTGGTCACAAAATTTGAGAGTGCAGGTGCTATAATTTCTGTCTAACTCTCTGCATTAGCAGGGAGGAACCTGGTTGAAGATTTGCCGAAGGGCAAGGTTTCGTTCAGGGAGGTTGACAGCTCTCAAACCTGCCTAGGCGGGTTCGAAGGCTATATTTTTGGCCGGGCATACGGGCTCGGATTACCCACATAAAACTTGGCCTTGTGCCACATGCTACCCCACGTGGGGGGGACAGCTAAATATAGCTATAATTTTAATGGCAGCAGTAAGATAATTTAACCCTCTTGACTTCGATTAGAACTAAAACAGAAACACACAACATTAACACTGACAAATGAAAGCAAATGTCACCATTGAAAAGTATATAGAAAATATCAAAATATTCATTGTTTGCAGGTATATTTATATCTTATCCAGGTATGTTAACTATTTATTACCTTTTTGTTTTTTCTGTTCAGGTTCTTTGCATATCTCCTTTGGATATTTTTTTCAGGTAACATGTTGAAGTACCTTTTGAATACACAAAATCCTATATTGCCTACCATTTTCTTTTCAATTGCACATTGCCCACCCAGCAGTTGAAATCGCCCACTGGTGGGCGATATCACCCAGGTTGGGAAATTTTGGCTTATGTCCTGAGGCAACAAGCCATTAAAAAATGATCTATACCATTTGAAAAGTATATAGAAAATACCAAAAGATTCATTGTTTGCAGGAATATTTATATCTTATTGAGGAATTTGACGCAGTTATTTCCATTTGGCCACCTGTTTTTTTTTTCTATACAGGTTTTTTGCATATTTCATTTGGATATTTTTTCAGGTAACATGTTGATGTATCTTTTTAATACATAAAATCTTATATTGCCCACCAAAATTTCCAAACATCCACCATTTTCTTTTCAGTTGCACAGTGCCCACCCAACAATTGAAATCGCCAACCGGTGGGCAATATTCCCCAGGTTGGGAAACCTTGACCTATGTCCTGTGATGACAAGGCAATTAAAAAATAAAGATCTATACCATTTCTAGAATAAACCCTTATTCAATGACTATAAAGGTAAATGGCTTTCAAGATCTGAATCCTAATCACTACTTCAAAGTGTTTATTCCAAATAACACTTTTTTTTTTATTTAAGACAAACTGCCTTTTCTGTTTTAATTTCTGTTTTCCCTGAGTCCAAGTACATACTACCCGGCCCAGGGATTGAACAATTATTATATCACCTATGTCAAAGTGAAGCATTGGTTTGTTAATTTGGTGACAGTAATTATGAGTTCAATCCCTAGGCTGGGCAATGTGTACTTAGACATAACAGGAATAACTGAGAAATACGACAAAGAAGAGCTAGATGAGATATCCCGAGATATGAGCAATGGAACGAGAACAGTCTTTCCCCGTAGATTAAATAAAGGGTTCAGTTCAGAATTCCTTGTAGATTACCTAGATCGATATACACCTGAGGAAGACTGGAGGGCGGGCAATACCTGAATACTAAATGAAAATAAGAACAAGGCGAGATATCACGAGACATGAACAGTGGAACGAGAACAGTCTACACCCGGAGATTAAATAAAGGGTTCAGTTCAGAATTCCTTGTAAATTACCTAGATCGATATACACCTGAGGAAGACTGGAGGGCGGGCAATACCTAAATACTAAATTAAAATAAGAACAAGCGAGATATCCCGAGACATGAGCAGTGGAACGAGGACAGTCTACACCCGTAGATTAAATAAAGGGTTCAGTTCAGAATTCCTTGTAGATTACCTAGATCGATATACACCTGAGGAAGACTGGAGGGCGGGCAATACCTAAATACTAAATGAAAATAAGAACAAGGCGTGATATCCCGAGACATGAGCAGTGGAACGAGGACAGTCTACACCCGTAGATTAAATAAAGGGTTCAGTGAAGAATTCCTTGTAGATTACCTAGATCGATATACACCTGAGGAAGGCTGGAGGGCGGGCAATACCTGAATACTAAATGAAAATAAGAACAAGGCGAGATATCCCGAGACATGAGCAGTGGAATGAGAACAGTCTATCCCCGTAGATTAAATAAAGGGTTCAGTTCAGAATTCCTTGTAGATTACCTAGATCGATATACACCTGAGGAAGGCTGGAGGGCGGGCAATAACTGAATACTTAATGAAAATAAGAACAAGGCGAGATATCCCGAGACATGAGCAGTGGAACGAGAACAGTCTACCCCCATAGATTAAATAAAGAGTTCAGTGAAGAATTCCTTGTAAATTACCTAGATCGATATACACCTGAGGAAGACTGGAGGGTGAGCAATAACTGAATACTTAATGAAAATAAGAACAAGGCGAGATATCACGAGACATGAGCAGTGGAACGAGAACAGTCTACACCCGTAGATTAAATAAAGGGTTCAGTGAAGAATTCCTTGTAGATTACCAAGATCGATATACACCTGAGGAAGGCTGGAGGGTGGGCAATACCTGAATACTAAATGAAAATAAGAACAAGGCGAGATATCCCGAGACATGAGCAGTGGAACGAGAACAGTCTATCCCCGTAGATTAAATAAAGGGTTCAGTTCAGAATTCCTTGTAAATTACCTAGATCGATATACACCTGAGGAAGGCTGGAGGGCGGGCAATACCTGAATACTAAATGAAAATAAGAACAAGGCGAGATATCCTGAGACATGAGCAGTGGAACGAGAACAGTCTATCCCCGTAGATTAAATAAAGGGTTCAATTCAGAATTCCTTGTAAATTACCTAGATCGATATACACCTGAGGAAGACTGGAGGGCGGGCAATACCTAAATACTAAATTAAAATAAGAACAAGGCGAGATATCCCGAGACATGAGCAGTGGAACGAGGACAGTCTACACCCGTAGATTAAATAAAGGGTTCAGTGAAGAATTCCTTGTAAATTACCTAGATCGATATACACCTGAGGAAGACTGGAGGGTGAGCAATATCTAAATACTAAATTAAAATAAGAACAAGGCGAGATATCCCGAGACATGAGCAGTGGAACGAGAAGAGTCTACCACCGGAGATTAAATAAAGGGTTCAGTTCAGAATTCCTTGTAAATTACCTAGATCGATATACACCTGAGGAAGGCTGGAGGGAGAGTAATATCCGAATACTAAATTAAAATAAGAACAAGGCGAGATATCACGAGACATGAGCAGTGGAACGAGAACAGTCTACCCCCGTAGATTAAATAAAGGGTTCAGTGAAGAATTCCTTGTAGATTACCTAGATCGATATACACCTGAGGAAGGCTGGAGGGTGGGAAATAACTGAATACTAAATGAAAATAAGAACTAGACGAGATATCACGAGACATGAGCAGTGGAATGAGAACAGTCTATCCCCGTAGATTAAATAAAGGGTTCAGTTCAGAATTCCTTGTAGATTACCTAGATCGATATACACCTGAGGAAGACTGGAGGGCGAGCAATACCTAAATACTAAATGAAAATAAGAACAAGGCGAGATATCCCGAGACATGAGCAGTGAAACGAGAACAGTCTATCCCCGTAGATTAAATAAAGGGTTCAATTCAGAGTTTCTTTGTAGATTACCTAGATCGATATACACCTGAGGAAGACTGGAGGGTGAGCAATAACTGAATACTAAATGAAAATAAGAACAAGGCGAGATATCCCGAGACATGAGCAGTGGAACGAGAACAGTCTACCCCCGGAGATTAAATAAAGGGTTCAGTTCAGAATTTCTTTGTAGATTACCTAGATCGATATACACCTGAGGAAGGCTGGAGGGAGAGCAATAACTGAATACTAAATGAAAATACGAACTAGACAAGATATCTTGAGACATGTATCAGCATAGACATTTACAAATGATTTTTATGTAGATCATTTATGTAAAGCAGAAAGAGGGTTAGTCCGAGAGGTCATACCTGCGTTGACCATCAGGGCCTAGGAAGTCTGGCTGTTAATAACTACCTTCAGGGTAGGAAGGATTTTATAACAGAGAAAACCCTTCCAGTGATTCCATAGCTGGAGAGCTTGTGTAGCAAACCTTTGTGCCACACCTTGATACAAAGATATACGGGCACACTGTTAAAACTCTTAACCCCTCTTCCATTCTAACACCCAGTGGGGAAAAATCTAGCTGCTTACGTTCAATGTTTCTAAAACCAAACTGTTTATATTCCATCACTGCCGATCAGACCCCGAATTACTACCAGTCGCAATGAACAGATGTCCCCTTGAGAGGACATTGGGCTTCAAACTCGCACTCGACCTCAAGTGGAATTCCTATATACGATCCATTGCTAAAGATGCAGGTAAAATGATCAGCTCCCTGTACCGCTCCAGTAAGTACCTGACTCCTCATGCTATCCTCTACCTTTATAAGAGCTAGATGAGGCTGAAAATGGAGTACTGTTGCGATATATGGGCAGGAGCTGCCCAGACCTCACTTTACAGTCTTGGTAGAATTCAAAAGTGTCTCTGAGTCCTTGTTGGAGAAAAATTATTTTCTACACTCTAACCTTTCCTTCACAGGCGGGATATGGCGAGTCTCTCACCGCTCTGTCACTACTACTATCGAAAGTGCTCAGATGAACCCATCTCCTAGTTCCTGCAGGTCTGACTGGCATGGCTTGGACCCACCATACCACTTACATTGTAGCAAACCACCCACATTCCATCTGTATTCCATTGATGAGAAATAATTTCCACTCAAACAGCTTCTCCCTACGAACAAACACCCTAGAGGATGATTCCCTGATCACTACAATCTTAACCTGTTCAAGGCTAGTCAACTGTTATTTTACTCTTCTATATATATAAACTACCCCTTGTCATAACCCTCTACCTTGAGTGACCCCCCCCCCCGCCAGACCTTGTACAGGGTGAACCTTATCTGTAAAAAAAAAAAAAAATCTCATTTTAACAATATTTACCAAAATTACACAAGAAATATCTTGAAATACTAAAGAGTAAATTTATTCAATAAAATCCCTATTGGCTTCAACCACGGCCTCCAGACAACTTCCAAATCTCTTGCAACTCTTCTGGATGATCTCCTTGTTTAAGTTGGTGAATGCTGCCATAATCCTTGCCTTCAGTTCATCTTTGGTATTACAAGGCGTTTTGTTGTTCTCTTGCTCAACTGCAAGGGAGGCTGCAGTCTGGGGAGTTAGGTGGCCAGATGTAAGTAGTTATGTGATCGCAGAAATTATCTGTCAGCCACAACTGGGTACTCCTGCTTGTGTGGCATGGTGCAGAGTCCTTTTGCCAGGCATAGGGTCTTCCAGCAGCAACCCTTTTAACCCAGGGCAGCACTACCTTCTCAGAGAACTTAATGTAGCCCTCCGTGTTTTGAGTCTGAGGCCTTCACCAACAAATTCAGGAGTTCTTATCAGAATAGTGAGTTTTCCCAGCTGCTGTACCTTCATAATCACCATTAGACTCATCCAACTTTTTCCCAATCCTCTACACTGTCTTCACTGATGTCTTCACTGATTGACACTCAAACACACAGAAATGTTTATATTGGAGCTTCCGACATGAATGCCAAACAGTACAGCATGCCATTTCAAAGTAAATTGTGTCATGATGCTATTTTTCTCACAGGCAGTGCCCAACTGACACTATTGTGCAATCGACAAAATCAAAAACAAACCATCTGCATAATTAAAAATATAAAATGGCAACAATTTAACCATAGCACCCTTTATTTACATTGTTTGAACTGTTGTCCTCATATTTATTGCCATATTCATGAAATTTTGGCCATTGTACGCTCCAACCTTCTTTAGGATATGTCTTTATATATTGTAACTATTTTCACTATTGACATTGTTCGGACTGTTGTCTTCATCTTTGTTGACATATTCACAACGTTTTGGCTGTTGTACACTCTGGCCTTCTTCAACATCTGTCTCTATTTCTCAGATGAGATATTGTAACTATTTACACTATTTACATTGTTTGGACTGTTGTCCTCATCTTTATTGCCATATTCACCTTCAACATCTGTCTTTATTTCTCAGATGAGGTATTGTAACTATTTACACTATTTACATTGTTTAGACTGTTGTCCTCATCTTTATTGCCATATTCACGTTCAACATCTGTCTCTATTTCTCAGATGAGGTATTGTAACTATTTACACTATTTACATTGTTTGGACAGTTGTCCTCATCTTTATTGCCATATTCACCTTCAACATCTGTCTCTATTTCTCACATGAGGCATTGTAACTATTTACACTATTTACATTGTTCAGACTGTTGTCCTCATCTTTATTGCCATATTCACCTTCAACATCTGTCTCTATTTCTCAGATGAGGTATTGTAACTATTTACACTATTTAAATTGTTCAGACTGTTGTCCCTCATCTTTATTGCCATATTCACCTTCAACATCTGTCTCTATTTCTCACATGAGGCATTGTAACTATTTACACTATTTATATTGTTTGGACTGTTGTCCTCATCTTTATTGCCATATTCACGTTCAACATCTGTCTCTATTTCTCAGATGAGGTATTGTAACTATTTACACTATTTACATTGTTCAGACTGTTGTCCTCATCTTTATTGCCATATTCACCTACAACATCTGTCTCTATTTCTCACATGAGGCATTGTAACTATTTACACTATTTATATTGTTTGGACTGTTGTCCTCATCTTTATTGCCATATTCACCTTCAACATCTGTCTCTATTTCTCAGATGAGGTATTGTAACTATTTGCACTATTTGGACTGTTGTCCTCATCTTTATTGCCATATTCACCTTCAACATCTGTCTCTATTTCTCAGATGAGGTATTGTAACTATTTACACTATTTACATTGTTCAGACTGTTGTCCTCATCTTTATGGCCATATTCACCTTCAACATCTGTCTCTATTTCTCAGATGAGGTATTGTAACTATTTACACTATTTACATTGTTCAGACAGTTGTCCTCATCTTTATTGCCATATTCACCTTCAACATCTGTCTCTATTTCTCAGATGAGGTATTGTAACTATTTACACTATTTACATTGTTCAGACTGTTGTCCTCATCTTTATGGCCATATTCACCTTCAACATCTGTCTCTATTTCTCAGATGAGGTATTGTAACTATTTACACTATTTACATTGTTCAGACAGTTGTCCTCATCTTTTTATGGCCATATTCGTTCAACATCTGTCTCTATTTCTCAGATGAGGTATTGTAACTATTTGCACTATTTGGACTGTTGTCCTCATCTTTATTGCCATATTCACCTTCAACATCTGTCTCTATTTCTCAGATGAGGTATTGTAACTATTTACACTATTTACATTGTTCAGACTGTTGTCCTCATCTTTATGGCCATATTCACCTTCAACATCTGTCTCTATTTCTCAGATGAGGTATTGTAACTATTTACACTATTTACATTGTTCAGACAGTTGTCCTCATCTTTATTGCCATATTCGTTCAACATCTGTCTCTATTTCTCAGATGAGGTATTGTAACTATTTACACTATTTACATTGTTCAGACTGTTGTCCTCATCTTTATGGCCATATTCACCTTCAACATCTGTCTCTATTTCTCAGATGAGGTATTGTAACTATTTACACTATTTACATTGTTCAGACAGTTGTCCTCATCTTTATGGCCATATTCACGTTCAACATCTGTCTCTATTTCTCAGATGAGGTATTGTAACTATTTGCACTATTTGGACTGTTGTCCTCATCTTTATTGCCATATTCACCTTCAACATCTGTCTCTATTTCTCAGATGAGGTATTGTAACTATTTACACTATTTACATTGTTCAGACTGTTGTCCTCATCTTTATGGCCATATTCACCTTCAACATCTGTCTCTATTTCTCAGATGAGGTATTGTAACTATTTACACTATTTACATTGTTCAGACAGTTGTCCTCATCTTTATGGCCATATTCACGTTCAACATCTGTCTCTATTTCTCAGATGAGGTATTGTAACTATTTGCACTATTTGGACTGTTGTCCTCATCTTTATTGCCATATTCACCTTCAACATCTGTCTCTATTTCTCAGATGAGGTATTGTAACTATTTACACTATTTACATTGTTCAGACTGTTGTCCTCATCTTTATGGCCATATTCACCTTCAACATCTGTCTCTATTTCTCAGATGAGGTATTGTAACTATTTACACTATTTACATTGTTCAGACAGTTGTCCTCATCTTTATTGCCATATTCACCTTCAACATCTGTCTCTATTTCTCAGATGAGGTATTGTAACTATTTACACTATTTACATTGTTCAGACTGTTGTCCTCATCTTTTTATGGCCATATTCACCTTCAACATCTGTCTCTATTTCTCAGATGAGGTATTGTAACTATTTACACTATTTACATTGTTCAGACAGTTGTCCTCATCTTTATGGCCATATTCACGTTCAACATCTGTCTCTATTTCTCAGATGAGGTATTGTAACTATTTGCACTATTTGGACTGTTGTCCTCATCTTTATTGCCATATTCACCTTCAACATCTGTCTCTATTTCTCAGATGAGGTATTGTAACTATTTACACTATTTATATTGTTTGGACTGTTGTCCTCATCTTTATTGCCATATTCACCTTCAACATCTGTCTCTATTTCTCAGATGAGGCATTGTAACTATTTACACTATTTACATTGTTCAGACTGTTGTCCTCATCTTTATGGCCATATTCACCTTCAACATCTGTCTCTATTTCTCAGATGAGGTATTGTAACTATTTACACTATTTACATTGTTCAGACAGTTGTCCTCATCTTTATGGCCATATTCACGTTCAACATCTGTCTCTATTTCTCAGATGAGGTATTGTAACTATTTACACTATTTACATTGTTCAGACTGTTGTCCTCATCTTTATGGCCATATTCACCTTCAACATCTGTCTCTATTTCTCAGATGAGGTATTGTAACTATTTACACTATTTACATTGTTCAGACAGTTGTCCTCATCTTTATTGCCATATTCACCTTCAACATCTGACTCTATTTCTCAGATGAGGCATTCTAACTATTTACACTATTTACATTGTTCAGACTGTTGTCCTCATCTTTATTGCCATATTCACCTTCAACATCTGACTCTATTTCTCAGATGAGGCATTGTAACTATTTACACTATTTACATTGTTCAGACAGTTGTCCTCATCTTTATTGCCATATTCACCTTCAACATCTGACTCTATTTCTCAGATGAGGCATTGTAACTATTTACACTATTTACATTGTTCAGACTGTTGTCCTCATCTTTATTGCCATATTCACCTTCAACATCTGACTCTATTTCTCAGATGAGGCATTGTAACTATTTACACTATTTACATTGTTCAGACAGTTGTCCTCATCTTTATTGCCATATTCACCTTCAACATCTGACTCTATTTCTCAGATGAGGCATTGTAACTATTTACACTATTTACATTGTTCAGACTGTTGTCCTCATCTTTATTGCCATATTCACCTTCAACATCTGTCTCTATTTCTCAGATGAGGTATTGTAACTATTTACACTATTTACATTGTTCAGACAGTTGTCCTCATCTTTATTGCCATATTCACCTTCAACATCTGTCTCTATTTCTCAGATGAGGCATTGTAACTATTTACACTATTTACATTGTTCAGACTGTTGTCCTCATCTTTATTGCCATATTCACCTTCAACATCTGTCTCTATTTCTCAGATGAGGTATTATAACTATTTACACTATTTACATTATTCGGACTGTTGTCCTCTTCTTTATTGCCATATTCACCTTCAACATCTCTCTCTATTTCTCAGATGAGGTATTGTAACTATTTACACTATTTACATTGTTTGGACTGTTGTCCTCATCTGTATTGCCATATTCACCTTTCAATATCTGTCTCTATTTCTCATTGTAACTATTTACACTATTTACATTGTTTGGACTGTTGTCCTCATCTTTATTGCCATATTCACCTTCAACATCTGTCTCTATTTCTCAGATGAGGTATTGTAACTATTTACACTATTTACATTGTTCAGACTGTTGTCCTCATCTTTATTGCCATATTCACCTTCAACATCTGTCTCTATTTCTCAGATGAGGTATTGTAACTATTTACACTATTTACATTGTTCAGACTGTTGTCCTCATCTTTATTGCCATATTCACCTTCAACATCTGTCTCTATTTCTCATATGAGGCATTGTAACTATTTACACTATTTATATTGTTTGGACTGTTGTCCTCATCTTTATTGCCATATTCACGTTCAACATCTGTCTCTATTTCTCAGATGAGGTATTGTAACTATTTACACTATTTACATTGTTTGGACTGTTGTCCTCATCTTCATTACCATATTCACCTTCAACATCTGTCTCTATTTCTCAGATGAAGTATTATAACTATTTACACTATTTACATTATTCGGACTGTTTTCCTCTTCTTTATTGCCATATTCACCTTCAACATCTGTCTCTATTTCTTAGATGAGGTATTGTAACAATTTACACTATTTACATTGTTTGGACTGTTGTCCTCATCTTTATTGCCATATTCACCTTCAACATCTGTCTCTATTTCTTAGATGAGGTATTGTAACAATTTACACTATTTACATTGTTTGGACTGTTGTCCTCATCTTTATTGCCATATTGATGATGTTTTGACCATTGTACATTCTGGCCTTCTTCAGGTGATATTGTGTTTGAATTTTCAAACTGAACCCTTTATTTAGTCTGCAAATTGAAGGGGTGGGGTAAATTGTTCTTATTCTATATGGCCAATGAATAAAAGCATTGGTTGATTAAGCCAAAAAGTGACTTGACCCAAAGGGTTATGAGTTCAGTCCCTGGTCACAGCTTAGAGAACAAAAAACTTAGAGAGTTGAGTTATCAAGTGGAATTAACTATACCCTTCAAAGTCATGGTATGTGGAATTTAAACAATCTACCCCCATGAACTAAATCAACACTTCTTAAACTATGGGTTGCTACCCCAATTGGGGTCGCGAAGTGAAAACCGGGGGTCATGAAAATTAAATGCAAACACTTGCATTTCAGTTTATGTTATTTCACAAATGCACAATATTTAACATCATGCATCATGCAAGCACCATGCTAAAACTGCACATGTGACACTGTTGCAGCTAGTGCAATGACAACATATGTAATTTTCAATGAAGTTGTTAATACCTAAGGCCGTGAAAAATCTTGTGATGAAAAATGGGGTGATGAATGAAAAAAGTTTAAAAAGTGCCGGACTAAATAAAGGGTTCAGATACAAAATTCCAACAAGTACCACCTGAAGAAGTCCAGAGCATACAACAGCCAAAAGCCGAAACCTTGTGAATATGGCAATAAAGATGAAGACAACAGTTTGAACAATGTAAATAGTGTAAATATTTAAACAATAAAAACTATATATATATATATATATATAGTGATTTTCTAAGCACTGCTTAGATGTGGCACAAGGCCGGAAGTATGGAGCACCCAGTGAGGATTGAACTCACTACTCAGTCGTAATTGTTCTAGCGAGACAAGCTTGCTAACCCTTATACCACGCCGAGATGCCATATATATATATATATATATATATATATATATAAAAAGAAATATGTTGTAGTGGTTCCAACGAGAGAAAAGTATGTATATTAAAAAGAAGAGAGGTGCATAAACGTTTTTTTGGTTGTAATGTGGATTTATTTAGAAAAAATATTATGCTTTGTTTTACATAATTTTACTACGACACGTGTTTCTGGTCTCATGACCGTCTTCAGGTAAAAGTGGAGATTTCTACATATTATTAAAATAATTAATTTTCTTCATGTTCAATGTGAAATGTTCTCGATATGAGACATTCTCTGTTTGTGTGTTGGCAATCCGAATTTTCTTTATATATATATATATATATATATATATATGTGTGTGTGTGTTTCAGATGGAGTGTATCTGTAAAGAAATGAAATGAATGAAAAGGCTAGAATAGAATGGTTTTTCCTCTTGTCTTTATATATATATATATATATATTTATAGGATTAATATGAAATTTATCACTTAGATGATTGATGTTATATTCAGCACCTGAACTTTGTAGTTTCGTAGACAAACTCTGTAATTGTTCAGTCCACTCGAGGTTTCATAGGTAAAAGTGTGCATTCTTCAGGCCATGTGTATGTGTGCAAATATTTTATTATTAAAATTATTTTTATTTTGACTAAGTTTATTTGCATTCCCTTTGCACTAATCCCAACAGGAAAGGGATCACATTTTAGCTATGAGTAAAACAAACTTGGCTTTTTAGCCTGAGTGATGCAGTCAGTCTGGAAGAAGAATTCAAAATTCAATCAGACTAACTTTCCCAAGACATGCTTGTTACTGCTACTGTTGCTACAGTGCTTGTGAGTCCCCCAAAATTCACTGTGTTAAGTGATGCATGCATCTTATGAAGTGCCTGATTGGAAGTCAATGGAGTTGTTTATTTCTCATTCATAGGTCAGTATTTTGAAATGTAATATTAAATGCTTCTTTTTTAATATGTATTTATTTTTGAAGACAGACAAGTTCTTTCTATTTCGGAGTAACACAATCTTCCTAAACCTTTTATTTCCCCATATTTGTTCCTGTGGTGAAATAATTTGAATTTAGTAGACATAAAACAGGACAAAAAGTTTCAGATGTTGAAGTTGTTTTTTATTATTATTATCATTTATTTAAATAGCAAAAAAATTTGAAGAGGAATTTTTCTCTTTACTTCATAATTTTATTACTATTTTTTTTTAAATATCGTTTTTGTTGAAAAATATTGAATCTTTTTATTGACAAAATGTTTTATTCATATAAATTCATAGCATCATTATTCAGTCACCGAAATATCTTGACTGGCTTTTTGTGATCTGAAGCCTCCTTTCAGCTAAATTGTGTATTCCATCATATTAGGTTGATACAAACATTCATATAAATTCATAGCATCATTATTCAGTCATCCAAATATTTTCCATGGCTTTTTATGTCCTGATGCCTTCTAAAAAAGATACCATATCTGGAAGGTATCCAAAAGATGCTACATTTGGATGTAACAGGTACAAAGAAGATGCCATAGTTGGAATGGACATGTCTGGAAAAGATGTTACAACTGGAAGAGACAGGTCCAAAATGATACCTAATCTGGAACTGACAAATACTAAGAAGATACCACATCTGGAAGTAAGAAGACCAAAGATGCCACATTTGGAATGTTTCCAAGATACAACATCTGGAATGGTCAAGAGAAAGATATCAAGAATATATCACATCTGGAAAGGAGAGTACACAACTGAAAATGACAGGTCCCAAAATATGCCATATTTGGTCCCTAGATTATATTACATCTGAAACGGTGTGATTCTAAGAAGATGCTACTTTTGGAAAGGTCCCAAGAAGATACTACATATGGAAGCAGCAGATCTTCAAAAGATACATCTGGAACAGTCCAAAGTAGATACCACAGCAGAGATGGAAGGGACAGGTCCCAAGAAGATATCACATGACAGAAGATATGACATCTGGAAGGGACAAGGCCCAAGATATATCTATTGCAGATGTTGTATCTATTTGGAAGGGTCCCATCTGGAATGGATAGGACAAGTAAAAGATGCCGCATCTGGAAGGATTATATGACCCTGGAAGGGACAGGTCCCAGAAAGATGCCATATCTGGAAGAGTTCCAAGACATATCCCAAATGTAGATACCATATCTACAATACCTTCCCCTTCCAGATGTGAAATCTTTTGGGGACCTGTCCATTTCAGATGTGATATCTTCTCGAATAGTCCCTTTGACTCATGAGAACTTGCCACATCTGGAAGAGACACATCCCAAGAAAATATGGAAGGTTCTCAAGAAGATATATCATCTGGAACTGACAGATCCCCAAAAGATTCCACATCTGGAGTGCCCCAAGAAGATGCTTCATTTGGAGGGGTAGATACTACATCTGGAACAGACAGGAGCCATGAAGATGCCACAACTAGAAGAGACCAAGTAGATACCACATCAGGACCCCAAAAGATGCATAATTTTGGTGGGACAGGTTACAAGAAAATCCGACATCTGGATTTACATCAAGTAGATGGCACATCTGGAAGGGATCAGTCCCAAGAAGATACCACATCTGAAACGGACAAGTCCCAAGAAGATGCCATATTTGGAATAGTCCCCAAAAGATGTCACATTTACATGGGATAGGTCACAGTGGAATGGAAAAGATGCCACGTCTGGAACGGACAGATCCCAAGATGTTAAATCTTAAAGGGAAGCTCTCCAAAAATGCCACATCTGGAACGGGCAAGTATCGAGATTATACAACATCTGGAAGGGACAGGTCCCAAAATGATTTTCCATCTGAAAGTGACATAAACCATAAATATACCACATCTGGAAGGCACAACTGGAAAGGGCCAGTCCCAAGAAAATGCTATATCTGGAAGGATCCCAAGAATACACCATATCTGAAATGGGTAGGTCCCAAGAAAATGTCATATATGGAAGAGACCGATCCCAATAAGATATCACATCTGGAAGGACAAGACCCCCAAAATATGCTATATTTGAATGAGAGGGTTCAAGAAGATGCTACATTTGGAATGGTCCCAAGAAGATATGTTTGGAATGTCACATTTTTGTGTCACATATGGAAGATGCCACATTGCCTAGAAAACAGCACATCTGGACCGTGCAGGTCTCAAGAAGACGCCACATTTAGAAAGTACATGTCCCAATCAGATACCGCAGGTCTCGAGATAATGCTAATATGATAAAAGGATCTAAGAAGATGCCACATCTGGAAGGATTCCAATAAGGTAACACAATTGGAAAGAGTCGTTTCCAAAAGATACTAAATCTGGAAGGGACAGGTTCCAAAAAGAATGGAGATGGCTACAATCTAGATGTAGCGTCTCCTCGAGGTACTGAGATGATGTTACATTTGGAAGAGACAGGTCCCCAAAACGAATCACTAACAAGAAGGGAGAGAAACGAAGATGCCACATCTAGAATAGACAGGCTCCGAGAAGATGTCATGTCTGGAAGTGAGAGGACCGAAGATGTCACATCTAGAAGAGTATGTTATTTAACATGGACAACGAGGAAGTTAACAAAAAAGTTGATTGATCTGATTCTGTCAGAGTTTTTATCAAACATTGAATGGCTTGTGAATAACAGGTGCTTGGATGCGCAGGTGGTGTAATGGATCGAAATTGTTAATCAGAGAGCCGAGTTCCAATTTCAGTTTGGGTTCGTTATATTCACTTACCTTTCCCAGGGGGGGTATTTGCACGTATGAATCTATCTTTTCTCCCTCAATTCATAAGACTTGTATCACTAAACCATTATTATCTTACTTATTATAAAACGCAGATTGTGTGTGTGTGTGTGTGTGTCTGTACGTTTATATATTGGATCGGATTTCCTACATTTTTCAACCGATTTCAACAAAACTTCACAGGACTACGTAAAATTACCTTGCGGTAGTTCTGACAGCGCCAAAAATTGGAAAAACACAATTGTTTTTGCACGAAATCAATTTGAAAACACGATTAAGAGGCATTAATGAAAGGGTGACAACTCATATCGAATTATATTTATTAATATCGAGTTATACTTATTATAAAACCCAGGTTGGTTGGTTGTGTGTGTGTGTTCATTTATATATGGGATCGGATTTCCTACATTTTTCAACCAATTTCAACATAACTTCACTTTTTTTGGCAGGTAGTGTTTCTTATTGTCTTGCACACTTTTTTCTTTATTTTTATATTCAGAATGCTTTAAAAATTTCATTTACAAGCCAATTGTTTATAATAAAATTCTATTCAATCGGTAGACTCATAACGATTGAAAACAATGTTTTTGTTTGAGTTTGGGTTTGACCAATTCGTAAAAAAAACCCCCCAAAACAAAACAAAACAAAAAAAAAAAAAAACTAATTAAACATGTGTGTCCGTCAACCTTAAACAATAATCTTTGTCAATTTTATTTTTCAGTCTTTATGATGGTCGATACTTGATCTATCTCTTACTGGTACATCCCCGGGCAACGCCGGGCTCTACTGCTAGTTATTAAATAAAAAAAATAATTTAAATCTAAAATTATTTTTGGCTTTAAATAACCTGGGTTAAGGGTTAAATCGTAAAAAAAAACGAATCAATCAAACATTGAGAATGTTTTTTTTTTAAAATTTTCAAAACACTTGTCACTGAAATATTAACATGAGTTTATTTCGGATAATTGAAAGCTGAGTTCGAATTCCAGTCGAATTCATTACATTTACTTACGTGCTAATACCTTTGGGAAAGGTATGAATCCTCTTCTTCTCTCCCCTCCCCAGCTATGGGTAAATAGCAGGACAGACTGGCTTCTATAGCCTTGGATGGCAACTGGTTTACTGCAGAAAGAAATGGCAACCTACTGCGGGAAAAATCTGCCCTCGTCAGTCATGTATCGAAAGATACATGATTGCCTAAGTGTGTATCACGCATGACACATAAATGACTGAATTGAAATAATATTTGGTTGATTTCATTGTGTGTTCGGATAATCGAATAACTTAAAGGTTTCAAATATATATATATATTTACAGATAAGCGAATTTGATGGCTGAAGTTGTACAATAGGCACTGCGACCAGAAATAACTTTATTTTCATATTAATAGAGGTAAAACGTCCCAGTTCGCGAATATATTATCGAATAGGGAGTCCATTTTTCATATCTATAGGATATAAACTTCTTTATTTTACGGCCAATAAGTAAACCACAAATAAGTAAGAGATGTCTACAAATAAATTTTACTAAATTAAGTAGATACGAAATTTTTTTCTGTACAAACATAAATAAGTGGTTTCTGGAACCTGATTGGATAGGACAAGTCACGTGATGTGACTTCTACGACGTCCGCGCGGTTGAACTCCAAATAACCTGGAAATGGGTCAGTGTTCATGTTACTGGGTACATTTCCACGCAAAACTCAGATAGGATTCATGAGCCGAGCACCGGCTGTCAAATAGCGATAAAAACGGCTGGTCAGCAGTGAAGGACAGACCCTGGCTCGATCAACAGCTTAGACACTCGTTACCGTGACAACGCGTCAGCGATGATTTTTCTATATACAAAGCCGCGACGCAAGTCCTATATCACCTCTCTTTGTCCAGTGTTTTAAAATTACTGCTATTTCACGCATGTTTTATTAGTATGTGCTTCACACACATATTGACGTACAATATCTCTATTTCGTCACTCGCAAGAAAAACGCTTCGAAATTTTGCAGACTCACTTGCGAAAAAATAATTTCGAACTATTGATCTTGTCATAGCCACAACAAGGAACATTGATTTTTAATATGTAAATACATTGTACCTGACTGTATAAATATTACTGTCAGATTTAGTTTATTCTTCCTTTTGTGCTAAGATCATTTTTTCGTGTTGTGTAAAAAAAAATGTGTTGTCTTTGTGGAAACTCTAAATTCGAGACAGTCGCTATTAACGTAGAACCTCATACGTAGGGAACGCCAGTAATTGCCCAGTGTCCATCAACGTTTCCTCTCAAGGATTATACTTTAGGTGCAATGGAGGGGATCGAAGAGTGCCGTCCCCTACAACTCCACTTTAATTAGCTTTTCAGGTTACAAACGAAGCCTCGATATGGTTTGGGGGTTGTAACGGGGGGGGGTCATTGTTGAGGTGGTTAAATTACCCCATTGTTATATGTATTTGTAGTAGTTGATAGAGGAATCACTTCTTTTTACCGAAATGGATAAAAAGAGAAAAAACACAAGTACAACTATAAACAATACTCGAGACATGTTGACTAATAACAAGAATGTATATTATTTTTTTCCTTTTTCGGGATGTGAATTGCAGATATTGGTATGATGTGAAAAATGTTCTCAGTGTTACTGTCTCTTGTTTTCTTTAAAAGTTTTTTTTTTTGTTTTTTGCTTGTTCCGAGAATTTCATTGGTGAGGATAACGTTTGAGGTCGTCGATTTTCAAGCAAAGATGAGGATAACGCGAGTGTTGGCCATTTTTACTACTGTACTGACTGTCATTGCTTGTGGTGGAAGGGCCGTTTTCATAAATCAGTCATTAGAACGATGACATCTTTCATCGCTGGCGGCAAGGGTTGTTTTTAGTATGAAATTTTATCTTTATTTCAGGAATGATGAAATCTTATTTTCTATCATCACTGATGACAAGGTTAATTTTTAGAATGATGAAATCTCATTCTAAATCAGAACAGGGTTAAGAAGGGCGATTTCTTTTTTAAATTTAGGACAGAAACAGAATTCATATACTGGTATTCATTGTGTGTGTGTGTGTGTATATATATATATATATATATATATATATATAATTATGGCACAAGCCCCCCCCACCAAAAAAAAAAAAAAGGGAGGGGTTGAAGCTGGTTTTCACTAACTATCTTATACCTAGCTAATCCGATTCACGACCCAGCCACTCATTACAATTTGTACATTTACCACAAAAATTCGTCCACCACCAATCAATCCTCCAGACACCATAATACCACACCCTCTCAAGGGGGCACCTACAAAACACACCCCCATGCGATAAAAATTTGATAAATTATTATATATAAAATTCTAAAGATGAAGAATGAGAGGGAAGGGAGATGAACCCAATAACAAACTAAACATGAACACAAAGTAAACTAAACATAACGGATATTAGTAGAGCCCATCCAACCCCCTCAAAAAAAAAAAAAAAAAAAAAAAAAAGGCCGTTGTATTCAGCCCATTGGACACAATCAAGAGGCTCTCTTGCTAAGGGAGTGAGAAAGGAGAAAATTATACGGACATGGGAAAGAAAAAAGATGATCCAGTCGAGATAAAACAAAAAAAAAAAAAACTGGGGAGGTTGGGAATCCAGACAAGGGACGTCTGGTCACTGTCAAAAGTGAAAGAGGCTTTCAAATCTCACGCCGTCTGTGATTATCGTCAGGGGCGGTAATCCAACATTTTCTATCATTAAATGAAATATAGAACAAGCAAGTGTTATATTCACTTTGTAGATAAAAGGTTCAGTTTTAAACTTCTCTGCAAGGGATTTCGGTTTTGTTTATTTAAATTAATAGCTTGGAGTAATTACTTATGAAAGAAAAAGATGGGGAAGAAAGAGAAAAAAAAATGGTAAGGAAATTAACGAACGGATAAAAGTTGGGAACTGCTTAAAAAAAACCAAAAAAAACAATGTGAAAGGTTCAAGACGTGAAAAGTAATCGATGTACGGAAAGAAGTGATCGCTTGCAATCGAATACTTTGTTTGCTAGAGTTTAATAGACTTAAAGAAAGTGGAGTCAAGTATTGAATTTTAATTGTCGAAACTTTTATTCTAAGACAAAAATGTTGCTAAAATAGAACAGACAAATTAAATGAAGTTCTGCGTTGAACTTTCTTGAAGCAAGACCTCAGGTGTCGAAATTCAAGACAAAAATAAAAACCAAACGACAAATAGATACGAAAATATAAAGCATACGACTAACAAGAAGAATAAACCTGTATTACTATAATGGAACGAAAACGATTTATATTATTATAGGTACCAGAAAATGGATAAAACCTTTGACTAGATTAGAATTTCCATAAAGAAGAGCAAAGTTAAGATTACTCCACATTTTCTTGAACTTAAAATAACAGGTAACGTTCCACCCCTCTCTCCAGGAGACAAAGTTTCAATCGCCATTTTGAACAATGAGAAAATTAGTTTTTTTTTTTCTCTTCGACTTTCAGATAAATATTTTCTTTGTGTGTGTCGTGCATACGGCATTGTTCGGTTCGTCGGAATTGTTGGAATTTTGCCGACTAAAAGATTGTTTCTTCCTGGAGCGTCTGAGAGGAACACAGCGGAATTTGTCTTTAACGTTGCTTAGACCTTTGCGTAACCGGTCCCGAATGGTCATGGCAAGTGAAATCTCTGAACTGTTGTTGTCCATGGCGAGAAACAAGTCCTGACACGATAAGAAGATCCTCTTATAAAAGAGAGCAACAAAGTTGTTGTCTGTCTCTTCAAAACCTGGATGGTTTTGTTATGGAGGCGACGTGTAATTTAAGCATAAACACAGCAATTTTTACCCTTATGCAAATAATACTAGCATGTTCTTGAAAGTCAGCCATTGGTATAACAGAAACATAGATAGACTATCCTTTTTTTGCCATGGGGGTGGTCACTTCAACGTTTTCTAATGGATCAATTACAACTGAGTAGTGGGTTCGATCCTTATTGGGTGCTCCTTATTTTCGGGCTTATTTCACATCGCAATTTTTTTTCCCCGCGCACAAATTATTTTTGCCAACTCCCACCACTAGGGGATGAGCTTCTTGATTTTATCGACACAATACAACGCCCCCCCACGTTTGTGGATTGGATGTTTTTTCGCTAATACAGCTTTAATTTTTAAAATGTTTCGTTTATTTTTTTATGATTAAATAAGTTCACCACCTCCCCCTTTCATGTTATTGTCAAATTTTATTTATTAAAACAAAAAAAATATTGTATCTATATACTCGGAATTTTTTTTTTTTAATAATCATGGGTCTCAGGCGAAAAGGCAGTATTTTGATGCATGTCGGGATTGAACTGTAAATGTGTAAATTATAATGAATGAATGGGTCACAAATCAGATTAACTAGGACTAAGACAGCTAAGGAAGACCAGCCCCTCCCTTCGGCCATGTGCCACAATTCCTGTATATCTGGGAATAAATATCTGTTGGGATTGAATGGAGAAGAATGAATAGGTCGTAAATCGGATTAGCTAGGAGTAGGATAGTGATATTTATTATGTACAAAATACATAATTATGGCACAAGGCCCCAAAAGAGGAGGGGCCATCACTATCATATACCCTAGCTAATCCGGCTAGGGGTAGGATAGTTAATAATAACCAGCCTTTCCTTCTCTCCCTTCAGCCTTGTGCCACAAATAATGTATTCAATGTTGAATAAACAGATTTAATTTCTCAAATGTTTTATCATCATTTATTCAATTAGTGAATTTTGCGTCGCTCTGGTCACCACTCCCGTCCATAATTGCGATTCACGGTGACAGTCAAGTCAAAATAGCGCAATGGCTTGCCGGTTCCTTTTGCACCGAGGATGTATGATGTTACCCCGTCCCTCATCTCAGAAGTTCATCCGCTCACTGGTAAAGCCGTTGACCTAGAATTTCCAACTAGAGGCTTTGGTGATCTTACGGGAACCGGTGTTGTCAACGTGACATGACTGACATGCCAGTTGGAACGAGTCATTCAGAACGAGATGGCATCAACTCCAGCCTTTCATTTTTTCCCGCCGTTTATGGCCAGAGTAACATTAGATACAAGACCTGGTTATGTCAACCCACCAAATGAGACATTAATTCGCCCCCCCCCCCCCATATCTGCTAATTTGTGCCTGTAAACAGTTATTGCATTCATTAAAGTTTAGTGAATACAGTGTAACCCGGATATAAGAGAGTTGTCGGGACCGGAGACGTCTTATATCCGGATTTCTCTTATATCCGGGTTTGGTCTATTTTATATACATTAACACAGGCTCTAATTTGGGACCAGAAAAAAATCTCTCTTATATCCGGGTCACACTGTATATAGACATAATTTAAGTATTTTCTCTCGGAGTTTGATGTCTTTTTATCTTTTTTTTTTAACAAGAACAAAATGCTACCATATCGAGGATTGTTAACGGTGTATTGGAATAGTAAGTTAATTTATTTTCTACCAGCCATTCCAATAAAACGAAAAATAAAGACACTTAGAGGGCTAGAATCTGGTTACTGTCGAGTGTCCATCCGGCTTTGAAGAGGACGAATTGGTGAGTTAACAACATTTTTTCTTATTTGTCTAAATTTCTGAAACTAGAAATTATCTTTACTAGACACGGATTTACTCGAATGAGTATCCTTATCTTTTTTGTTATAATCTAGTATCAGTAATGGGATTCAACCAGTTCGTTATTAAAATTACTGAGCCGATTATTCCCGAATAGTGTTGTAAAATTGCAATTTCTGTTTATTATTAGATTTAAATATTTTGCGACACAAATCTGTCTTCTGAAGTAAGGTTAACGCAGTTCGTACAAGTCAACTGACAAAACGGTCGATTAAAAAAAAAATCCGTTTTTCTTGTGTATTTAATTTTATCTTCATTAATACTGCATTGTTGCCTGTCTGTGCTGGCCTGTTTTGGAGAAAATAGGAAATTGTTATTTACTGGAAATAAATGGCTATGAATACGTTGACGCCGATTATTCATGGGTACCATAATTTTGGTATGATAGGATACACTATGCAGTTAGCTAAATAACAATATAATAAAAATAAAAATACCCTCCTCCACTGTAATCTTTGATATTCATCAATCATTACACTTCTATGTTTCCATTTATTCAGGTCTTTCCAGAATTCTCTCGGTAGTGTGCGTGTGTTGTTGTGTTTTTTTTAGTATATCAAGATGGTGATGAAAATTTCTCTGATCTTTTCTGTCAATTCACACCAAATAATGTAAAGTTATTTATCGCAAATATTAATTCACTCCAAAAATTATAAATTTTAAATCAAAGTTGTTTTTTTTTTGGGGGGGGGCACTCTATTGAAATTATAAATTTTAAATCAATTTGTTTAGCTTGCCTCGCAAACCCTCAAAAGGAAAAATTACCAAAAATCAGGGGGTTATTCGCATTTCATAAGTGCGGGTGATATTCGAGGTACTTGTTTCTTTGACCCTGAACCAAAATTTCTACACTCTAGCATTGTAGACGTGAAAAATGAAACTTTTTCATATTTTAAGTCATTATCTGGTTGAGCGCGAATGCAGACCCCAAACTTACAAATGGCGCACGCGAGCTGCTTACATTTGTTACAATCACAAAAGGTCAACCCAATCGGAGTGCAAGAGAAGGGCCTTTGTTCTGAGAGAATTTGGTGTGCATTGTTTGAATCATTGAACATTTTCTGTGGATTCGCCCCAAATATAAAGTTACGTATCCCAAGAAATTATAAATTTTCAATTAAAATTTCTTTAGCTTGCCTCGTACCAACTCCAACCTTCAAAATGAAAAATTACCAAAAATCAGGAGGTTATTCGCATTTCGTAAGTGCGGATGATATTCGAGGTACTTAAAGGAATATTTTACAATCTAAAAAAAAATCTGTTCTTGGCTTTTTTTTTTTTTTATATTGGGGTGAGCACGAACTTAGACCCCCCGCCACCACACACACACACACACACACACACACACACACACACTTAGAAATAGCGCACCCGAGTCGCCCACAAAGGTCAACCCAACCATAGTACAATGGAAGGACCTCGGTCTGGGAAAACTATATGCAGTAAATATAAATTTCTTATTTTGGAATGTATTAGCAGAAAAGATCCAATTTCTCAGTTTGGTCCACTTTACAAAATCAGTATTCTGGTGAAATACTGATTTTTAGGGAAACTGGTTGTGATTAGAACTTTTCAGCCGACCCTTTATAAAATGTTCTGGGGGGTGGAATTACGAATTTTCCTGAAATTTAGCAGAAGATAGGGAGACGAAGGGAGTGGGATAGAAATATAGCAATTGATCTGGACAAATGTAAATTGCTGAAGAGTTGGAAGATAAAAACTTATTTTAGTCCTTTCATTTGCACATAAAAATCAAATACTGAATTTTAGTTTCTCTGATGGGGAGCAGTGAAATATTCTAGGCTCAATTAAGCAGTTCTTAACTTAACACTTTCATCGCTGCATTGTTGTTTGGGGAGCGGATAGGAAATTGCCGTTAATTGAAAAAAAATAAATGGTTATAAAGACGCTGAGACGCTTTTGCATGGGAGCCGCCATTTTGGTTTTTGTTGAAGACTGCAGTACAGACGAATCAAAACGACACCTCCCAACAAACAAAATAAAAATAAAAAAATACGTCGCAAAACAACTCATATTATACGTTACTTTGTCTATTCTGGATTGGAAATCGCTTTAACTACTAGTTAGTTTATAACATAAAAACACTAAGGACTGACATTTCAGTGTTTTGAAAACTATGTATACGTAGAGACGGCAGGAAATGTAAGTATGATAAAGACTCATAAATTATGTTTTTACAGCAGCGGAAGTGTTTTATTTTATCTTTTATAACAAACGAAAAATAAAGATTTTAGGTATCTCGATATTTCTCTATTGTTTCAACGGACAACATTTTTTATGGATGTTTTAAAAAAAAAAAAAAAAATCGATTCCCACCACTTGGTTGGGGTCAGTGCAAGGGTCTTTATTTATGCCTCCCCGCCCCGAATCTATGATACACCCTCCCACTCTACTGCGTCTTAATTTTTTAATAGGATATTATTCATATAAAATAGTTGGGTTACAATAAAATTTCTATGTGCAATAACAGGTGAACAATTCAACTAGAAAAATTGAAAATAAATACAATGTATCTACCGTAATTTCTTGAAATAATACGCACCTATAAATAATACGTAAATAAACAAATGATCCAATAATTAAGAAATACATCTATCCCTATGTATAATACGCACCTATAAATTTTGTCAAATAATTACGCAGACGTTTTGTCGACCTTGACATTAAGAATAAAGTCGAAACTAAGCAGCAAAAATAATGTTGAAAATTACCAGCGGTTTTACCGATAAATATAACATTTTATTTTACCGCCAAAATGGGATTCTATCAGTGAGGATGTTATAAACAGAGGTTTCAAGAAGTGTTGTCCGACGACAGCCATGGATGGCCCTGAAAATGACATCCTTTGGCAAGAGAAGGAAGAGGCCAAAGATAATTTTGAACAGGACGAAGACAATTTTGTAAATGATAATTTGTTTAATGACAATTTATTTTAGATATTGATTCTTTAATAGAAAGTGGTGATGATGATGATGATAATGAAAATTAAAATTTCAAGAAATTGTCAACTTAATAAAAATCCTCTTTTCTTCGAAATGGGACTTTTTATAGATTTTTTAATTTTTTTCGCCAAATAAAAAATGCGGTTTTCTGATAAATATAAATTTATTGACAAAAATTGTTAGAATTATTATTGTTGGATTTAAAATGAAAATTGGGATAATATCTTTCTTATTTTTGAACAAGTAAAAATGTTTTTGTTTTAAACCGATTTATAATACGCACCCCTAGTATCACCTGTAATTTGTGTATTATTTTCGAGAAATAACGGTAAATACAAATTAGAAACATGTCATAATAGATCATTCCATCTTAAATAAATCAATTTTTTGCGGCAATTTTTAACAACTTGAAATTTTTCTTGCTGAATAATTTTAACACATTAAACATTATGGATAAAAAAATTAGTGAATTTTATAGTATTTTTTCCGTGACTTAATAAGAACAAAGCAAATTCATGGATTTCGACAGAACCCCCCCCCCCAAACGCCAGAATGACGTGAAAATCCGCGAAAATTTTTTCATCCTTTAATAGGTGTGCTTAGTTTACTTAGTTTAATTTGTAATGTATATAAATGTAGGCAGAAAAGACAAATATTAAGACACAAAGCACTACCTGGGGGCCCCAATCCAGCTTGTCCGTCCCCGGGTGAGGATTTCAGCCCTGTCTTGTCTCCAGGCCCAATTAAAATATTTGTCAAGCCCACTATTGGGTCCAACGTTTACTGTAGCCCCTCCCTCCTTCAGAAGTCTGGAGTTAGCCATGATAACCTTCCAGCAATTTCTAACCGAACTTGGAACCCTTTATTCAAGTCAACGGGATAGACTGTTCTTACTATACGGCCCATGAATTTACGAAACGATATATTGTAAGAGGGTAAATTCATCCGGGGACATTTTCCTGTTAATTCCTCGCCACCAAAATACTTTGTAATTTTTGTAAATTACATGCACTGAATCTGAAAATTAGCAATGGGGAAAATCTCTAAATGCTAAATTTACAGAGGAGACGGAGCAATTATTCAAAATAAATATGTAAAAAAAAAAAAAAAAAAGTCTACATTTAATTTTACAAACTTTTTTTGGTGCTAGCTTAAGTATGTGATCCACCTTTCGTGTCTAATCTACCAGAATAACGCACCACTAAAGTATGCGAAAAATACATATATGCAGAATAATATGTGGAGAATTGTGCTAGATATAAGGTACAGTGTAACCCGGATATAAGAGGAGTTGACATGCCGTTAAATCCAACATCCGGATATAAGAGAAACCCAGATATAAGAGAGATTTTCTCTGGTCCCAAAGTGTTCCCATACTTACCTAAACAAAATAGACCAAACCCGGATATAAGATACTACTTCTCCGGTCCCGACAACTCTCTTATATCCGGGTTACACTGTATAAACAAATAATATGTATTTGATTTAGATTAGAGCGGGAAACCTTTTGATATTCAGTATAACAAAAAAAAAAAAATCATTTATAAGGCAGATCTTGGTAGCCGTCCGGAGAAAGTCCGTTTAGGTTTGGTAGTGAGTAGTTCTGGAGACAGAACTTGGAAATAGTATCAATCTTAAAAATAGGTGGCAGCGTCTGTCTTGTCTGTTTTTCTTGGGCCTAAGGGCAAAAAATATCTTAACTCTTTGAACTGGCATGCATGGCTGCCTGGAAGCTCCCGCCTCGTGTTCGGGTCTGTCTGGAAGCTCCTTCTTAGCCCCTTTTATGTCGAAACAGAAAATATATTAAATAATTGTCAGACTTAATTTACTTCATAATAGGTTGTCATTGTTTACGTTAAGATACGTTTCGTGAGCAAAAATGATCGATCGAGAAAAATCATCGAAGATTGTGTGTTTATAAACAGTAATTCGGACTTTGCTAACTGGACGCTTTGTGGCTGAATGGTTAGCACGTCAGGCTATATGACTGTTTCCATAATGGTTACAGGTTCGATTCCTGTCGGAGAACGCATATTCTCTTCGAAATTTCTCAGCCCGGTAAACGTACGGTATACGGCTTAATTAAAAACAGAGCATTTACTTAAATAAATTATATCTATAAAAATAATGTATAAACAGAAAATATATTAAATAATTGCCGCACTTAATTCATTTCATATGTTATCATATATTATGGTTATGTTTCGTGAGTAGAAATGGTCATTATTTACATTATTCGGACTATTGTCCTCATCTTTGTCGCCATATTTATTACAACGTTTCGGCCGTTGTACGCTCTGGCCTTCTTCAGGTGGTTGGAATGTCGAACTGAACCCTTTATTTCGCTCCCTGGGGTAGACTGTTCTAGTTCCACGTGCCATGTTTAATGGATGTCAGTTATCAGTTATCTCCTGTTAATTTCCCTCTGAAAGTTCTCCACTGCCTTAACCGGGTATTGAACTCACCTTCTTTGGGTCCTGTCATTGGATCTAACCAACGCCTTTAACCACTGTGCCATGTGTCCTTGAGGAGCGTACAACGGCCGAAACGTTGTGATAAATATGGCGAAAAAGATGAGGACATTCGAATAATGTAAATAATGTACATAATACCTCATCTCAGAAATATAGACAGACTATTTTGCTTATTGGAAATACTAAATTGAATCTATGAACTTGGAATTAAAACTAAAATAAAAGCTTCAAGAAAGATTTTTGATTTTTAAGTCATTTTATTTTTAAGCTTTAGGTATCACTTTTATTTTATGTACCTACTCTAAATCTATGATGAATTTAAGCATTATTGAAATATAAGCTTAGCATTGTCTTTTCGAAAGAAAAAAAGGATTCTTTTCGGAAAGACGTAGCAGTTGGCTCGGCTTGATTTGAGGCGTTCAGATATAATATGAGATAAGTATTTAGTTTTTTTTTTTTTTACTACAGAAATTGAGAAGTGATCGAACGGAAATTTTTTTCTTAATTCACGCCCCCCCCCAAACAAAGCGATAATGCCACTAAGATACAATGAGCTACTGGAAGTGAAAGAGAATGAAAAGAGTTTAGAAGGAACCAGAAACCCAATCCTAAACAGGGGATAAACCTCAACTACTAAAGGGTTCAGTTCAGAATTCACTAAAAGCTACCCGGATCGTAAGCACCTGATGAAGGCCAAGGACACAATGGTCGAAACATTCTGATAATAAACATGAAGGCAAATGTTCGTATGTAAATAAATTGAAACAACTTCGATTTTTAATGATGTCAAGTATATTTCTTGTGAGACTGCATCTACATAAGATTAATGTCGTCTGCGTACAGCTCCAAAGAATGATGTCAACTCAGAGCGTAGTTTTTCTTTTTTTAATTAATTCACGCCAAGCAAGGCGATACAGCCACCAAGACGCAAGAGAGCAACTGGAAGGAAAATACTTTAGAAGGAATCGGAAACCCAATCATAAACAGGAAACAAGCGATAAACTTTTCTCTTATTCAGAAGGAGGGGTGTGAACTGGGCGGTAGATTAAACCGTCTACTCCTATTCTTGTGGCCAGTTTTCGAATTCTGGTAAAGTCAAAATAGTTTCGTCTTCACAACAGGCAATCTCTGCCCACTCGAAAGATTGGCGCAACATGATCTTTCTATTTCAATTTGGCCTTATGCAAGCTAAGCCTTGTAGTTGCAAATATTTATTCGCCGCTTCAAATGGGTAAATTTGAAGTTCGGTTTAATGTGTAGATAAACAAAAAACAATTCCATTTCCACCTCCTTTAGGAACATCTCTGATTTAATGCGTGTGCATAAACTACATCCCTGATCAAGAGACTGGAGGTTTTGAGGAGCGTACAATCGCCTCTTAATTGATGTTGTTCCCAAGTCCAGCCTGACCCTGGCTGGTAGCACCTGTGTTAGTTATGGGAAAATAGTGACCACCACCAGACAAAACGCTATGAAAGTATAAAAATACATTTTTATAGTAAAAATACCAGCAATATATTTCTATATAAAAAAATTACCAATAATACATTTTATCAGTTGTTGAAGGCATGCAATTGCGATCAGAATCTGAAGGCATGCAATTGCCTTCAAAATCTTCAATAGAGTCGATGTTGCTAAACAAAATCAACCAACCAAACGTGTGGATAGATACAAAAATTATCCAGTTCCCTTTATTCCTCTCTGCAATGTCCTGGGTATGTCCTTGCTTTACTTCTTTAATGGGTCGATTTCACTTGGGGTTCTCCTCGGACAAGAACTCCTACCTGTCTTGGGTGACAAGACACTCCAGTACTAAGGAAATAGGGTTTGAAATGCATCCCATTCGGACGAAATGTGACAAAAAGTCGCGGGAATCCATCCATGCATGGGTTAATGACAAAAATTGCAAACCGTTGGGGACAACAACACCTGAAGTGCCAGGTTAATTTACCTAGCTTCCTCCCTAGAGAAAAGGTAAAACCTTGGAGAACGGACGCATAATATTGACTTCACTCCGGCCAGGCTGGTCGAGGTAAGTCTTCAGCTCGTAAGTACTTGAATTATACTCGACTAAAATACACAAAGTCCCCAGGCTTGTATCTCCCCAACTGAGGACAAACACTCTTGTGTTAATCATTTTATAGCCGTGTAACCAAGGGAAAATGAATAGCATAAAAAAACACGTAAAAACAAAAGGCGCCTCAAAAGTTTATTGTCGACATTTGGAGATAAATTATTATTTTCCGTGATACTTTCTGGTTGATATTATTTTTGTTGCTGTTGTTTTATGACGTCAGTAACTTGTTTTTGTAGTCCATTATTTAGAGCCGCCTATTCAAAATGACCCACATTGTTAAGCTGGTCAAGTTCATAAAGCACTCATACAATCTAGTGACTATTATCAGTTTTTGTTATTTACTAAGCTCTAGTCTGATAAAAGGACACAAATATAGGAGCGTAAGAATCAAAGGCTTTGATAGACTGCGAAACTAAAATTGTTACACAAGGCATCCTTATACTTTTTTTTTATTTTTCAACCAAAGCGATAATTCCATTAAGTCGTAAGTGGTTTACCGGGAGTGAAAGAGAATAAAACTTTAGAAGGAAGCGGAAACCTAATCATGAACAAGAAACAAGGGATAAAACTCTACTCTTGTTCACAAAACAGGGGAGGAGTGTGAACCGGATGATAGGCGAAACTAGAGTAGCACAAGTTTAAATGCACAGGGCACCTGGTGAGCATCAAACTCATTCAGTACAAGTATGGAAATAAAATGTTGGGTGGATGTATGAAGGATAAATCATGAAGTAAAAGTGGTGGGGGGTGCATAATCAGAAAGATTTCTGATTTTAATATTTTATCTGATTTTTTTTTAAGATCTGTCACTAGGAGATGGAGTAATCGACCTCAGCTCGGATTGAGTTCATTGCATTCACATGTGCTAATCCCCTTGGGAAAGGCATGAACCCTTCTCTTCTCTTCTAAGCTAAGCTATGTGTAAAATAGCAGGGCAGAGTGGACCCTACAGCCTTGTCTAGCAACTAGTCTAGGATAAGCAAAGTGAATTCAAACCAGCCTGGGGAGGGTTAGGCTGTCTTGCCCATAAAACCCCACTAGATGTTGTGCTACTTGAACCCCAAGTGGCCGCTATCGCTGCAGTCTGTATTGTGCCCCTTAGACCCTAATAGATTACGAGATTCGTAATTGTGATCTGATTGTAAACCTTTTACTTGTTTTGATTTTAAATACATTTTGCTTTTCGTTTGTACTGGTTTTCTCGAATGACACCTTTCTTTATTTTTTTTACAATGATGTTCACCCTGTTCAAGGAGTAAGAGCCACTTGAGGTAGTGATACAGAGTGAGATGTAAAGAGCAGTCTATGGGCGTGTGTGAAGAAGGTAATGTTTAACCCTAGACTTGCACAGGCTAAGACAATAGTGACCGGGGAAGCATCCTCTTGGGAGTAGGTTCCACAAAGCAGCGGTTCGTGAGAAGAAGCTGTTCGAGTGGACCCGAGGTGGTAGCACCTGTTAGGGTCCCAGCTATGGGCAAATAGTTAACACCTAAACTTGTGTAAAAATAGGTTTTAGTACCAGAAATGCTTTGTAATAAAAAAAAATTGTCAGCAATAGTTTTTGAAGGAAAAATTGTTATCAGCAATAATTACAAAAAAAAAAAAATACAAACAGTCATACATTCTTTGAAAAAAAAATATGACCAGTTTTCGATTTCTTCAAGGAAAAATATTCCCAGAAATAGATTTTTAAAGAAAAACATATTACCAGCAATAAAAATTTTGTCGGCGTTGGATAACCCATTGAGGTTGATATACCATAAAACAAAAACCAAACATAGAAGAATGATTTTAAACAAATGATACGACTCGGCTTGAGGACAGACTTTTTCAGTTGCAGCAAAAAGTAGGAGTGCAGCCCCACCTCCCCACATAGCACTGTAAACGCAGGAGTAATGGTCTCCGAGCCTAGCCTAACCATTGTTCCAAGGAGAAGAACCTTTGTTTATTTAATAATATTGTTTAATGTGCCACAAGGTCAAAAATTGGAGCACCCAGTAAGGATCGAACTCACACCAATAGTAATGGTATATGAAGCTAAATAATTCCTAAACTTATCTAAATTTGGCACAAGGTTGCAAATGCCGAGCGCCCAATAAACAACAGGCTTAATAGATTAGCTCTTCTTACTATTAATCTATGGCGCGATTCCTATATCTGTAAGGTTTGTTCTAGCACTTTTTTCTCGTTTATACACCATATCCCTTCAGGTGGTCACGGTTCTCCACAACTTCTACAACTCCCGTTTGTCTTTGTGGCAATTGTTATTATCCCATATTTATGAAATAAGTTTTTGCTGCTTTTCTCAATCGTAAAGTAAGGCGATAAAGCCACTAAGACGCAAGAGTGAAGAAAATTCAGAAAACGTTATTAAAGGAAAAAGGACAATAAAAGAACAAAATTAAAAAAAAAAGACAACTGATATTGCATTTAAATTTTTGAAGATCGTAGTTGACAGGAAAGAAAGCAAGAAACCGGAAGAGTGTTACACAAGGGAGAAGTGCGTGAGAAGAACCTATTAAAATAGAACTTGAGGTTACATCTAGCAAGTAAAATGATTAGACCGAACCGCCAATCTAATACTGCACCAGGATTCAAAGAGAGAGAACGTGACTATTGACAGTGCATTTAAATTTTTGAAGAGCCAAATTGATTGGAAAGCAAGAGGTAGAAGAGGCTTTCTCAGGCAGAAAGTGCAAGAGAAGAATCTATCAGTATAGAACTTGCGGTTCGGGTTACATATCGCAATTTCAACAGTAAAATAAGATCTAGCTACCAATCTAGTACTGTGCTTAAATTCACGAAGTCGAGGTACTTAAGAACATCTCATCAAAATAATTACCATCAAAATATACAAAAATCCCAAGGAAGTTACGTTATGAAGGCGGGAAAGTGATTGAAACCGAGCTGCCATTTTGGGACCGATAATATTGCAGATTCTTCGGATTTTCTTAAGAATCTAAAGATACATAGGAGCATTAGATCGGATGTGGAAACAAAATTTTAAAAAAAAGACCAATGGTAGGTGCAAGATAGAACGGGCGAGGTAATTTGTCTCGTACGATACAATGAACCAAGTTTCATAGTAGCAGGCTTAGCAATTGACCCTTGCTTTGTTAATCCCCATGAGTGTTAAATTCTCAAAGTCTTCTTTCTTTATTGTGTCCTCGAATTTTCAGCTGTTTATTTCTAATTCTTAGCAGTAAATTCTTTGTAGTTCCTCATGGGCTACTAAAGTTGCTATTTACTAAATACCTCAGTACATATGGCACCCTGTACGGTTGAAGGGCTTGCAAGATTGGCGTGAGAACCCCTTTCAAAAGGAAACGTCCATAAATGTATTTTTCTCCTATACAGATACGTAATATGAAAATAAAATAAAAGACTATGTCGTGACTTGACTGCTAAGAAATCTATCTTTCTTTATGAAAACAATCGGACAGGATTGAGAAGTTTAAATGTGTACATAATTTCTTCTCATTGTTTCTCAGTATGAATCGACAGGTTTAAAATAAATTACTATGGCATACATTCTTGCTGACAAGTTCCAACTGGTGACAGTAAAAGATGTTACATTTCAATCTGGGCATTTAACGGATGAAAATTGAAATTTAAAATATTCACTTAATCATGTGTGTGTGTGTGTGTGTATATATATATATATATATATATATATATATATATATATATATAAAATAATTCCAAGAGAATAGAATCCAGATCGAACTCAATGCACAGGACAGAGTAAGAATATAATATAAAAGGCCCGAAGACTAATATTCCATGGTCATAATTTATTCCATTGGAACCATAAATACGATCCAATTCATCAGACCCACAAATTCAAAAAGGTCTGATGAATTGGATGGTATTTACGATTCAATGAAATATTAGTGTTTAATCCTTTTTTATTTTTTTATATATATATATATATATATATATATATATATATATATATATATCCCAGTGGTTAGAATGTTCGCTTTCTGACCATGGGACCCAGGTTCGAATCTCATCATGATCGAGTTGTCAGGAAGGCGACTTCCTGATGTTATCGAGGTCGAAAGTACCTGAAAACCATACCATGGGTTGACCCAAGCCTTGTGGGCCATCGATAGTTGTGCTAGCACAAAGCAACAAGTCATCGTGGCCGAGGGCTGGACCGTGCTGGCCTTGTTCAAATTGTTGATCACGCTAGATAACATACTATTTCCCAGAAACTGTAACTAAGGTCTGCTCAGAATAGTTGCAGTATAAACCGCAAATGGGCTCTGTGGGTGTTGAACAAACACAAATGTGCCTGAGCGAGCGTCTGCAATAGGGATTGGCTAACCGCACTAGTAGACAGGTATCCTCGAATACAAGTGGCCAGCTATTCTCTCTCTCTCTCACTCACTCACTCTCACACACACACACACATATATATATATATATATATATATATATATATATATATATAATCCCTCCCAAGCAAGGGGTGAAATAGAATAAACAATACTTTAAAAGGAATTGGAAACCTAATCCTAAACAGGAAATAAGGGATAGACCTCTACTCCTGTTCAAAAGACCTGGGGGCAGTTTGAATCGGACGATAGGCGAACCTTGCTTGAGGCGAATAGATTTGGTGTGGGATACTTGGTGTGTTTGGATAGAAATAAGTCACCATTATGTTGCGGGTGTCACCTCTTTGATTGTGATGTGTATAGAGATTTTATAGTAAATATTTATGAGCTCCTGGAACATTTAGCCCGCAAACAATATTGGTGGACTCGATGTGATTCCGGGTAAAAAGAAGAAAAAAAAACTATGAATTTAAAACAAACGGCAATGCATGCATAATCCCGTCGCCGCGTACTTCGCTGAATACCACTATTTATTCTGGTCTGACAGCGAGCGAGCTTTGTGCCCCCACTTTGTGTTTTTGCGTTTATACGCAGAGATATTGGTAAAAAAAAAAAACTGTCGAAGATCAGGTTTGACTTCTGTCTGTCCTGGCTATGCTTGAAATTTAATTAACTTCAACGACACTTATTAATAATTGTAAAAATAACAACTTTTATTTATTGTACTCTGATTTAGAGATCATGAATGCATAAAGAAAAGGGATTTGAAGAATTTTCCCCGTATAAGGAATCTTTGAGTTGGAAGAGATTGACAGGCGATTGCAGTTATGGCTAAGCAGCCCAAGAATTAAAAAAAAAAAATTCGAGGGAATTAAAAAAAAAAAAAAAATGGCACAGAGAACAGTTCTTTAGCTGATTGAGGCACCACGGTCATCAGACAGGGAGAGAAATTTTCTACTAGCAGCGAGACTGGTTCGATCTTTCTGTGCTTTTGGCAACTGCTTTTTATGAGTGTGAAAACCCCAATTGCACTGCTCTGATTGGCTAGACAATAATAATGCTTGAACAATGGCTTTGTGTCATACGGCCTTGACGGGGAGGTGGGAAATCCCTCTCCTCCCAAGGACCTAATATAATTAGTGGACCAAATCAAAATAATGACCTTCTGTCGTAAGTATCGGAGGGGGAGACGAGAAGCTCCACCCCACAGGCGGGTCCAATCAAAATTGTGGACATGCATTGCTCTCAGGGTAACATTTTCCATGTTTCAGAATTTCACCCTCATTTGACCTGATCACCACAGGTGTCATTACACAATTGTAATGAAAGGAAAATACATTAAAATTAGCTATAAGAAGAACGTGAGTGAGTGACTAGTGTGTGAGAGTGAGTGATAGACTAAGTGTGTGTCTGGCTGTGTGTGAGTGATAGACTAAGTGTGTGTCTGGCTGTGTGTGAGTGATAGACTAAGTGTGTGTCTGGCTGTGTGTGTGAGACTGATGTGTGTCTGGCTGTGTGTGTCTGGCTGTGTGTGAGTGATAGACTAAGTGTGTGTCTGGCTGTGTGAGTGATAGACTAATGTGTGTCTGGCTGTGTGTGAGTGATAGACTAAGTGTGTGTCTGGCTGTGTAAGTGATAGACTAAGTGTGTGTCTGGCTGTGTGAGTGATAGACTAAGTGTGTGTCTGGCTGTGTGTGAGTGATAGACTAAGTGTGTGTCTGGCTGTGTGTGAGTGATAGACTAAGTGTGTGTCTGGCTGTGTGTGAGTGATAGACTAAGTGTGTGTCTGGCTGTGTGAGTGATAGACTAATGTGTGTCTGGCTGTGTGTGAGTGATAGACTATGTGTGTCTGGCTGTGTGTGAGTGATAGACTAAGTGTGTGTCTGGCTGTGTGTGAGTGATAGACTAAGTGTGTGTGGCTGTGTGAGGATAGACTAAGTGTGTGTCTGGCTGTGTGTGAGTGATAGACTAGTGTGTGTCTGGCTGTGTGTGAGTGATAGACTAAGTGTGTGTCTGGCTGTGTGTGAGTGATAGACTAAGTGTGTGTCTGGCTGTGTGTGATAGACTGTGTCTGGCTGTGTGAGTGATAGACTATGTGTGAGTGATAGACTAAGTGTGTGTCTGGCTGTGTGTGAGTGATAGATAGTGTGTGTCTGCTGAGTGTGTGTCTGGCTGTGTGTGTGAGTGATAGACTGTGTCTGGCTGTGTGTGAGTGATAGACTAAGTGTGTGTCTGGCTGTGTGTGAGTGATAGACTAAGTGATAGACTGTGTGTCTGGCTGTGTGTGAGTGATAGACTAAGTGTGTGTCTGGCTGTGTGTGAGTGATAGACTAAGTGTGTGTCTGGCTGTGTGTGGAGTGATAGACTAAGAGTGATAGTAAGTGTGTCTGTCTGTGTGTGTGAGTGATAGACTAAGTGTGTGTCTGGCTGTGTGTGAGTGATAGACTATGTGTGTGTCTGGCTGTGTGTGAGTGATAGACTAATGTGTGTGGTTGTGTGTGTGATAGACTAAGTGTGTGTCTGGCTGTGTGTGAGTGATAGACTAAGTGTGTGTCTGGCTGTGTGTGAGTGATAGACTAAGTGTGTGTCTGGCTGTGTGTGAGTGATAGACTATGTGTGTCTGGCTGTGTGTGAGTGATAGACTAAGTGTGTGTCTGGCTGTGTGTGAGTGATGTGTGGAGTGATAGTGTGTGTCTGGCTGTGTGTGAGTGATAGACTAAGTGTGTGTCTGGCTGTGTGTGAGTGATAGACTAAGTGTGTGTCTGGCTGTGTGTGAGTGATAGACTAAGTGTGTGTCCTGTGTGTGAGTGATAGACTATGTGTGTCTGGCTGTGTGTGAGTGATAGACTAAGTGTGTGTCTGGCTGTGTGTGAGTGATAGACTAAGTGTGTGTCTGGCTGTGTGTGAGTGATAGACTAAGTGTGTGTCTGGCTGTGTGTGAGTGATAGACTAAGTGTGTGTCTGGCTGTGTGTGAGTGATAGACTAAGTGTGTGTCTGGCTGTGTGTGAGTGATAGACTAAGTGTGTGTCTGGCTGTGTGTGAGTGATAGACTAAGTGTGTGTCTGGCTGTGTGTGAGTGATAGACAGTGTGTGTCTGGCTGTGTGAGTGATAGACTAAGTGTGTGTCTGGCTGTGTGTGAGTGATAGACTAAGTGTGTGTCTGGCTGTGTGAGTGATAGACTAAGTGTGTGTCTGGCTGTGTGTGAGTGATAGACTAAGTGTGTGTCTGGCTGTGTGTGAGTGATAGACTAAGTGTGTGTCTATGCATGTGTGAGAGCTTTCAAAAGTCAACAGGACCAAGGAAGCAAACGCGCCTATTCGGCGGTGTTCTTAATCGATATCGACTACATCTGAAAGCAAGAGTTAAAAAGAGAAAGAATATGATTGCCTTTTTATAGGCTTAAAAAGCGCCTCCATTAACAGACATTTTAGCAAAGCCAACTGGAGTAACCACAGATTAAAAAAAAAAAACAAGTTTGAAAATGTGCCGTGTTCTGCCAACCATTTACACTGGCTTGATCGGCAGGTTATTGGCTACTTTCCTCTGTCTTGAACTACGGCATACTAATATAATACTAGTTGGCCATGCTTCAACATATTAAATTCTCCTCTGCTTGGTTTGTTTTACGGCATATCAACCTCAATGGGTTATTTAATGCCAACAAGATTTTTTTATTGCTGGTAATATTTTTTCCAAAATGTATGGTTGATAATATTTTGTTTTCAAAAATGTATTCCTGGTAATAATTCATTACTGGTAATAATTTTTTCATCAAAAATTTATTGCTGGTATTAAAACCTATTTTTACACTTTCATAGTGTTTTGACCCCAGTTTGGGGGTTAGCTATTTGCCAATAGCTGTGATCCTAACAGGTGCTACCACCCCTGGTCAGGGTGGACATAGGAACACCCGCAATTATGAGGTGGTTTCATGCTCTTCAAAGTCTCCTGATAAGAAGTCTTGCTGTCGGATGTAGTTTATCGTCATACCCAGGACAGTCTCTCCTGCTCTTTTTATTAAGTGCCCTAAATATTTCAATTATTTTTCAAGTAGTGTCCTTTTTGTTTCTATATTTGGCAGGGGTTCTCAACTTATTTTGCCCAACGCTCCTTTTTCCCCATTTCTCAGAATGTCATCCAAGAATTTCCAACTCGAAAGGTGCATTCCAAATAATATATGTATACTAGCAGCATGACCCGGCGTTGCCCGTGCTTGATTCAAAAATCGTACGACTCGTACAGCAATCGCTATCACTTAAAATATTTTTGCCCTTCCTTGCCTTTAAAGGAGTGCCCTTTGCCGTGCTGATGTTGCTACATGCCTTACTTCTTGCCTATCTCGCACTGCGAATTTTTTCTAAGCTCTATACTAAACATTAAATCTGTTACGAAAAAAGAACTAAACAAAATGAACATAAAACGATCAGCTTTAAAAAAAGGACCGTAAACTTGAAAAACGGAATGAAAAAATGTTAACAACAAATACTTTTTCACACCCAACCCAGTTCTGCGGAATCAGAATCAACGTTGAGTTTAAGCAAGCGAATGAGCCAATTGGAGTAAAGTGCCATGCAGATTTAAATTTTTCCCACTTGTGACGAATGCAGCTATCGATTTTTTTTGGCATGCGAGTTAACATTCGTGTCAGTCAGCTGTTGGCTCTCAAGCTGGCCAATAGAATCTTCCTGCCTATTGGTGGCAGCCAGCTATAGGCTCTCACTCTGGCCAGTAGAAAATGGCCGAAAACTACATTAAAACTGCCGTAGAAGCATGAAAAAATCGATTATTTCCACTATCGATGGGAGTTGGGAAATGCAAAGTCGGTCTTGGCCTTCCCGCTAACTTGGAGCCCGTGCATGTAAATTTTTTTCCCGTCGAAAATTGCTGCCGTGCATTCGTCACACACACACACACACACACACACACACACACACACACACACACACCCTGCCTTTGATAGATATCATTGAAAGTCTTTTCCATATTAGTACATGGACATTTAGAGGAGTTTTATAAATTTAATAGCAATAGAAAATGTTGATGGATTTTTAAACTTGAATATATGTTGCAGACACATTATTATTATAAATAAAGATGTAAAATAAAATAATAATGAATATTATAAAAAAACAAAAACTTTAAAACTTTGCATAATATATATATATATATATATATATATATATATATATATATATATATATATAAAGTTCTCCTCCGTTTTTCAAGCTTTCAACAGAAACTTTTCCTGCCGGAAAACGGATATCCCACCAAAAGACGTTGAATTTGACCTCTTCGCTACTGACTGACTGGCGGGCGGTTAACACTTGTCCTAATTTCTCTCTCGGGGACATTGCTTGTAATAATACGAAGGACTTCTTCCTTTTATTACATGCAACCTTTTAAAACACTTGTAACCAAAAAATACACACACCAATAGACAAAATGAATAAATTGTATATTAATATACAATTTAACATGCCTTTACTGTTATCTCTGTGTATGTTTTTATTCCTGTGAACACGAGGCTATTTCTGCTGATATGATGTGAGTAACCCCACAATGTACAGTACACAAGGCACCTCCACAAAACGCGATACCTAAAGTTTAATCTTTCTTGAAGCTTTTTAGTTTAAATTTCAAGCTGATAGATTAAATTTAATATTTCCAATAAATAAAATACTACGCTATATTTCAGAACTAATTTAAATTGATTGGAAGAGGTTTTCGTTTTGAAATTTCTAAGATTTTTTTTTAATTTAGCGCCAGTAAAAAAATTTACTGCATTGTACAGTGTAAGTAATTTGTTGTTGTTTTTTTTTTTTTTTTTTTAAATTCATAACTAATTATTAAATAAATAAGCTGAAACATACTTCAATAAACTAAGGTTCGCTAGAATGCCGGGATATTGTACTTCAATAAACAAAATTCTGAAAATGAAAAACGTAAGATTTTCCCTCTCCAGTGAAACCCTGAAATCCTCCCCTCGGAGGAATTCCTCGCCCCACCCCTAGTTGAGAACACCAACGAGCAAGGCGATAATGCCACTAAGATGCAAGATGGCTAATCTAGTGGGAGTGAAAGAGAATGAGAAGATTTTAGAAGGAACTAGAAAAAACTCAATCCTTAACAGGAAACAAGGATAAATTCAGGGCCGAATTTAAATGAAGAGGGGCCAGGGATCGGCAACCTTTTGGGGAGAGCGGGACAGACAGCTATTCAGTGTCTCGGAGGAGGGACATGATATCAAATATACTATATTATTTCGACCTCAGACCACTCCGTCCAGAAGGTCGCCTTGGTCTGGAGGTTTAAATAAAAAACAACGAAGTTAATTTTATATTATTTAAACAAATTTCCTTATTTTACTGCAGGAATAACAGGATAACAACACAATCAACAAAAAATGCAAATTCCTTACTACAAATGAAATACAGTTAAAAATGGCAAATTACTTACTCCAAATGAGGAGTTATCATTATTTACACTATTGTCCTCATCTTTGTTATCAAAATGTTCTGTCCGTTGTGCTCTCTGCTCGTCTTCAGGTGTATATTCAGAGAATTCTGAACTGTACTCTTTAATCTATGAGGGTAGACAGTTTTTTTCCACTGATCAAGTCTAGGGTATCATCTAGTACAGGGGTCACCAACATTTTGGAGTGAGAGGGACAGAAAGCTATGCAGTGTCTTGAAGGAGGGCCATTATATCAAATTTACTATAATAATTTGTCTCAAACCCTGACCACTGCGTCCAGAAGACTGCCTTGGTCTGGAGGTTTAAATAAAAAACAACAAAGTTAATTTTATATTATTTAAACAGGTTTCCTTATTTTACTTCAAGAATAAGAGGATTAAAACTAATCAACAAAAAAATGCAAATTCTTTACTACGGTTGTTGGCGGGTCGGACAAAAATCTTTCGTGGGTTGCGGATCCCTGCCCTAGGGACCACTTGCGAGGTCCCTTCAAATCCCGCATCCTTCTTCTTTTCTTCCTTCCTTCCTTCCTTCTTTTCTTTCTTCCTTCCCTCCCTCCTTCCTTCCTTCTTTTCTTTCTTCCTTCCCTCCTTCCTTCCTTCCTTCCTTCCTTCCTTTCTTCCTTCCTTCTTTTCTTCCTTCCTTCTTTTCTTCCTTCCTTCTTTTCTTCCTTCCTTCTTTTCTTTCTTCTTTTCTTTCTTCTTTTCTTTTCTTTCTTCTTTTCTTTTCTTTCTTCTTTTCTTTTCTTTCTTCTTTTCTTTTCTTCCTTCTTTTCTTTTCTTCCTTTTCTTTCTTTTCTTCCTTTTCTTTCTTTTCTTCCTTTTCTTTCTTTTCTTCCTTTTCTTTCTTTTCTTCCTTTTCTTTCTTTTCTTCCTTTTCTTTCTTTTCTTTCTTTTCTTCCTTTTCTTTCTTTTCTTCCTTTTCTTCCTTTTCTTTCTTTTCTTCCTTTTCTTCCTTTTCTTTCTTTTCTTCCTTTTCTTCCTTTTCTTTCTTTCCTTCCTTTCTTCTTTTCTTTCTTTCCTTCCTTTCTTCTTTTCTTTCTTTCCTTCCTTTCTTCTTTTCTTTCTTTCCTTCCTTCCTTCCTTCTTTTCTTTCTTTCCTTCCTTCCTTCTTTTCTTTCTTTCCTTCCTTCCTTCTTTTCTTTCTTTCCTTCCTTTCTTCTCTTTTCTTTTCTTCCTTCTTTTCTTTTCTTTCTTTTCTTTTCTTCCTTTTCTTTTCTTTCTTCCTTCTTTTCTTTCTTCCTTCTTTTCTTTCTTCCTTCTTTTCTTTCTTCCTTCTTTTCTTTCTTTCTTCCTTCTTTTCTTTCTTTCTTCCTTCTTTTCTTTCTTTCTTCCTTCTTTTCTTTCTTTCTTTCTTCTTTTCTTTCTTTCTTTCCTCTTCTTTCTTCTCTCTTCTTTTCTTCTCTTCTTTCTTCTCTCTTCTTTTCTTCTCTTCTTTCTTCTCTCTTCTTTTCTTCTCTTCTTTCTTCTCTCTTCTTTTCTTCTCTTCTTTCTTCTCTCTTCTTTTCTTCTCTTCTTTTCTTTCTTCTGTTCTTCTCTTCTTTCTTCTTTTCTTTTCTTTCTTTTTATGTGCCATATCCATTCAGGTCATGGGCGATCATGGCTCCCTCCATCCCTTGCAGCTCTCAACAAGTACCTTCCCTCTGACCACGTCCTGTCATGCACTTAAGCCCGCAGGTTGGTAAGACTATATCTGTCACTGGATAAACTTCTACTCCTGTCTCCCTGGGTAAGACGATAAACTACGTCCAGCAGCAAGGCCTCTGATCAGGAGGTTTTGAGAAACGTGAAACCACCTCTTAATTGCTGGTGTTCTCAGGTCCACCCTGACCCGGGGTGGTAGCACCTGTTAGGTTCCCAGCTATGAGCAAATAGTTAACTATTACCAGCAATACTTTTTTGAAAAAATTATTATCAGCAATACAATTTTGAAGGAAATATATTAAAAGAAACAGATTTTTGACAAAACAAAATATTACTAGCAATAAATATTTTTGTCAGCATTAAATAACCCATTGAGGTTTGATATGCCGTAAAACAAAATAAACCAAACCAATCTAAACCAAAGACTACATATTCTATTCATACTATAACTAATCTATCCTCATGTTGTCGGCATTAAATAATCCATTGAGGTTGATAAAATAAACCAAATCAATCTAATCCAAAGAATACATATTCTATTCATACGAATCTATCCTAAAAATGTTGTCGGCATTATAACCCATTGAAATGCCGTAAAACAAATCAAACCAATCTTCTGCTCCTGTTTCAAAAATGATTCTAGTAAAAAAAAAAAAAAAAACACAAGTTTTTCATTTATTGGCTACAGATTTATCGATATATTAAGTAAGTACTGAGCAAGACTATAAGTGACGCTCGAAGTCTATATAATTGATTTGCAATATACGTTATTGCAACTGACACAATCAGGTTAAAATCCGATTCTCTCTACAACTTTTAATACGGGTACCTCATTTATTAGGTTCTTCTGTCCTTCGCTTATACCGATGAGTCGACCGGGAAATTTTTTTATGCGTTTATTATTGGGTAAGAAGAGAGTTTATAAAGGAATCGAGAAGGGGAGGGGGGTATAAGTAAATAAAGAAGGAGTGGAGAACGAAGACAAAGAAATCAAAGGCGAAAGAAGAACGTCGCTTAGCAACCAGAAACGTCAAAAAGAAAGAAAGAAAGGAAGGAAAATGGCCGACGATGGCGACGAAGGTGAACTTTCTTCCAAATTAAGTCATTTGAATTTTGCCTGGGGGAATGTCCGTCGTTCTGGAAGCAGCGGAAAATCCTATCGAAAGTAAGTCAAAAAAGAAAAAAAAAAAAAAAAAAAGTTAAAAAGTTTTGGAAAGAAGAAAAAAAAGTTAAAAGTAAATTGATTTATGACCGTTTTATTTATTTATTTTTTTCTTATTGTTTATAAATTATGTTGGCATTTTGTTTAGTTTTTTGGTTGACTTCTTTTTTTGTTCGACGTTTTCTTTAAAAATAGGACTTTTTACTTTTTATTTAGCTACAAAACAAATAAAAAGTTGTTTATTATTTTTATTATTCATCGTTTCAACCGATATATTCTTCGGCCTTCAGGTATACAACTAATAAATCATTATTTTTAATCTAATCAAACTATTGGACCCACCCCTTTATTTTCTTTATTTTCATTTTTTTTTTATCAACGTTTTGGTCAATTTGATTTATGGTTTTCTTCAGTTGAACAATGCAGGATAATTACACACTTGAGGAAGGCTAAAAAAAAAGGATAAATTAAAAAAACAAAGAAAGAAAGAATTAGTCAGCATATTGGGAAAAATATTGGAAAGTAAATTTATGAATAACAATAATATGGGTAAAATTTGAGTTTGAATCACTTTTTTTTTTTTTTTTTTTTTCAAGATTTTAGGTAAGTTACTGGAATAATTAAATTGATTGAAGTGCTGCAAATGATCTTAAAAAAAGTCTAGGAAAATATCAGGAGGAACTAAAAATTAGAACAGTTGGCGTCATCTTATTGATTGAAAATAACTAGAATACTGAGAGAGGTGCCAGGTTTTTTTGAGGAGGCTTGCTGTCACTTGATCTCGAATATTAGTTACCATTATGCACACACAAAGGGTCCGTAAAAGCATCTTGTGAAATAATAATCAAAATTTATTTTCAATCATTTTATTTCTTAATTGTAAAAAATTTTTTTTTTTTTTTTTATTGTTCAACCCCAAACAAGGCCGTCCAGGGTAAGATGATAAACTACATCCAACAGCAAGGCCTCTGATCAGGAGGTTTTCAGGAGTGTGTAACCACCTCTTAATTGTTCCCAGGTCCACCCTGACCTGGGGTGGTGGCACCTGTTAGGGTCCCAGCTATGGGCAAATAGTTAACCCCCAAACTGGGGTCAAAACACTATTAAAGTGTAAAAATAAATTTTAATACCAGAAATCCTTTTTTTTTTTTTTTTTTTTTTTTTTTAAATTATTGCCAACAATACATTTTTGAAGAAAAAATATTACCTAAAATAGATTTATGAAAGAAAAAAATATTACCAGCAACAAAAATTTTGTTGGGATTAAATAACCCATTGAGGTTGATATGCTGTAAAACAATACAAACCAAACCCCCAAACAAGGTGACAATGACACTAGAACAGGTAAATATCTTTTTCAGTTTTGTTCAGAAACAATAAACTAAGATTATTTTAGAAAATCAAAATTTTTTTTTGTTTTTGTTTTTAATCAAGCAAGGCAATAATGCCACTAAGACGCAATGGGTCATAGGAAGTGAATGAGAATGATGGGGAGGATTGAGGAAAGGACAAAAAAATAAGCAGGATTCAAGAAGATAAAAGATGACATTTGATATTGCATTTAAATTTTTGAAGGTTGCAGTTATCAGAGAAACAAGAAAACGGGAGTTCCACAGGTAAGAAGTGTGAGAAAAGAAACTGTCATGGAAGTGGAAGTTGCATTTAGCAAAATGGTGAAACTTAGTTGCCAGTTTAGTAGTGCACTTAAATTTATGTAGTTAGGGCATTAGTGGATAAAAGTTAATCCAAGCAGCTGCCATGAAAATATTTGTAGGACCGACAAAGGGAAGCCATGTGACATTGATGAGAAAATGACTGGGGACAAGATGCCTGATCAGGTTCAATTGTATTGCAGACCCTGCTCCCACAAAAAATTTCAGTTTTGTCGTTCATTGATAAAATAGTGATTTAAAGTCAAAGAAAGTTTTGTTTTTTTTTCTTTTTCTTTTTCTTTTTCTTTTTCTTTTTTTTTGTTTTTGTTTTTTTTTTTTTGTTTTTGTTTTTTTTTTTTTTTTGTTTTTGTTTTTTTTTTTTTTTTCTTTTTTTTTTTTTGTTTTGTTTTTTTTTTTTTTTTTGTTTTGTTTTTTTTTTTTTTTTTTGTTTTTTTTTTTTTTTTTTTTTTTTGTTTTTTTTTTTTTTTTTTGTTTTTCTTTTTTTTTTTTTTTTGTTTGTTTTTCTTTTTTTTTTTTTTTTTTTTTTTTTTTTTTTTTTTTTTTTTTTTTTTTTTTTTTTTTTGTTTTTGTTTTTTTTTTTTTGTTTGTGTTTTCTTTTTTTTTTTGTTTGTGTTTTTCTTTTTTTTTTTTTTTTTTTTTTTTTTTTTTTTTTTTTTTTTTTTTCTTTTTTTTTTTTTTGTATTTTTTTTTTTTTTTTTTTTTTCTTTTTTTCTTTTCTTTTTTCTTTTTTTTTTTTTTTTCTGTTTTTCTGTTCCAGATATAAAAAATTTAATTTTGATCAAATTATACTTTTCCACCAATCTGGAACAATAAACTAGAAATTGAATAATTTTTTTTATTTTTAAATATTTTCTGTTTTCAATTGGGTTTCTAGTTCCTTCTAAAGTTTTCTCATTCTCTTTCACACCCAGTTACCCCTTGCATCTTAGTGGCCTTTCTTGAAGTGAATTGCTTAAAAAGGAAATTAAAAATAATAAAAAAAATGAAAGATTCACCCAAAATGAATAAATCTATATCTTTCTCACAGAAAGTGAAACTTTGTATATGTTTAATATTTTATTAATACTGAAAAGAAAATTGCATCAATATTTAAGTAAATTTATGATTATGTTGTTTTTTTCTAAGTGTAATGTCGAGCAGTATTTTCTTATTTACACTATCTATATTTGGACTATTGTCCTCATCATTGTTGTTATCACAACCTTTCCCAGATGCATCCTGGGTAAGACAATAAACATCCAACAGCAACACCTCTGATCAGGAGGCTTTGAGGAGCATGAAACCACCTCTTAATTGCTGGTGTTCCCAGGTCCACCCTGACCCAGGGTGGCAGCACCTGTTAGGGTCCCAACTATGGGCAAATAGTTAACCCCCAAACTGGAGTCAAAATATTATGAAAGTGTAAATATAGGTTTTATTACTCACAATGAATTTTTGAGGAAAAAATTATTAATAGCAATACATTTCTGGAAAAAATATTAACAGTAATAAAAATCTAGTCAGCATTAAATAACCCATTGAGGTTGATATGCTATAAAATAAACCAAACTAAACCTTTAGCATGTGTATATTGATCTGGGTAACCTACATGGAATTCTGCACGGAACCCTTTATTTAATTTATGGGTTTAGACCGTTCTCATTCCACTGCTCGTGCCTAGGTATATTTTCTTGTTTATGTTGTATATTTACCCCCAAAATACACTTCTCCTCTTGTGGCAAAAAATGTTACGACACACACACAAGTTTGTTTATATCTTAATAAAAAAGGATCTGTGTGTCCAAGCCTCAACATCTTCAATGTGCCATGTTCCTTCAGGAAATGGGCAATCATGGTTCTCCACAACTACCTGATGCAGGACAGGCTAGACACCAGTTTTGTTCTCAGGGTGCAAAAATAAAAATAACCCTTTTAAAGATCATCACCCATGAATTAAGATGAGAATTTGTATAAGTAGATTTTATTCTACTGTTATAAACAAGTGGGGGAGAGATAATCTGTTCACCTCCCCTACTCTCTAATGGGTATCTTCCCTTTCACATTGTTCTTCATGGGTCCTCTCTGTCATCACTGTACCATTCCGTCCTGTTCATGGATAGTGGCCACTTTCTTATAGAGAACATTGTTCTTTGTCTCATTTTGTGTAAAAAAAAAACCGTAATTTATCTTCATTTCATGAGTTTCTTTATCTGAGCCACTTGACATAGTCCTTGTGAGGGCCATTTCACGAGTTTCTTTATCTGAGCCACTTGACATAGTCCTTGTGAGGGCCATTTCACGAGTTTCTTTATCTGAGCCACTTGACATAGTCCTTGTGAGGGCCATTTCACGAGTTTCTTTATCTGAGCCACTTGACATAGTCCTTGTGAGGGCCATTTCACGAGTTTCTTTATCTGAGCCACTTGACATAGTCCTTGTGAGGGCCATTTCACGAGTTTCTTTATCTGAGCCACTTGACATAGTCCTTGTGAGGGGCCATTTCACGAGTTTCTTTATCTGAGCCACTTGACATAGTCCTTGTGAGGGCCAATTCACGAGTTTCTTTATCTGAGCCACTTGACATAGTCCTTGTGAGGGCCATTTCACGAGTTTCTTTATCTGAGCCACTTGACATAGTCCTTGTGGGGGCCATTTCACGAGTTTCTTTATCTGAGCCACTTGACATAGTCCTTGTGAGGGGCCATTTCACGAGTTTCTTTATCTGAGCCACTTGACATAGTCCTTGTGAGGCCATTTCACGAGTTTCTTTATCTGAGCCACTTGACATAGTCCTTGTGAGGGCCATTTCACGAGTTTCTTTATCTGAGCCACTTGACATAGTCCTTGTGAGGGCCATTTCACGAGTTTCTTTATCTGAGCCACTTGACATAGTCCTTGTGAGGGCCATTTCACGAGTTTCTTTATCTGAGCCACTTGACATAGTCCTTGTGAGGGCCATTTCACGAGTTTCTTTATCTGAGCCACTTGACATAGTCCTTGTGAGGGCCATTTCACGAGTTTCTTTATCTGAGCCACTTGACATAGTCCTTGTGAGGGCCATTTCACGAGTTTCTTTTATCTGAGCCACTTGACATAGTCCTTGTGAGGGCCATTTCACGAGTTTCTTTATCTGAGCCACTTGACATAGTCCTTGTGAGGGCCATTTCACGAGTTTCTTTATCTGAGCCCTTGACATAGTCCTTGTGAGGGGCCATTTCACGAGTTTCTTTATCTGAGCCACTTGACATAGTCCTTGTGAGGGCCATTTCACGAGTTTCTTTATCTGAGCCACTTGACATAGTCCTTTGTGAGGGCCATTTCACGAGTTTCTTTATCTGAGCCACTTGACATAGTCCTTGTGAGGGCCATTTCACGAGTTTCTTTATCTGAGCCACTTGACATAGTCCTTGTGAGGGCCATTTCACTTAGCTGGTAGTCATTACTGCAAATTAATGTCTGAAATCATTTTTGTGACAGCTCAGAGGCTTTCATTTAACAAAATATCAGCTAACACTGATATCGCTATATCATCCCTTGTATCTCTTAGTGATATTTGTCTTTTTGTTATCTCTCCTAAACTGTGTTCTGCCAACTATGTACACAGGCTTATTAGGTAGGTTATTTGCTGCTTTCCTCTGTCCCTCTTGCCTTCAACATATTAAATTCTCCAAGCCTTCTTTCCCCATTAAGTACCCTAGAAATGTCAATTATCTCTTTCTAAATATTTGTCCTTTTTGTTTCCATTTTCTTTAAATCTTTGTCATTGCTCACACATTCAGTTCAGGGTATCCTCAGCAACCTTCTGTAGAATTACATTTCTGTTGCTTCAAGAAGATTGTCCAGTATTCACTTCCATATAGTAGGACCAATATATTATAATAGTCCAGGACTCTTTTGTTTGTTTAAACAAAACAAGAACTACTTACCATAAAAGATTTTTTTTAATGGTTTGGTAGGGGGTATATTTGCTTTCTTCTGTTAAGGTGATCAATAAAGTTATGGATTACCTTGACTTTTATGCATTCCTACACACATTCATTCTCTTTCTCTCTCTCATATATATATATATATATATATACACACACACACACACACATATATATATATATATATATATATATATATATATATATATAATATTTGGTAATTCATATGGAAATTCCAAAAAGGTATATAAATCCAGTGAGCTTAATTTCAAAAACAGAGCAAATAATAATTATTATAATGAAAACAAACCCTTAAAAAGACTATGGTGATATTTACTTCATTAGAATTGAAAATTCGATCGTAACTCATCATATCAGTCCATTTATATTTGTATATAAGAGTTGGTCTGATGAGTTGGGACCAAATCTTCATTTCTAATGAAATAAATATCACCATGGTCTTTTTAAGTGTTTATTTTCATTATAATATCTATATGAGAGAGAGGATTAATACAAATATAAAATTTGTCACTGTTGTGGACCCAGAATAGGTCCGAAAGAACTTGAACTCGGCAATTTAGTGAAAACCTATTATTAACAAAAAGAACGAATACAAAAGTGTTGCATGTCCGATAGACGGCAAAGTACAGTAGTCAACTCATCAACTGTAGACAACTCTCTTGAGAGGCATAATATCCCTATATATATATATAATATATATATATATATAGTAATTGGACAAGTCCATTTAGTCAGGTTCCATAACAGTCACTTAGCTCATTGATGTTATATTCAGCACTTCTACTCCAGAGTTTCGTAGATGAACCTTTGTGTAACTGTTCAGTCCAATCATTATGAGGTATTTTTTTTCTTTGTGGGTATGTATGTATGTATGTGTGTATGCATGCATTCATTCTCTCACTATTCCTTTCCTTTTAGGCTTTGATTGTCAAAAAATAATGTAATGATGTTATTCAGAGAGCTTATGTCTGCTATATTTTTTAATAAGATTTTATGATTAGCTGATAGTAAAATGGTTGATAAATATGGATTGGGACCAAACAATGATCCCCCTAAAAATGTCTTCAATGAGACATGGTGATTAACCAAATACAGGTATACCTCACCCTATGTTGTTAATATCTTCCAATAATATAACCTTACGCTTGGCACTTGCACTGGGACTTTTCTTCAGAGTCATGGGCAAAAATGTATTCTAGATCACAATTGAAATGTAATTGAAAGAACATCAATGGCAGAGCACAGATGTAAACAAGTTGGAATTCAAAATTGATGTTGGTGTGGAAAACAACGCATGAGTGCTACCTGTTGGCAGAAATTTGAAATAAGAACATCTACTGAACATTCTTTATTATGATAATTTTTTTTTGTTTTTGATAATTTTATGAGATATATAATATTATTTGGGTTATTTATTGTTGTGACAATATACGTGACGAATTATGATTTTTGTGAACACGTTCTTTGATCGTTTGTCGCTCACTGCACCTGTGATGACATTGAAGGTTGAGTGTATTTGCATATACACCCAATTCACTATGCACACAGGTTTGTCTTCTTGGACGTGATCGTTTTCAACAACAAAAAAGATAACAATTGTTTTTCAAGACTCTCTTGTTAGGAAGTAGCAACAATGTGATTACTCACTTAAATGTCAGATCCTTCCTTCAGCTTTGAGAGGTGGGCTGATATCTTCCCAAATTCAATGACCACGACGACTTCTGATTTCTCACTACTGGTCCTTCTGTGACTGACTTGCTGGGAATCTTCAACTTCTCTGGTCATCTACCTACTTCTCTCATGGCTGGACCCACTTTCCTTGACTTCTTGCCGCTCTCTGCTTATATGAATAATCCTGGAGTCCCACTCCCTCCATTCATGTGTCTTCCAGAAGATTTGAGACCACTCCAAAGCAACATGGGTGGTCAAATCTTCAAAGGACTACTTTTATGACTATCTAAAATCATTTATAAAATTTTTGTTTCCCAATTCAAAGGCAAACTGGAGACATGAATCCTGAAACACTAACCCCTAAGTTCACTCAAGATGGACTGGAAACAAAATTTCTAAGATACTCCAATAGCTGAGTGGACTTAAAAAGAAGAAATTTATCTCCTTCTAAAGATCTGTGAAAAATTGTTACAATGCCGATATTTAATTTTCTTGGGAGCTTTGAAGTAATAAAAATATGATAGATGTTATTCTGCTTTCACAATTGAATACATGGTAAATGATACTCAGCTTTTGTGTATATACACATTTTTATTGACATAATTACTAGACGTGGTGATATGTGTGTTTTATCTTGCAGTTTTGTTGGAGTTATATTTTGGAATACAGTTTGATTTCTTTAAGAAAGTGTTAGATATTATATGGATTAATATCATGAAAGTTCTTCCATGTTTGTTTGGTTGATTTTGTTTAGCAGCTTATCAAACTCTATGCTTTATTTACATTATTTCCACTGTGCCATGTGTCCTCAAGGACACATGGCACAGTGGAGAACTTTCAGAGGGAAAATTAACAGGAGATAACTGATTACTGACATCCATTAGACATGGCACGTGGAATTAGAACAGTCTACCCCAGTGAGCGAAATAAAGGGTTCAGTTCGACATTCCAACCACCTGAAGAAAGCCGGAGCGTACAACAGCCGAAATGTTGTGATAAATATGGCAACAAAGTTGAGGACAATAGTCTGAATAATGTAAATAATGTACATAATACCTCATCTCAGAAATATAGACAGATGCTTTATTTAATGCCAAAATCTAAATATTTTGAATATTTGCATAACTTCAACTACAGTTAAATATGTATTGTTGGGAATTTTACTATAAATAGATGTTGTAGGTAATTTTACTGTAAATATGTATTTTTATACTTTCATTGTGTTTTGTTTTTGTTTGGTGGGGAATCACTATTTGCCCATAGCTAGGATTCTAACAGGTGCTACTATCCCAGGTCAGAGGGACCTGGGAACAACAGCAATTAAGAGGTGGTTCCATGCTCCTCAAAACCTCCTGATCAAAGGTCTTGCTGCTGGATGTAGCTTATTGTTTTACCGAGGACTACCATGAGGACATACAGAAGGTAAGAGAAGCAAGAAAGGGGAAACCCAGGGTAACATCCTTGAACATATGGAATGATCAATTATAACAGATACATTTAGATACATTTTATTTAAAAATTTTCTAGTAGAATTTTTCACCTGTATTGTATATGATCAATTATTGTACATAGATTAATATCATGAAATAAAGTGTCTCTGCCGACACTTGAGTTTGAACATATATTGCCAGTGAACAAACTCAGTTGATCCCATTATTGAATTAAGTAGACCATGTGACTATAGAGGAAAAGCATAAGTAGAAAATCATGTGATGTCTAACTGATCACCATTTCTAGTCTATCCTCTATTACTATACAGACTGCTATTCTCTACTCTATTCACTACATTATTCTCTATTGCGATTACTATATGGATTACTGTTCAAGTGAGTATTATCAAGCAAGGACTATTAGTGCGAGTGTTATTTGAAGGTGTCTGATACCAGTATGGTTCAATGGCGTACTATAGTTGTGTCTGTGATTACAAAGCCTCTACTACAATTAGCATTACAAAAGTGACAACAAGTATTCATTGACATTACAAAAGTGTCAAAAACGAGTGTTCATTGACATCACAAAAACTAGGTTACAACAAAATTTGATTACTAACTTCTGAAAATTGAGATTTAGTAGAATGGGTGGGGGTGCATGATACTCTTGCATTGGCTCTAATAAAAACTATTATTTCCTTAATAATTAAAAATTTTTATGAGAATTTCTTTCTTTCTTTTTTTTTTTTTTTTTTTCTCTGCAGGTATTTGATCAATGCCCCTCTGAATGCCCTCGGAATATCAAAGAATGAGAAATGTACTTATAAGGTGAGTTAAAAGTTGATCCTTTGACCAAATGTTTTAAGGTCTTTTTAAATAAGTCACATCGACAAAAGACTTGTGAGTTTCCAAAGCTTAAAAATGAATCATGTTATTGTACAAAAATTGGAAATGCCCGCCAACAAGGCAAAAACATACAAAAAGCACTTTAATCTGAGTCAGAAAAATCACCTTCTTTGTCTCCAATAAAGACACACTTATGACAATTTCAAATCATAAATTGTTCAGTTCAGCAAAGCAATGTGGTTACTATGAATTAATAAAAAGATATGGCTGAGAAATAGCTTATAGACATATCACATTGAAACGCTGAAGTTAAGCAATGTCAAGGCTGGTCAGTACCTAGATGAGTGACCGCTTGGGAAACCAGGTGCTGTAAGCTTGGCTGTGCAGGTGGTGTAATGGATAATGACTTGGAATTTAAAATCGGAGAACTGAGTTCCAATTCTATTCAGGTTCATTATATTCACTTACATGCATAAGACCTTGGGAAAGATATGGATCCACATCATCTCCCTCCAGCTATGGATTAATTATGAGAACTTGTATCAGCAAAACATTATCTCCCCTAAAAATTCTTACAATCTAAAAATATTTCTGGCTTTAAATAACCTGCAAAAGGTTGATAAGCTGTAAAAAAAAAACAAATCAATCCAATACTACAGCAGTACCTTCCCCCATTGCAGTAGATGGGCAAGGTCAGTGTGCATGCCAGGGGGTTGCTGTGACAATGACAATTTTTGTCCTTGGTCTATATGTATAGTTATATGCATCCCACATAAAAAAAGACTGTGTTACATTCTATCACCATGGAGAGGTAGGTAGATACAAAGTCTGAGTTTTACTTCCCAAACTTCTTAGGATCAAAGTGTAGCAGCTGTTTTACTGTGTTGAGGACCAGTGTTGCTTCCTGGTATTTCTACCTAAAATAAGAATGTAATATCTGTGCACTTTATGGAAAATATTATTGCATTTTATAAATATAGACTTATTGACTATATTTCAGAGTCCATTTCCTCTTCAAATCAAAAGTCAATAATTATCTATCCTCCATATCCTTATAATCTTCACTTCTTACATCCTATTTTTATGTCCATAGCACACACCTCATTCAATAACCTACTTTGAGTGGCTCTTGAGACTTGTATTGAATGAAATCTAGAAAAAAAAAATCTGATTTTTTTTTTTTTTTTTTTTTTTACTCCTGTAGGATGCAATGAAAGACCGGCGTCGAATGAGGAAACAGGTTGGTTTGACCAATCGTTGGCGGCTCCCTGAGCCTCTTGGCAGTGATATACTTGGAACATCACAAGCATTAAGGGCAGTCATAACCCCGCTGAATATGACCATGAAAAGAATTATATCAGGTAAGAAGAAATATTTTTCTAATTGCGGAATAATGTTTTTCCAAAGTTTAATGGAAAAAGAATGTGTGTCTTGTAATGGTTATCAATGCAAAATGTGAAACCAGAGTTCAAACTCTGGTCTAGTTTGTCACATTCACTTTTCCTAATGCCCTTAGAAAAGGCATAAATCCATCTCCTCTCAGCTGTGGGTTAAACTGTAAGGTAGACTGGATTTTCTAGCCTTGAGTAGTAACCACTTTAAGAGAAAGACATTTCTGAATACAAAACTGTGGAGAAAGTTATTTGGCTATTCTATTGGCCATTATCACAGATGTTTAATTTTAACTGAATGCTTAGATTTTTATATTATCATTTGAAAATAAAAAAGATCCCTATATATATATATATATATATATATATATATATATAAAGTGAGCATTGAAGTCAACACTCAGAGGTGACAGGCTGTTTCATGCTAGACGCAATCATCGGCCTGACAATTTGACAATTGCACCGAGCATGAAACGGCCTGTTGCCTCTGTGTGTTGACTGCAATGATCACTTTTATATTTATATTTACATATGCTCTATCTCTGATACTGAGCACTTTATCCCATAAATATAGCACGCATTAAAACTATATTTCTTTATATATATATATATATATAGTTTAGAAAAAAACACCCTTGATAATGGCTAATAGGCTAGTCAAAAGTGCTTGGATATATAGAACATTTGGACAGTTTTTACACACTTTATGTCCAGAAGTTCAACATGGTATAATGGTTAACAATCTTGCCATGCTAGATCAATTACGACTGAGCATGTGAGCAACAATGAGGTCTTAGAGAGGAGAAGGCTTATACTTAACATCAGAAAGATGCAGCTGAAGTTTCTGCGATACATAATGAGGAAGGAGGGCCTGGAGAATCTGATACCCACAATTCAAATAGAGGGAAAGAGAGACAAGGGAAAGCAGCATGTGACATACATGACGAGCTTGAGCAGGTGGATGACAGAACGTGGTCTGGGGGAGGAAGCAGAGGAAAGGAGCTTGCTGAGAGCTGCAAGGGATAAAGGGAGGTGGAGAGCTTTGATCGCCCACATCCTGAAAGAACATGGCACATAAATAGAAAGAATGAGTTTTATAATCACTGGGTGGTCAATACTTTTGGCCTTGTGCCACATTTAAGCTATGCTTATAAATCATTTAGAATGGACAACTTGCAGATTTGGGTTTAGGTCTTACCAATGTCTACTATTTTGACTATCATGTAAATCAGAGCTATAACTTCCTTTCTGCCTCTAATGTAAACCAAAACAGTCTAGTTTTTGAGTGGATTCATGTCAACCTTTTTGATGATAACACTGTAATTTTTATACTCCAAGTCCTCAACAAATCAAGGGTTAAAATATCTTTAAAGCCTCTAACATAATCAATTCATTTGTTGTTACTCTACTGAATTTGATCCTGACTAGGTTCTCAATTTCGTTGCCTTGAGCCAGACTAAGATGCTGTTAGTAAGCCAAAAAAAATGGTTGCCTAAAGATTAACAGGTGAGTTTAATTCTTTGGGTGTACCATTATTAAAGTCAGATTTTAAAAATAGGTACACATTTTATATATATATATATATATATATATATATATATATATATATACACACACACACAATTAGAAATGGGGGGAAAAGGCTGCAGCACAAGCCTGAACTTTGTTACAAAGATTGCCTTAAAGAGTCACTATACAAGTGCAATATTGGTCTGGATAACTGGGAAACTCTCGCTGAAGACTGGATTTCTTGGAGAGCTGGTATTGCTGATGGCATCAAGATCTTCCATGAGGCATCACAAAAATATGCAGAACTGAAGAGAGGAGTTTAGAAGGGATCCCTGAATTGCCATGAGGTGCCAACCTGGCCATGTGCCCAATGCAATCGGATATGTCTGTCCAGGGCAGGTCTGCTCAGTCACCAGCCGTCACATCAACACCAACAGCCTATTGTATATGACAATTTCATAATGGCATGCTTTGAATGCCCTACCTGCACTAGGGTGTACAGGTTCAGATTGGGCCTGAGAAGGCATATGAAAAGACATATTGGAAATGATCAATGTCAACTTCCACCACCCAGAGATGATTTGATGTGCTACATATGTGACAAGAAATGCAGATCAATGACTGACTTTATGAGCCGCCGTCATTCACACAACCAATGAATGCAGGGTTGTGGCAGAGGGAGACTTTAACTGAAGGTTTGTACATGCCCGTGATGGCTATACTTGCTTTGTGAGTTGACAGCCACCATATATATATATATATATATATATATATATATATATATATATATATATATATATATATATATATTAACTGGTTTAAAATATGTTTTTTCGCTACACAGTAATACCCGTGTTTCAAAAATGGAAGCTTAAAATTTAATTTTGTAATTAAATTAAAATATTAGGTCTTTTTCATCTTCAAGCGAATATTGAATATAAAAATATCAATAAGAACACCGGATTATATATCTTATTGTTCTTTTATATATATATATATATATATATATATATATATATATAGATAACTAGACTTGTTTCGAAAAACCCTCGAATTTTTGATTTGTTAATCAAATCAATCTCGAGGGGAAAAAAGGTTTTAAAAAAAGAAAGCGCTACAAACATGAACTTCTGCCGACAAAAAATCGCACAGATGCAGGTCTGTTATATTATATATATATAATATTATATATATATATATATATATATATATATATATATATGGGTAGGTGTATGGTTATTTATATTTTATATGTGGGTATTTTATTTCTATGGTTGTGTGCATATTTTGTTTGCACATGCGAGTTTGGTTGTTTGTACATTTGTATGTGTGTGTGTGATTGCTTTTACCTATATATACATATATCTGACATAATTTTCTTTTGTGATGTTTATTATATGTATGCTTTTACCCTTTTTTTATTCTTATTCTATTTTTTGAATTTTTCCTTCCTCCATTTCCTGTGTGAATATACTCCCTCGTATTTGCGTGCTTATATGTGTTTGTACATTCTGATGTGAATGTGTTTGTTGTGTCATTTAAAAATTCCCTTCCCTATCTACCTCCTTAATTGAATTCTGACTTTCATGTATCAAATTTTTGTAGCAGAGATACTTTTTTCATCAGCATCAAACTTAACAGGATAAATTGGCACTTCGCTAAGAACTTTAAAATATTTTTTTTCTCTTAGTTTCATTTCTGAATAATCTTGAAATAATATTAAACATGATGTTCGATTAAATTTAGAATTTGACATTTGAAATTTTTAATTTCAAATTTAACTGTTAACTTAAAATTTAATTTTTATATTGATTTCTAATTTAATCTAATCTTAACTTTATTGCACTAATAGATTGTACTTGTACTAGAGTATGTTGTCATGTTATTTTAAATTACTATATGCTTGTATTAATCATAGATTATGTAAATGTTTCCCCTACTGAGGGGGGTTTGATTTGTTTCGGAACTCTTAAAACCATTTATTTTCCTTTCAACATCATCACTTGATAAGGTACCAGAAGTGCTGAAACAAAATTGCAACTTTTGTAGTGATCTTATAACATGTTATAAATTTGAATAAATATTATTAGCTCTACTTGGTATTGAGCACTCTTTTAAGAATAGTGTTCTCTGTTATTGGAATTTTATTCCATGTGTACCAGCCCTGTACTTAGATATATATATATCACCATTAGACTTTCCCAACTCTTTTTGAATTCTCTGTTCTGAAATGTTTATAATAGAGGTTCTGGCACAAATGACAAGCAGTACATCATGGCATTTTAAAATCTTTGGGAGAGTGATTTGCATCATCATGGTTTTTTTTTTCTCACAGATAGTGCCCAACTGATCCTACTATGCTATGAAATCAACAAAAACAAAAAATATCAAATGCAGACAATTTGCCCATTGTTTATATATATATATATATATATATATATATATATATGAAAAGGTTAAAATGCCAACCAACATTGTAACCTGGGTTTGGTATTTTGGCCTTTTCTTAAATATCTTCAATATCTTAGCTCTATATATTCGACTTTGAATTTTATATCGAGCACTTTTTTTTTTGCCTCTACCTTTTAGGTGAGACTGTTTTCAGCCTTCCTATTACATTTTTATATATTTTTTTTTTTTTTTTTTTTTTATTGTAAGGTTCACCCTGTAGAAGGATTACAATAAGGGGTAGGTTATATGGATAGGAGAGGAATCTAACTATATCCAGTGTATTGACATTGGTTGAAATAGTATATACTCAGGAGGTAATTTTGGATTTCCCTGTTATGTAATATATATATATATATATACAAAACAATGATAAAGCAAAATATCCAGCTATTTTTGCAAAATGTATGTTTTTTTTTTTTGTTTCTTTTTAACAGCAGAAAGTCCACACTTGTCTGTAAATGTCGATTCCAACAAACCTTATTCATTTCGCCAGATGACAGAGCAACGCATATCAGCTCCCAATTCAGCTGAAACAAGCAGGTAGGTATGAATGGCTTGCAGGATCAATACTCACTGCTTTGCACAGAAAAATCCCATTTTTTAGAATCTGACTGTGTGAGAAACTAAATAATAATTTATAAACAAGACCTTATGACATGCAACACCGGATCGCCTTGTTACAATTGTAACAGATGTTTCACTTGTTGGCTTCATTTGTTAAAATTGGAAGAGATATTATTGAGGTGCTAGCTCTTTTAATTTAAAATGTGACATGAGTTACATGCTGGCTCAGTTTAAAACAAAAAAAGGAATGTGACATGGGAAATAGGATGCTACATCTGTGTTACAAGTGTAACATATATAACATAAATATACTTTTTGTTTTAAATGGAACCAGCAGGTCACATATGTTACAATTGTAACAAGGGGATGTAGCAACCCACTTCATGTTTGTTACATCATTCTTTTTTTTTTTTTTTTTTTTTTTTTTAAATGTAGCCAGTAACAAATATGAAGTGTTATGATTGTACATATGTGACACGCTGGTTTGATTTTAAAAAAAAAGTGGCAAATAGGAAGTGAGTTGCTACATCTTATTGCAAGTGTAACATGTGATACACGGAACCCATTAAAAATAATTATTGAACAAATATACAGTGGGATGCTAGATCCTCTTGTAACATGTGTAACACATGTGACTTGATGGTTGTAATCTTTGAAATGTAACCAGTGTGAATGGTACTATTTGTTACAAATTAACAAAGATGCCGATATTAGGTTAGATATTTTCAAGACTTTTTTTCAAAAGTTAAAACAGAATTACAAATGCTGGTGATAATTATGTAATCACATGATCAAAATAATAACAATGAGGATACTAAGCCAGATTATTTGATCTTAGAAGTTCAAATAAATGTTGATTGGCAGGAAAAGGGATAAACAAAAATGCAGGATGAAGACAAAACAATGAGAATATTAGTCAAGAAATCTTTATCATCTCTAAAAAAAAAAATTATTACAATCCAAAAAGAAGTTCCGACTTTAAATAACCTGTAAAAAACAAATTAATCAAATCAAATTATGTTTGATTAAAAAAAAAATTCAAATGAATTCCATGGAAATTATATTTGCCAATTTAATAATTTAAGCCTTTTTTTTTTTTTTTTTTAAAATGCAAATTTTTATCTGCTGATTTTTAACCTTTGTTTTCACAGGTCAAGAAAAGTTTCAAAAAACAGCCCAACTGCCCAAAATTTATTTTATTATTACACCAAAAAAGCTAAAACAAAATGTGCTGGTGAGTAAAAAAAAAATAAAAAAATTATGACTGAAAATTCCTGTAATTTTTCACTTTTCAATTCTTGTAAAATCCACCTATTTCTGTCCGCCACACACACGCACCAAAAATATATTTTCTACATTTCATAGTATTTCTTCAGTGATAAAAATAGAAACCGCACAACTTTTTTTTTTTTTTTTTTTTTAATCAAGTTCACCCCAAGCAAGGCATTAAAGTCACTAAGACACAAGGGTGTGGAAGTATTAGAAACCAGAAATATTACTAAGGAATAAAAACAAAAGAGGTAATCAGGAGGAGAGTAGATAGATTGACATTGCATTTAAATTTTTGAAGATTAAAGTTGGCTGGAAAGCATGGATCTGGAAGGGAGTTCCACAAGCAAGAAGTGCAAGAAAAACTGTTAGCTTAGAACTTTTGGTTACATCTAGCCAACTCAAGTGTAAATTGATAAACCTCTTAAATCATGAATTGTCAGTAAGTCCTACAATTGTGGAAGGATGCTTGCTCTTCCCAGTAGACACCAGTTTAAAATAAATCAGTCTCTGCCAGGTAGACTTGGGTATAGGCCAGGCCAACATTTATCTGTGAACTTATGGATAAGCTTATCCTGTGTTTCCATGTAAGTTCTGCCACAAACACAATTGGCATTTAACTGGAGGCACCAGTATAAATCCAAATGCAGATTTTTGTGTAAAAAAAAAAAAAAAAAAAATCAAATGGGTTTGACATTGAACAACTTCTCAAGGGTTGATATGTACTGTTTATGAATAAAAACTCTAAAAACCTGTATAAATTAAGATGAACAAATTGAACAGATTCAAGTTAAAACAGATGCATTATTAGAGCAAAAATTATTAATCAATTTTAGATAAAATAAATAGTCTTTTTATTGAAAATTATTAATAAAATATACTCTTCTGTATGGGTACCAACTTAAAATAAATTTTATTCTAATTTAAGGAGAAAGATAAAAATTACACATCATTTAAACCATATCAAATTATTGTAAATTTAATATTGTTCCAGTAACACACATTCAAATAAGGCTGATGATTTCTCTGTTAAATATTCATATGCATTCTGTCTACTACTACACCCATACACCTGAAATAAATAAAAGGACATCATATCAAGTAGTCAGTTTCTAATCAGAGGAACAATTGCTGTGATAGTCAGGGTAGTAGGCAGATGTAATAGTCCAAGACGAAGTAGTAAAAAAATCTTCCTGTATCTCGTTTTTCATTATTTACACTATTTACATGTGGACTATTCTCCTCCTCTTTGTTGTTATCAAAACATTTCATAAGTCATACCTTTTGGCTTTCTTCAGGTGTATGTTAATCTAGCAGGGAATTCCCATGGGACAATAGCCCATTGGGAATTTGGGGACATCATAATTGTAAGTTCAATCCCTGGGCTGGGCAGTGAGTACTTGGACTCTGTGGAAACAGGACAGACAATAACTGAGTAGTACTAAAAATAAGAACTCGACAAGATATCCCTAGACATAAGCAGTGGAACAATATATTACATAAAAGGTTTAGTTCAAAATTCCCTGCAGTTTGGGTGATTGATTTAGTTTAGTGGCATATTAAACTCTTATGCTGAAATTCAAATATTTTGTATGCAATTCCATCCCCCAACTACAGATATTCTGCACGCATCTTTATGCCTTGAGGACAAAAGTACATTTCCTAGATATATAGTTTGTAGATGATAAAATGTATTTTTGTTACTTTTTTTTTTTTCTTTAGAAAATGCATTGTTGGTAATTTCACTACAAAAATGTATTTTGATACTTTTTAGTGTTGTATTGTTGGTCATTTTATTCTAAAAACGTACTGTTGGCATTTGTTTGTGGGTTCACTATTTGCCCATAGCTAGGACCCTAACAGGTGCTACCACCCCATGTAAGGATGAACCTAGGAACAACAACAGTTAAGAAGCATGAGGTTCCTCAAAACATCCAATCTCTGGATCAGTCTTTGCTGCTGCTGGATGTAATTTATCATCATACTCAGGGCAGGGAATTCCCTGAAGGTTACCAGGGATCAACACACACCTGATAAAGGCTGAAACATAACAGCAAAGATGAGGCCAACAGTCTGCGTGTAAATAATAACTCTTCATCCTAGTAATTCTTTCATGTTGCACAAAAAAACTGTCTTCATAAGAAACTTCTTTTTTTTTTTATTTTTTGCCTCAACAATTTCTGAATTTTTTTTAAAAGCAATTCCCCCTCCCCCCCAAAGCAAGGCGGAAGTACCACTATCACACATGGGGTTTACAGAGGATTGAGAACAAGAGTAAAGAGGCATGTTTAAGGAAAGGATACAGAGAAGGATGAGGAATAAGCTCAGGGTGTAAATGTTGATTGACATTACACTTGAATATTTGAAGATTATGATCATTGGGGAAACAAGTAAAGGGGAAGGGAGTTCCACAGATGGGAAGTGCAAGAGAAGAAGCATATGAAAATTTTGGATTTACACTTTATCTGTTTTTTTTTTTTTTTTTTTTTTCCTTCCTTTTTCTTTGTGGACAAGTTGAACATTTGTCACCAGACCAAATTGTCATACCTTCAGGCTTTATACAGTTATATTGTTAAATCCACCAACTTTAAATCAACCGTTATTCTTAAATCTTCCTTATTTGTTACATGCTCTGTCCATGTTATTCTGAATATTTTCTAATAGAAGCAGATGTTTTTGGTTGCCACTCCCCCCCCACCAAAGTTCATTTGAAATGGAATATTCCAGCTTTCTCTGACATACAGGCGGGGGATGGGGAAGATAATATATTGCAGTTTAGCACCATTAGCTTTGTTTCTAATGTTATTCCTAATCCTTTTGAACTGTGCTTATACTGGTTTCATCGTTTGTTCACAATATATTTCAGTTAAGTAGGACGAGTTGCAATTTATTTTTCTTGTTAACTACGCTCTTCTACCTTTCTGATGACTATTATGGAGATTGTTTATGCTAATCTTTCCAAGGATTGAACTCTTCATCCTTGGCTAGCAAATATTGCTAAATCACCTGTCCCACCTGCTAATGAGACCACCCCATGCTCATCTACCTTTCAGATCCTCCCAAATATTTTGTCTCTAAAAAAATTTTGCTTCAATGTTATGTCTTCCCAAATGTTATGTATCAATATTATGACCCTCAGATATCCAGGTTGAATATTATGGATTCAGAAATATTCTGTTTCAATATTATAGCTTCCAAATGTTTTGTTTCAAGATGATGGCAACCAAATGATTTCTATCAATAAATATGAATCCTCAAAAGTTCTACTTTGATCTTCTGACTCTTAATTATTTTGTTTTAATATGATTGATTCACAAATGCTTTGTTTCAATATTATGACACACATCTGCTTTGTTTCAATATTATGAAATCCATATAAAGAGGATTAATTTCAGATTCCAAAATGGATTTTGATATATCTTGTAAAAAAAAAAAAAATAAATCATCTCTTTATGATCTCATTTTTTCTATATTTTTTTTCCTTTTTTTCTTTTTGGGCTGACATTGACATTTTATCCATTTTTCAGATCACAAATGGACAAATTATGGTGAGAAAATTTTCTCTTTCACTTTTGTTTATTTTGAAATTTCAAGTTAACCTTTGAATTGTTTAAATATTTTTTTTTTTTTTTACAATGATGTACAAGGCCCAAGTGCCACTCAAGATAGAGGGTTAAAGAGTAAGAGGCAAAGTTTATGAGGATATGTGGTGGAGGTAATGTTTACTCCTAGACTTGAACAGGTTAAGATTGTAATGATCAGGGAAGCATCCCCTTGGGAGTCAGTTCCACAAAGTAACAGTTTGTGGGTAGATGTTCGAGTGGAACTTATATTTTATCAGGGGAATACAAGGGGTAGTTCACTACAATGTGCGTAGCATTGTGGGTTACATCCCTGAAGGTTAAACCTGGTGGAGCTAAGGAATGTATTTCATCTGAACATTGTCCCTGGAAATAGTGATAGAACAGTGAGAGATTTAGATTTTTTTCTGTGTGAAAGAGGTTGTAGGGTGGAAAATAATCCATCACCAACAAAAGACATGGAAACCATTTTGACCTCTATCAAGACTCTAAAGTGCTACTATTCAGCATATTTTTTTTATTCTCCATGTTTCTATACAGGGTGTCCCAAAATAATGTATACACTCTTTAAATATTAATAGTTAATGATACATTGCCATGATGTGAGAACTTATATGGATGAAAATATGCCAAACAGATGGATTGGAAGAAGAGGGACAGTTGAATACCCACCTAGATCACCAGATTTGACGCCCTTGGATTTCATTCTGTGGGGGTTCCTAAAAGACAGTTTACAGCAGGAAACCTGAAACAATTGCTGACATGAGATTAGCAATTGAAGAAGAATTTGCTCAAATACCAGAGGAAATGATACTGGACATTTGTAGGTCTATTTCTTCAAGATATAAAAAGTGCATTGAACAGAACGGCAACCAGTTTGAGCACTTGATGTGAACTCATCATTATATGAACATTCTGCCATTGCCCCAAGTAGCTTTTATCTTATTAAAGTTAATTTTCTGTTTTTTTTTATATATATATTTTACTCTCAAATTCTTTAAATGTGTATTCTTTCTCTTGTAGTAATCATATTTACAAGTCAAAATACATAAATTGAATAAGTTATAATGATTCAAAGAGTGTGTGGGAATCACTTTGACTTACATGTGTCACACCTCCGTTTTCTTTATTGTCATTGGGTAATAAATACATGATACTTATTATAGGACAATTTAACCATCGCAAGTAATTCAAAATTTTCTCTAAAATCACGGATTGGTCCATTTCCTGACCAATCGCGTATTTTAGTATCTCTTCTATATTTTGGCGCCAAGCTATCCGGAGCCTATCCATAGTTATATAAAGATACTCGCTGTTTGCTAACAGTCAGTAGCAGTTCAATTCTTGGAAAATAAGGCACGGCGCTATACTGACATTTTAATTCTTAATTATCACTCAATCGAGTAATCATACTAATTCATATTGATATCACTCATGAACATTACATTTTTCTACACTGATAAAACACTGTGGAACTATTCTTTATTTAGCTAAGACTTCAATTGAACTTTGTAGTTAAATAACATTCAATTTTGTACTCTACATTTATTAGCTAAACTTAACCTTTTTATTACGGAAGAAGGGGAACAACTTTCTTTATACTATTGTTGATATTTGTATATCATTGTTAATACAATATTTTATTAATGTTCACTGAGCTTGGTTATTTTTCTCTCGTGTTTGTTGTGCATTATTCATGTGGGGTGTTGTTTTACAAGAACACAGCCTTCCTTCTTTATTATATTCACGGTGACCCTAGCCAACAATACTTACAGCATCACTACAAGTGTATACATTATTTTGGGACGCCCTGTATATTATTTGTAGTATTTTGGGGGGGACACACACTATTTTTGCCAATTCTTTGATTGTCAAATTGCATGAATTAAGAACAAAGAATTCATTTAATAATCTCAATGCCATTTTGAATATTAATGCCATAAGAATCGGGCAGGAAATTCCAATTCTCTGAGCCATTTGCCATTGGTTTTGGGTTTGATCGTAAATAAAAGACAAATCTTGTTTCTCATTAGAATTTGTGTGTTGTCAATGTCATGTAGCAAGCAAGTTTTTGAAAAAACAGCAGCAGAAAAAATTAGATATAAATTTGATAACCAATTTCTCTGCTGCATTGGAATTGCTATCAGGTGTGTGCATGATCAACAGTTTGAATGAGGCTGATACACTCAAACCCTCAGTCACAATGATAGAAAAGACACAGGGCAGCTACATTTCAGCAATGGGAAAGTGACTGAAGCTGAGATGCCAGGTCAGGACCAATAACATTGCAGATTCTTCTTTGGATTTTATCAAGAATCTTACTTATTATAAAACGCAGATTGTGTGTCTGTAACGTTTATATATTGGATCGGATTTCCTACATTTTTCAACTGATTTTAACAAAACTTCACAGGACTACATAAAATTACCTTGTGGTGGTTCTAACAGCGCCAAAAATGGGAAAAATATAATTGTTTTTGCACAAAATCAATTTAAAAACACGATTAAGAGACATCGTGAAAATGGAAGGGGGACAACTCACATCAGATTTCCTATATTTTTCAGCCGATAAAACAAAACTTCACTTTTTTTTTTTTTTTTTTTTTTTTTTGGCAGGTAGTGTTTCTTATTCTCTTGCACATTTTTTTTCTTTATTTTTATCATTCAGAATGCTTTAAAAATTCCATTTACAAGACAATTATTTATAATAAAATTCTATTCAATTGGGAGACTCATAACGATTGAAAACAATGTTTTTGTTTGGGTTTGACCAATTCGTAAAAAATAAAAAAAATAAAAACTAATTAAGACATACGTGTCCATCAACCTTAAACAATAATCTAACAATCTCTACTGATTGTACGAATACAAACATCGGAATAAATTCTTTATCTTTAGGGAAAGATAATGAAATCTAAACATACACAAGTCCTAACTAAAAATAATAACCGGAATGGGGAAACTACTTTAAATACACATGGTGTCCAATTTTTTTACTGTATTCAATAAGTAAAAATCATAAATTGTAAAAGATTATTATTACAGAAAGGCTACTAAATGAATAAGATTTGTTAGATCATAATTAATAAACCCAAATAAAGTTAATATTTTTTGTATTAGAAACAACGAGTGGAAAATATATTCAAATCAGAATTCTAATTATGAATCACCACAAGCAAAATATGCAATTTTTTTTTACTGTATTCAATAAGTAAAAATCATAAATTGTAAAACTAAAAAGATTACAGAAAGGCTACCTACATTTTTCAACCGATTTCAACAAAACATCACTTTTTTTTTTTTTTTTTTTGGCATGTAGTGTTTCTTATTGTCTTGCACACTTTTTTTTCTTTATTTTTACATTCAGAATGCTTTAAAAATTCCATTTACAAGACAATTGTTTATAAAATTATTCTATTCAATCGGGAGACTCATAACGATTGAAAACAATGTTTTGTTTGAGTTTGGGTTTGACCAATTTGTAAAAAAAAAACAAAAAAAAAAACTAATTAAGACATGCATGTCCATCAACCTTAAACAATAATCTTTGTCAATTTTATTTTTCAGTCTTTATGATGGTGGATACTTGATCTATCTCTTACTGTTATATCCCCGGGCAACGCCGGGCTCTACTGCTAGTCTCTGATAACAGGAGCACCAGAGCATAGGCGACATCAATATTCAAAGCATGTATGGAGGGTAGACTTATAAATATGTAAGATAGATTCTTGAGAGAAAAATTGTCTTTCACGATCACACAGTGGACCAACTTTCTTAGCAGCAAACCTATCAATTGATTCAATCTAATCTTTCCACTTCATATCAGCAGAAAATGTTAGACTAAGATGCACTGGGTCAATCTTGTGGAGGTTAGCTTTAGCCATGCTGATGAAAGGCAAAAAGAGATCTCTCAAATGATTAATAGAGGT
>CAHIKZ030003771.1:1737500-1769689 GCA_903632075.3 Acanthosepion pharaonis
CGATATCCACTGAAACCATTGCGTTCTTCCACAAAATATCATTGCAGGTAACATTATTGATTATGACATCCTTCCATTAAATCAATTTATTAATTGATTGCTTTAGTTTAAAAGAAAAAAACATTTTGTTTCTGTTTTTAGCAAAACATGTCTTCCTTTTCAGTACAATTTGGAAGAAATTTCGATCTTCTGTGAACGTTGGTTGGAACTCAATTTAATTCCTGTCGTAAGTAATTTTAATTTACTTAACTGTTAATATATGCAATGTGTTTTGTTTTCAACATTCAGCCTTTATTTGGTCATCATCAGCCCCACACCCAGGCATGGTCATAGGGATGCTGTGCACTTGACCCACCACATATCTGGGTTGAAGGCCAAAGAAGTATTCACTCATGTGTAGCATGAATTTTGCAAGTGCACCTGATAGGGCCAAACTACAACCAATGTCCTTCAACCTGAAGCTTGCCTTGGTCACAGACATGAGGTAGTTGATTCCATTTGGAGGTGGGGTTGTGACCCTTTGCTTTGACTATTGACTTCAGTTCATGAAGTACATTGCCCAGAGAATTGAATTTCTGAAACTGTTTGCATTTGACATCTCTCTTGTGTAATTCACATTTTCAGCTGTCTCTTTTGCTCACCACCATGCGTTCTATTTTCTTACAATTAATAGCAAATCCTTTTTTTGTTGCTTTCTTTGATGACCTTTTCTAATAGTTTTCCAACTTTCTTCTTGAATCTTCTGCCAAGATTCCCTAATGTCTGCAGCTGAAATCGACGAGCACCTGTCCTTTTTTTATCGATCCATATATAAAAAAAGCTTGCATTAATTTTACTATCAAAGGTGAGAAAAAGACTAATTTTGCGGGTTGGTCAGCATTTATGGGTTAATACGGAGGTTGAGTGCTGTCTATATACCCCTGTTTATGTATAATGAGCATTTACTGTAATCCAACTATATTTCATATCGGCTCACCTGACAAGTGCTATTGTTACCATGTAACCTAATATTACCTGCCACATGGTCAGGTCATCGGTGACAAAAACAATTCTTTCATCAGGCTTTTCTAGTGAGGAGAGTGGCTAGCAACAAAGAAGGACTAAAAACAAAACCTGTCAAAGTGCAAATGAATCTTCTTGTAAAGTCAATAGCAATGTGATAGATGAGGTTCTATAGCTATGGATGCAGCCAACCTAGGAGATGGAAATTTTTTATAAGAAAAACTTAAAATGTCTCGTGGCTAAGATTAGAACAATGGAGATTCCCCAGAAACTAAACATCATTGCTGGAAACTCATTATTAGAGCAGTGAGTGGAAAGAAAAATGAAAAGAAGACCTATGGTTCAATTTGTTGTAATGATATGTCCCATGCTCCTATCGTATATGTGGACTGACTATATCAGTAGATATATATAGTGAGCACAGGATATACTGGGGACTGGCTTTGGGAATTACTAGCCTCACTCAAGTACCACCTTTGCTTCACTCAAGTACCACCTTTGTCTGTTTGTAACCTCTATAAAGATACAACATTATCTATGCCAGTCTCTTCATATCTATCTATCGTAATGGAATGTCCCACACTCCTTATAGTCTATTGTGAGCTGACTATATCAGTAGATATATATAGTGAGCATAGGATATACCATGGACTTGCTTTGGGAATTACTAGCCAGCTACCCAATTCCCTGTCTTTCAGTAGTGTATTCTCTTTTACAATAAACCTCTCTTCCTTTCATTTGCGTCTGTGTTGCTGTTCCATTCACTCGAGTACCATCTTTGTCTATTTGTAACCTCTTTAAGGATACAACACAATTTAATATCATTTGCTGTTAAACAGTGGTGAAGAAAAAATATCTTAATTCATCTTCTTACCACTGGTACCAAACTATGTAGTGGTTCAAAGGCTCTCACCAGTGGGGAGTTTGCCATAGAGATGGTAGCTACAGTGAGTTTCATAACATTGGCAAACAGGACTGAAGTATTAACAGTATTGTAGGAAAAAATAAATGATGAGGGGGGGGTCAAAAAGTGCAGTGCAACGCTTGCCGACAGGCCAACTATTTTTCTTCTTCAGTCGCCTCAAAGAAATGGATTGTGTGGCTCCTTTTCTTGGCCATTACACTGGGCAGTTGTGAAACAGACACCAACCCAGCCGCACCTACTTCAACTTCACTTTTGTTTGTCTGTCAATCCATACGTCCAACTCTAACACATGCAGTCTGCTGAATAACTTCTCCCCAGTTGGTGCTGCTGGCACCCCGCTTTTTATGCTATTCCAAGATGGCCAAAATTTGCATGTGTGCAAATATCGTCTCATTTTGAACGAGATAGACATGCATAAATTGTGTCTTAAATAGTGGTCATATTTCTTTTTTGTCATCACTTTGCAGGCAAAACATGTTCGCGCTTGTTTCAAATTCTGAGGTAAGTCATGTCTTTCGTTACAAGTATATCCAGTGTGGTGACAACCATCAGGTACAATGGGGTACACTGGGCTCCATAGCCGTATATCCCACTGGGTAGAGGGTTTCCTAGACTGAAAGCCTAGGTGAAGTGCTCTCCCAATGGAATCAATGATATGCCTGTGACAAAGTTGGAGGGGTTTGGTTGTGGTGTGACCTGGGGAAGGTCTACTTTCCTAAGATGTTACAGATGAATGAATACCTCTCTGACTTTCAACCCAGATATATGGAGGGAACCAGTCAGGTGTTGAATGGTGCAGCAACACTATGACCACACCCGGTCATGGGACCGAGGATGATGAATCCTGATATATTATCTACATGTTTAATCTTTGAAACACATTTTTTGGGTGATGCAAATTGATTTTTCACTTTGTGTATATTAGTACAAAAGTGATACAAGATGGCAGAAGCATAACTTGACCTTTGGCCACAGATTTTGTTCCATCAATACCATCTTGGTCAGTTTTCTGTGCAGACATTAAAAAGAGAGAGAGCTGTCTGTTTTGCGATTGTCATAGTTACTTAATTTTCACCAAAGACAAAGGTTGATGTTCAATCCTAAGTAAATGTGAAAGACTTTGGATACTGATTCTCAAGACAGGCCCTCCCCTTTTGAAAGGTTGGCATATCACAATCTTTCTATTTTCATTTTGCTTTGGAACTGAACTTTAGAATTTGGCATTCTGGCTTCAGTTCGTTTCTCACCACCATAATGTAGCTTCCCTCTGCCTTTTCTATAAATATTTTAATAAAAATTTTTCTGATCACTAGACTTTATGAATTTAACTGCAGTACTAGATTGCCAACAAGGTCTCATCATTTGGTAGTTTAAATAGCTAGATGTAAATGTAAATTCTATGCTAACAGTTTCTTCTATTACACTTCTCACTTAAGGAACTCTCTTCCAGCTTCTTGCTTTCCCGTCAACTTTGATCTTCAAAAATTTAAATGCAATGTCAATTGTTATCTTCTGTCTCCTAAATTCCTGTTCTTTTATTGTCTTCTCTCCTTAATAGTAGTTTTTCTCATATTCTGTATCACTCAGTAACCTTTTCTGTCTTAGTGACTTTATTACCTTGCTTGGAGTGAAATGATTAAAAATTAAAAAAAAGTAAATAATGAACTGACTCGGCTAAATTTGGAAAGTACCAAAAGAAAAAGCACGTGTGGCTAAGGGTAGTGCTATTGTTCACCCAACATAAGGACCAAGATCCTTTCAAGGTAGAGAATTTCTGAATGAGATTGTCTTATGGAATACAAATCGAGACAGTAAAAAGTGCAGATTATAAGAATATGTAACAGTTGACTCTAGAATTGAAGATGTTAAAATTGTAGTGATTGTAGAAGGCATCCTCTGGGGAGTCTGTTCCACAAAGTAGCAGCTGTTAGAAATAAGCTGTCCAAATGGAACTTACTCCTTACTAATGGAATACAAAAGGAATGATGATGGTTTGCCTTTGTGTACATAGCATCGCAGATCTTAGATGTAAAGATTGACTAGTGGAACTAGGGAATGTAGTTTGTAGAGTGGGAAATAATTCGCTGCCCACAAGGCCGCATAAATGAAAAGAGGATTGGTTGACTCTAGATTTGGTAGCAATATTCCATTTCTGTGGGTGTCAAAAATAATTAAAAAAAAAAAAAAAAAAAAATATAAGGAGGATTGCCTCAAAACATAATTTTGAATATTTTGTAATTTGGTATAAATTTATTTTGCCATTATTTTGTTTAGCTTTCCAAGGAAATCCAGCTTGGTGATGTATCCCAATCCCTGATTGAAAAAACAGTTTCTTCCCGGAAGTAAGTCATTTTCTTTCTTTTTGCCGATTTCTGCATTTTAGTATTTTAATTTCTTTGGATCAACATAGAAAATTATTAGGTGGGTGTAAACAATTTTAGCACTTTTTTTTTTTTTTTTTTTTCTTCCAAAATTTGCTGTTGTTTAGTCATCCAAATATTTTCCTTGGCTTTCTATAACGTCATGCCTCCTTTCAGCTAAATTGTATATTCCATCATATTAGGTTGATACAAACATTTATATAAATTCATAGCATCATTATTCAGTCATCCAAATATTTTCCTTGGCTTTCTATAACGTCATGCCTCCTTTCTGCTAAATTGTCTATTCCATCATATTAGGTTGATACAAACATTTCCAGCATTTGAGAAAATTTTTTATTCATATACATTCATAGCATCATTATTCAGTCATCAAATTATTTTCTTAGTCATTCTATGACGTTACATTAACTTTGGGTTTAATTGCATACTATTGATAAAAAAGAAATTTTTTTAAAAGTTTGTAAAATATTTTCATTCATTTGTGAATGTGTCCTGAAAGTTTCATTAAAATGTTAACAATTATTTGATCTTTGCAAGAATTTCCAAAACAGTGTTTTTACTTGGAAAAAAGGAACTAAATTTCATAATACTAAGCTTTGCTGCCCCTGCTGACGCAAAAAAAAAAAACAAGATTTTTTTAACCAAAATTTAGAATGTGTTAAAGATTAAAAAATTTAATAAAATAATAAAAAAAAACTTTGACCTTTCCTCTTAATAATAACAAATATTTTGACAATAAAACTTTGTTTTTTATCAAGTTTGGTGCTTTTTTTTCATCATGCCATGCTTTTTTTTTTTTTTTTTTTTTTTCAATTACAATTGGAGGTACCTAGATTTATATAAAGCACTAGTCATAAATTGTAGACTTTCTGATTACAAACACCATGTTTCATATTGGTGATGGGATTGAGACATTGTGATTAACAAATAAAAATGTTTTCTATTGCAGCCTCTTTACTGGAGATGAGTTTGCTGTCTACCGGACACTTTGTTATTGGCTCTTCCTACATTTGAACCCATGTTGTTATTCACTCCCATCCATAAGTGCTATCGTTGCTTACTTCAACTGGTATGAGAAAAATCTTTTTTCTTCTTTCTTTAACTGTATTCCATGGTAAGATGGAAAGTCTTTTTTAAAAAAAAAACCCAAAAAAACCCAATTTACTAAAGTTGATTAGAATTGTTTCTGTTTAACTGTGTTTCAGCCTTTGTGATATTCCAGTTCATTCATTGAACTTTTTCTTTTCATTGGCATGTCCCAAAGTAGAGAGAGAATTAAGTTCTTCTTGTCTCTTGTAATATGTAACTGTTTTCATTGAACCAGAAAGGGTTTCTAATGATTCAAAGTACAAAATCCATACATCAGCTATACATGATAAGACTGAAAATCAAAAGAAAAGGACACCATCATGTTAAATATTTATTAAAGTGAGGTTACTATGACACTAGGCTACATCGGAAGGTGCAACAAACCTGCAAAACTCATTGTGCCTTCTCAGTCTAACATTTTCTATTGAAATGAAATCGAAACATTGTATCACTTGCTAGGTCTGCTGCTAGGAAAGTTGATTTGTTGTCTTGATAGATTCTGGCAGGAAAAATTGTCTATCTTACATATTTCTAAATCTACTCTTTGTCTATGCATTGAATGTTGCTGCTACATCTGGTCTGGTGCTTCTGCTATATATTTAAAGATTCTTGATAAAATCCAAAAAAGAAGCTGCAATGTTATCATCCCTGACCTGGCATGTCAGCTTTGTTCACTTTCCACCTATGTAATATAGCTTTCCTTTTCTATAAATATTTTTATGGTAATTGTTCTGAAGAGCTCTCCTCTTTTTTACCTTGACTTCATGAATTTAAGTGTAGTACTAGATTGGCAGTTAGGTCTCATCATTTTACTGTTGAAATGGCTATATGTAAACCTGTTATATTTTAATAGTTTTTTTTCCTCTCACATTTCTTGATTATGGAATTCTTTTCCAGATTCTTGCTTTCCTGTCAACTATGATCCTCAAAAATTTAAATGTAATGTCAGTCATCATCTTCTGTCTCCATGAATCCTAATGTCTTTATTTCTGCTTGGATCTTTTCTATTAATTTGCTCCAAATAATGTATAGTTACTTATTGCAAATATTAAGTCACCTAAAGAAAGCAAAAATTTTAAATCAAAATTTTGGCACTCTTTTGAAATTATAAATTTTAAATCAAAACTTGTTTAGTTTGCCTCACGACAACTCCAACACTCAGAAAAAAAAAAAGAAAATTACCAAAAATCAGGGAGTTATTCATATTTTGTAAGTGTGGATGATATTTGAGGTACTTAGAAGGAATTTTTTACAATTTAAAAAAAAAAAAAAAAAGAAAAATTTTTAAAATCTGTTTTTGCTTGTTTATCAGGGTGAGTACAGCCAAAGACCCCATGCTTAGAAATATTGATTTTTCTGAGCGTAACTTAGATGTGGCACAAGGCCGAAAGTATGGGGCACCTAGTGAGGATCAAACTCATTTTTCAGTCATAACTGATCTAGCAAGACAAGCTTGCTAACCGTTACACCACGCCGAAGTGCCCAATAGTTATTTTCCAAGCGTAGCTTAGATGTGGCACGAGGCCGAAAGTATGGGGCACCTAGTGAGGATCGAACTCGCTAATCATTCGTAATTGTTCTAGCGAGACAAACTTGCTAGCCCTTACACCACCTGGAGGTACCCCTCAATGCTTAGAAATAATGCACATTTGGAGTGATCACAAAGGTCAACCTGACTGGAGTGCAATGGGAAGGACCTCACTCTGGGAGAATTTGGTGCGAATTTTAGTAAATATAAATTCTTTTTATTTTGAGGTGAATTAACAAAAAGGATCCAAAATTTATGTCCACGTGATATTCAAAAGCATTTTGGTCATATGTCCCCCCCCCCTTGCTATTCCATTTTTGAGCAAACTAGTTTATACAATTAACAAAAAGGATCCAAAATTTATGTCCACGTGATATTCAAAAGCATTTTGGTCATATGTCCCCCCCCTTGCTATTCTTGAGCAAACTAGTTTATACAATTAACAAAAGGATCCAAAATTTATGTCCACGTGATATTCAAAAGCATTTTGGTCATATGTCCCCCCCCTTGCTATTCCTTGAGCAAACTAGTTTATACAATTAACAAAAGGATCCAAAATTTATGTCCGTGATATTCAAAGCATTTTGGTCATATGTCCCCCCCCTTGCTATTCCTTGAGCAAACTAGTTTATACAATTAACAAAAAGGATCCAAAATTTATGTCCACGTGATATTCAAAAGCATTTTGGTCATATGTCCCCCCCTTGCTATTCCTTGAGCAAACTAGTTTATACAATTAACAAAAAAGGATCCAAAATTTATGTCCACATTGATATTCAAAAGCATTTTGGTCATATGTCCCCCCTTGCTATTCCTTGAGCAAACTAGTTTATACAATTAACAAAAAGGATCCAAAATTTATGTCCACGTGATATTCAAAAGCATTTTGGTCATATGTCCCCCTTGCTATTCCTTGAGCAAACTAGTTTATACAATTAACAAAAAGGATCCAAAATTTATGTCCATTGATATTCAAAAGCATTTTGGTCATATGTCCCCCCCCCTTGCTATTCCTTGAGCAAACTAGTTTATACAATTAACAAAAGGATCCAAAATTTATGTCCACGTGATATTCAAAAGCATTTTGGTCATATGTCCCCCCCCCTTGCTATTCCTTGAGCAAACTAGTTTATACAATTAACAAAAAGGATCCAAAATTTATGTCACGTGATATTCAAAAGCATTTTGGTCATATGTCCCCCCCTTGCTATTCCTTGAGCAAACTAGTTTTATACAATTAACAAAAAGGATCCAAAATTTATGTCCACGTGATATTCAAAAGCATTTTGGTCATATGTCCCCCCCCTTGCTATTCCTTGAGCAAACTAGTTTATACAATTAACAAAAAGGATCCAAAATTTATGTCCGTGATATTCAAAAGCATTTTGGTCATATGTCCCCCCCCCCTTGCTATTCCTTGAGCAAACTAGTTTATACAATTAACAAAAAGGATCCAAAATTTATGTCCACGTGATATTCAAAAGCATTTTGGTCATATGTCCCCCCCTTGCTATTCCTTGAGCAAACTAGTTTATACAATTAACAAAAAGGATCCAAAATTTATGTCCACGTGATATTCAAAAGCATTTTGGTCATATGTCCCCCCCCCCTTGCTATTCCTTGAGCAAACTAGTTTATACAATTAACAAAAGGATCCAAAATTTATGTCCCGTGATATTCAAAAGCATTTTGGTCATATGTCCCCCCCCTTGCTATTCCTTGAGCAAACTAGTTTATACAATTAACAAAAAGGATCCAAAATTTATGTCCACGTGATATTCAAAAGCATTTTTGGTCATATGTCCCCCCCCTTGCTATTCCTTGAGCAAACTAGTTTATACAATTAACAAAAGGATCCAAAATTTATGTCCACGTGATATTCAAAAGCATTTTGGTCATATGTCCCCCCCTTGCTATTCCTTGAGCAAACTAGTTTATACAATTAACAAAAAGGATCCAAAATTTATGTCCCGTGATATTCAAAAGCATTTTGGTCATATCCCCCCCCTTGCTATTCCTTGAGCAAACTAGTTTATACAATTAACAAAAAGGATCCAAAATTTATGTCCACGTGATATTCAAAAGCATTTTGGTCATATGTCCCCCCCCTTGCTATTCCTTGAGCAAACTAGTTTATACAATTAACAAAAAGGATCCAAAATTTATGTCCACGTGATATTCAAAAGCATTTTGGTCATATGTCCCCCCTTGCTATTCCTTGAGCAAACTAGTTTATACAATTAACAAAAGGATCCAAAATTTATGTCCACGTGATATTCAAAAGCATTTTTGGTCATATGTCCCCCCCTTGCTATTCCTTGAGCAAACTAGTTTATACAATTAACAAAAAGGATCCAAAATTTATGTCCACGTGATATTCAAAAGCATTTTGGTCATATGTCCCCCCCCCTTGCTATTCCTTGAGCAAACTAGTTTATACAATTAACAAAAAGGATCCAAAATTTATGTCCACGTGATATTCAAAAGCATTTTTGGTCATATGTCCCCCCCTTGCTATTCCTTGAGCAAACTAGTTTATACAATTAACAAAAGGATCCAAAATTTATGTCCATTGATATTTCAAAAGCATTTTGGTCATATGTACCCCCCCCCATTTTTGCTATTCCTTGAGCAAACTAGTTTATACAATTAACAAAAAGGATCCAAATTTATGTCCACGTGATATTCAAAAGCATTTTGGTCATATGTCCCCCCCCCTTGCTATTCCTTGAGCAAACTAGTTTATACAATTAACAAAAAGGATCCAAAATTTATGTCCCGTGATATTCAAAAGCATTTTGGTCATATCCCCCCCTTGCTATTCCTTGAGCAAACTAGTTTATACAATTAACAAAAAGGATCCAAAATTTATGTCCACGTGATATTCAAAAGCATTTTGGTCATATGTCCCCCCCCCTTGCTATTCCTTGAGCAAACTAGTTTATACAATTAACAAAAGGATCCAAAATTTATGTCCACGTGATATTCAAAAGCATTTTGGTCATATGTCCCCCCCCTTGCTATTCCTTGAGCAAACTAGTTTATACAATTAACAAAAGGATCCAAAATTTATGTCCACGTGATATTCAAAAGCATTTTGGTCATATGTCCCCCCCCTTGCTATTCCTTGAGCAAACTAGTTTATACAATTAACAAAAGGATCCAAAATTTATGTCACGTGATATTCAAAAGCATTTTGGTCATATGTCCCCCCCCTTGCTATTCCTTGAGCAAACTAGTTTATACAATTAACAAAAAGGATCCAAAATTTATGTCCACGTGATATTCAAAAGCATTTTGGTCATATCCCCCCCCTTGCTATTCCTTGAGCAAACTAGTTTATACAATTAACAAAAGGATCCAAAATTTATGTCCACGTGATATTCAAAAGCATTTTTGGTCATATGTCCCCCCCCTTGCTGCTATTCCTTGAGCAAACTAGTTTATACAATTAACAAAAGGATCCAAAATTTATGTCCGTGATATTCAAAAGCATTTTGGTCATATGTCCCCCCCCTTGCTATTCCTTGAGCAAACTAGTTTATACAATTAACAAAAAGGATCCAAAATTTATGTCCACGTGATATTCAAAAGCATTTTGGTCATATGTCCCCCCCCCCTTGCTATTCCTTGAGCAAACTAGTTTATACAATTAACAAAAGGATCCAAAATTTATGTCCACGTGATATTCAAAAGCATTTTGGTCATATGTCCCCCCCCCTTGCTATTCCTTGAGCAAACTAGTTTATACAATTAACAAAAAGGATCCAAAATTTATGTCCACGTGATATTCAAAAGCATTTTGGTCATATATCCCCCCCCTTGCTATTCCTTGAGCAAACTAGTTTATACAATTAACAAAAAGGATCCAAAATTTATGTCCACGTGATATTCAAAAGCATTTTTGGTCATATGTCCCCCCCCCCTTGCTATTCCTTGAGCAAACTAGTTTATACAATTAACAAAAAGGATCCAAAATTTATGTCCACGTGATATTCAAAAGCATTTTGGTCATATGTCCCCCCCCCTTGCTATTCCTTGAGCAAACTAGTTTATACAATTAACAAAAAAAAGGATCCAAAATTTATGTCCACGTGATATTCAAAAGCATTTTGGTCATATGTCCCCCCCCTTGCTATTCCTTGAGCAAACTAGTTTATACAATTAACAAAAAGGATCCAAAATTTATGTCCACGTGATATTCAAAAGCATTTTGGTCATATGTCCCCCCCCTTGCTATTCCTTGAGCAAACTAGTTTATACAATTAACAAAAGGATCCAAAATTTATGTCCCGTGATATTCAAAAGCATTTTGGTCATATGTCCCCCCCCCTTGCTATTCCTTGAGCAAACTAGTTTATACAATTAACAAAAGGATCCAAAATTTATGTCCACGTGATATTCAAAAGCATTTTGGTCATATGTCCCCCCTTGCTATTCCTTGAGCAAACTAGTTTATACAATTAACAAAAAGGATCCAAAATTTATGTCCACGTGATATTCAAAAGCATTTTGGTCATATGTCCCCCCCTTGCTATTCCTTGAGCAAACTAGTTTATACAATTAACAAAAGGATCCAAAATTTATGTCCACGTGATATTCAAAAGCATTTTGGTCATATGTCCCCCCCCTTGCTATTCCTTGAGCAAACTAGTTTATACAATTAACAAAAGGATCCAAAATTTATGTCCACGTGATATTCAAAAGCATTTTGGTCATATGTCCCCCCCTTGCTATTCCTTGAGCAAACTAGTTTATACAATTAACAAAAGGATCCAAAATTTATGTCCACGTGATATTCAAAAGCATTTTGGTCATATGTCCCCCCCTTGCTATTCCTTGAGCAAACTAGTTTATACAATTAACAAAAAGGATCCAAAATTTATGTCCACGTGATATTCAAAAGCATTTTGGTCATATCCCCCCCCCCTTGCTATTCCTTGAGCAAACTAGTTTATACAATTAACAAAAGGATCCAAAATTTATGTCCACGTGATATTCAAAAGCATTTTGGTCATATGTCCCCCCCCTTGCTATTCCTTGAGCAAACTAGTTTATACAATTAACAAAAAAGGATCCAAAATTTATGTCCACGTGATATTCAAAAGCATTTTGGTCATATGTCCCCCCCCTTGCTATTCCTTGAGCAAACTAGTTTATACAATTAACAAAAGGATCCAAAATTTATGTCCACGTGATATTCAAAAGCATTTTGGTCATATGTCCCCCCCCCCTTGCTATTCCTTGAGCAAACTAGTTTATACAATTAACAAAAAGGATCCAAAATTTATGTCCACGTGATATTCAAAAGCATTTTGGTCATATGTCCCCCCCTTGCTATTCCTTGAGCAAACTAGTTTATACAATTAACAAAAGGATCCAAAATTTATGTCCACGTGATATTCAAAAGCATTTTGGTCATATGTCCCCCCCCCTTGCTATTCCTTGAGCAAACTAGTTTATACAATTAACAAAAGGATCCAAAATTTATGTCCACGTGATATTCAAAAGCATTTTGGTCATATGTCCCCCCCCTTGCTATTCCTTGAGCAAACTAGTTTATACAATTAACAAAAAGGATCCAAAATTTATGTCCACGTGATATTCAAAAGCATTTTGGTCATATGTCCCCCCCCCTTGCTATTCCTTGAGCAAACTAGTTTATACAATTAACAAAAAGGATCCAAAATTTATGTCCACGTGATATTCAAAAGCATTTTTGGTCATATGTCCCCCCCTTGCTATTCCTTGAGCAAACTAGTTTATACAATTAACAAAAAGGATCCAAAATTTATGTCCACGTGATATTCAAAAGCATTTTGGTCATATGTCCCCCCCCTTGCTATTCCTTGAGCAAACTAGTTTATACAATTAACAAAAAGGATCCAAAATTTATGTCCACGTGATATTCAAAAGCATTTTGGTCATATGTCCCCCCCCCCCTTGCTATTCCTTGAGCAAACTAGTTTATACAATTAACAAAAAGGATCCAAATGTTTTTAGTTTTTTTCCTTTCTTGTCCTTGCATCTTAGTGGCTTTATCACCTTGCCTTGAAAAAACATTTTGGTCAATCTCCCTCCCATGGTTTGCTGAACAGACTTGGTAATGATTTGTTCTGGAGCACATTGAAAAAGTTGACTTTGATGAAATTCCTCCTCTCTTGTAAAACTAAAAATATCTCCAACTTGAATTGTGAAAATATTCTTCAAATGCATTTTGGTCAGTTATGTCCCCCCTCTCAATTTGGATTTTTGTTAAACCAGTGAAGAATGAGTCAAATTAATAGGTCTAGATATTAACAGGATTTACTTTCTTTTACTCTCTTATTCTCAACTTTGCAAAAGGCATTTGGCTGCTGATTTTTTTTTTTTTTTTTTTTTTGGCGGGGGGAGTTATTTACTGATTTATTCAACAGATTCCCAATTCAATATTACATTTCAGGAATGAATAGTTTTTGAAACTCATCATTATTTTATTACTAGTTTTATTCAATCTTATTATTGTTGCTTTTTATCCCAACACTCTGGTCACTCTTCATTATTACTATTATTTTATTACTAGTTTTATTCAATCTTATTATTGTTGCTTTTTATCCCCTTCCTATTATTTTTATTACTAGTTTTATTCAATCTTATTATTGTTGCTTTTTCCCAAACACTCTGGCTCTATACACTCTTCATTAAACTATTATTTTATTACTAGTTTTATTCAATCAAATTGGATCCAAAATTGGCTCTATACACTTGATTATTCTATTATTTTTATTACTAGTTTTATTCCCCCTTATTATTGTTGCTTTTTATCCAAACTAGCTTTATACACTCTTCATTATTACTATTAATTACTAGTTTTATTCAAAATTTTATGTCCAACACTCTGGCTCTATACTCTTCATTAAAATTTTATTACTATTTTATTCCATCTTATTATATTCTTTTTATCCCAAACACTCTGGCTCTATTCTTCATTATTACTATTATTTTATTACTAGTTTTATTCAATCTTATTATTGTTGCTTTTTATCCCAACACTCTGGCTCTATACAAACTTCATTATTACTATTATTTTATTACTAGTTTTATTCAATCTTATTATTGTTGCTTTTTATCCCAACACTCCTCTATACACTCTTCATTAAACTATTATTTTTTATTACTAGTTTTATTCAATCTTATTATTGTTGATCCCAACACTCTGGCTCTATACACTCTTCATTATTACTATTATTTTATTACTAGTTTTATTCAATCTTTTATTTTGCTTTTTATCCCCCTCTGGCTCTATATTCATTATTACTATTAACTAGTTTTATTCAATCTTATTATTGTTGCTTTTTTATCCCAAAAACTCTTCATTATTACTATTATTTTATTATAGTTTTATTCAATCTTATTATTGTTGCTTTTTTATCCCAACACTCTCTCTATACACTCTTCATTATTACTATTATTTTATTACTAGTTTTATTCAATCTTATTATTGTTGCTTTTTATCCCAAACTCTGGCTCTATACATTTTTCTTCATTTTTTTTTATTACTAGTTTTATTCAATCTTATTATTGTTGCTTTTATCCCAATTCTGGCTCTATTCTTCATTATTACTATTATTTTATTACTAGTTTTATTCAATCTTATTATTGTTGCTTTTTATCCCAGGACTCTGGCTCTATGTCCTCTTCATTATTACTATTATTTTATTACTAGTTTTATTCCATCTTATTATTGTTGCTTTTTATCCCAACACTCTGGTTCTATACACTCTTCATTATTACTATTATTTTATTACTAGTTTTATTCCATCTTATTATTGTTGCTTTTTTGTCCCAACACTCTGGCTCCCACTCTTCATTATTACTATTATTTTATTACTAGTTTTATTCCATCTTATTATTGTTGCTTTTTATCCCAACACTCTGGCTCTATACACTCTTCATTATTACTGTTATTTTATTACTAGTTTTTATTCAATCTTATTATTGTTGCTTTTTTTATCCCAACACTCTGGCTCTATACACTCTTCATTATTACTATTATTTTATTCTAGTTTTATTCCATCTTATTATTATTTTTGCTTTTTTATCCCAACACTCTGGCTCTATAATTCATTATTACTATTATTTTTTACTAGTTTTATTCCAAATCCCCCTCTGGCTCTATACACTCTTCATTATTACTATTATTTTATTACTAGTTTTATTCAATCTTATTATTGTTGCTTTTTTTATCCCAACACTCTGGCTCTATACACTCTTCATTATTACTATTATTTTATTACTAGTTTTATTCCATCTTATTATTGTTGCTTTTTTATCCCAACACTCTGGCTCTATACACTCTTCATTATTACTATTATTTTATTACTAGTTTTATTCCATCTTATTATTGTTGCTTTTTATCCCAACACTCTGGCTCTATACACTCTTCATTATTACTATTATTTTATTACTAGTTTTTATTCCATCTTATTATTGTTGCTTTTTATCCCAACACTCTGGCTCTATACACTCTTCATTATTACTATTATTTTATTACTAGTTTTATTCCATCTTATTATTGTTGCTTTTTATCCCAACACTCTGGCTCTATACACTCTTCATTATTACTATTATTTTATTACTAGTTTTATTCCATCTTATTATTGTTGCTTTTTATCCCAACACTCTGGCTCTATACACTCTTCATTATTACTATTATTTTATTACTAGTTTTATTCAATCTTATTATTGTTGCTTTTTATCCCAACACTCTGGCTCTATACACTCTTCATTATTACTATTATTTTATTACTAGTTTTATTCAATCTTATTATTGTTGCTTTTTATCCCAACACTCTGGCTCTATACACTCTTCATTATTACTATTATTTTATTACTAGTTTTATTCAATCTTATTATTGTTGCTTTTTATCCCAACACTCTGGCTCTATACACTCTTCATTATTACTATTATTTTATTACTAGTTTTATTCAATCTTATTATTGTTGCTTTTTATCCCAACACTCTGGCTCTATACACTCTTCATTATTACTATTATTTTATTACTAGTTTTATTCAATCTTATTATTGTTGCTTTTTATCCCAACACTCTGGCTCTATACACTCTTCATTATTACTATTATTTTATTACTAGTTTTATTCAATCTTATTATTGTTGCTTTTTATCCCAACACTCTGGCTCTATACACTCTTCATTATTACTATTATTTTATTACTAGTTTTATTCAATCTTATTATTGTTGCTTTTTATCCCAACACTCTGGCTCTATACACTCTTCATTATTACTATTTTTTATTACTAGTTTTATTCCATCTTATTATTGTTGCTTTTTATCCCAACACTCTGGCTCTATACACTCTTCATTATTACTATTATTTTTTATTACTAGTTTTATTCAATCTTATTATTGTTGCTTTTTATCCCAACACTCTGGCTCTATACACTCTTCATTATTACTATTATTTTATTACTAGTTTTATTCCATCTTATTATTGTTGCTTTTTATCCCAACACTCTGGCTCTATACACTCTTCATTATTACTATTATTTTATTGCTAGTTTTATTCCATCTTATTATTGTTGCTTTTTTATCCCAACACTCTGGCTCTATACACTCTTCATTATTACTATTATTTTATTACTAGTTTTATTCAATCTTATTATTGTTGCTTTTTATCCCAACACTCTGGCTCTATACACTCTTCATTATTACTATTATTTTATTACTAGTTTTATTCAATCTTATTATTGTTGCTTTTTATCCCAACACTCTGGCTCTATACACTCTTCATTATTACTATTATTTTATTACTAGTTTTATTCAATCTTATTATTGTTGCTTTTTATCCCAACACTCTGGCTCTATACACTCTTCATTATTACTATTATTTTATTACTAGTTTTATTCAATCTTATTATTGTTGCTTTTTATCCCAACACTCTGGCTCTATACACTCTTCATTATTACTATTATTTTATTACTAGTTTTATTCAATCTTATTATTGTTGCTTTTTTATCCCAACACTCTGGCTCTATACATTCTTCATTATTACTATTATTTTATTACTAGTTTTATTCAATCTTATTATTGTTAATTTTTTATCCCAACACTCTGGCTCTATACACTCTTCATTATTACTATTATTTTATTACTAGTTTTATTCAATCTTATTATTGTTGCTTTTTTATCCCAACACTCTGGCTCTATACACTCTTCATTATTACTATTATTTTATTACTAGTTTTATTCAATCTTATTATTGTTGTTTTTTATCCCAACACTCTGGCTCTATACACTCTTCATTATTACTATTATTTTATTACTAGTTTTATTCAATCTTATTATTGTTGATTTTTTTATCCCAACACTCTGGCTCTATACACTCTTCATTATTACTATTATTTTATTACTAGTTTTATTCCATCTTATTATTGTTGCTTTATTATCCCAACACTCTGGCTCTATACACTCTTCATTATTACTATTATTTTATTACTAGTTTTATTCAATCTTATTATTGTTGCTTTTTATCCCAACCTCTGGCTCTATACACTCTTCATTTATTACTGTTTATTTTTATTACTAGTTTTATTCAATCTTATTATTGTTTTTTTTTATCCCAACATCTGGCTCTATACACTCTTCATTATTACTATTATTTTATTACTAGTTTTATTCCAGATCTTATTATTGTTTATTTTGTCCCAACACTCTGGCTCTATACATTCTTCATTATTACTATTATTTTATTACTAGTTTTATTCCATCTTATTATTGTTGCTTTTTATTTAGATCTGGCTCTATAGGAGATAGATTATTAGATTATTTTATTACTAGTTTTATTCAATCTTATTATTGTTGCTTTTTATATTCTGGCTCTATTCTTCATTATTACTATTATTTTATTACTAGTTTTATTCAATCTTATTATTGTTGCTTTTATCCCAACACTCTGGCTCTATAGACTCTTCATTATTACTATTATTTTATTACTAGTTTTATTCAATCTTATTAATTGCTTTTTATCCCAATAGACAGCTCTATACACTCTTCATTATTACTATTATTTTATTACTAGTTTTATTATCTTATTATTGATTGATTTTTATCAACACTCTGGCTCTATACATATATAGATATATTACTATTATTTTATTACTGGTTTTATTCAATATTTATTATTATTTGCTTTTTAGAGAAAAGAGATCTGGCTCTATAGACTTCATTCATTATAGATTATTTTATTAGATAGTTTTATAGATAGATAGATTATTGTTGCTTTTATACTCTGGCTCTATACACTAGGAATTATTATATATTATTATTTTATTACTAGATTTTATTCAATAGATTATTATTGTTGAATATATTTTATCCCAATATCTGGCTCTATATCCTGAATATATATATTATTACTATTATTTTATTAGAGATAGTTTTTTTTCCATATTATTATTTAGATGCTTTAGATAAATAGATTTCCAAACTTACCCTTCTATACACATTCATTATTACTATTATTTTTGTTGGAAAAACAGATCAAATGTTGCTATATAACTCTGTTTTTTCCGTGGAAAATTTACAAGTCACATTGATACAAATTGTTGACATTAATTTTATTTGAAATTTTATTTTCATTTGACCCTTTTTAAAATTTTGTTTGCAGTTTGTGTAAAAAAGTGTCTTTCTTGGAGACAGACGAGGGTGCACCATTCATTCATTTATTTTGGTCCATCAGATTCCAAGGAATCACAGATAGTAAGTAATTATACATTTCTTTAAATTAGAAATACTAATTAAAATTTAACGGATTTGCTGTTTGAATTTACTGGTGAATCATAGTTCTTATGTCAGTGATCGCATGTCCTACGACTGTAAAATACCCATGAAAATTACCCTATTTCATCCTTAAGTATTTGAGCTTAACAACTTTAACAAATGTTAAAATAACAATTGTAGCTATAAATGCAAGTCACTATTTAAATAAGATTTACAATTGAAAAAAATTTGTAGAATGACAAGGTTTTATATTTGAGTCTCTTTCACTAGAAATTTCAACTCTTAATTTCTAAGTTAACTTTTGAATAAGTGTTATAATTGAGTCTATTAGGACTGAATCCTTGAGTTTAACGTATTTCTGATTGACCTTGTTAAATATTTGTATAATTGAGTCTTTAGGACTGAAATATTACAAGAATCATAAATATGAATTGAGGTTATTATTTAAAGAAAGGTGTGTATAAAAAAAAATAATTGAACTTGAGTTTATACGTATTTTGATTGAGGTTATAGAAATTAGAATTAGTGTTTTAATAATTGATGAATGCAGGTGAATCGCTTGAGTTTATACGTATTACAAATGAAAATATTCAAAATTGAAGCAGATTTTTAAATGAGTCTAGCAAGGAATAACTTGCTTGAATTTAAATTTGAGTTTGATTCTATACGTATTTTATTTGGGGTGTGCAAAAATTGGGTCTGTTAGTAGTGAATTTTTTTACTCCGTGGATCGATAGGTTACTGAATTAGTCTAGTTAATATCGAGCCTTGGTTATTAATTGATCGAATTTATATCGAAAATGTATATTAAATTTGTCGTTTTTATAATTCTTCTCTATGACTTGGTCAATTGATTGAAAACATAATTTTTAATCTAATAATTAAATAAGTTTCTTGACTATATCTGAATCTATAGAATAAATGAATTTCCCCGATTGAGTTAAATGAGTACTGATTAAGAACTTCAATAAAATCCACACGGAATAAAAATCTTAAATAGAATGCTGGTTATTCAAAATAAGCTGGGGTACAAAAGTAAAAATAAAATGAACATTCACAAAGCTGTATGAACAAATAGTTGATTATCTACTCTTCTTGAAAATTGTTATTTTCATCCTATCGAATTATTCATGCATATTGACTTAAAAAGCCACATTCAATGGGAGGCTTGAATAATCTGATGGTGAATATCTGGGTATTTCCATCAAACGTTTTCTGTTATAATGAATGGAATGGGTCTGCCCTGGTTTTTCCTTGAATCATGGAGTCAACAAAATCTGTAGGCACATGCAGCAAACAGTTTTTTACACAATTTCTTTTTTGATCAAAGGTTGATTTTTCTTTTTACAACAAATGAAAATATATAAAAATATTAACAAGTTTTCCATTTGACTGAACGAGACGTTAAATGAGATGAGTGAAAATCTTACCCCCCTTTTTTAAACCCTTTGAATACCAGATAGCACCTAGCGGATTTATCTTTTCTTCCGTCTCTCCTTGCAAACAGGAATGGTTCATTGTTTAACTTTATCACTTTGCTTGGAGGTGAAAAAAAAAAAAAAAATTAAGCATTTCAGAAGGGTTAAACTGTCTTTTAAAAAATAAACAGAATCGGAATATTTTCATTTATATATATATATATATATATATATATATATTGAACAATAAGAAAATAAAAAAAAATTAAAATCTTTAGACACATAGGGTTGTAGATTAATATTCTTTCATTTTTTTTATTATTATTCCATTTAGATTCCTCGACTAGTTTCGACTGAAATGGCCATCATCGAGAGGAGAAATATTTCTGCTTGCTGGTAGCACTAAACTACAGAAATGAATGTCTTTTGCTGGAGAAAATGAACTTTTGTCTGTAGTTTTCATTTGTTTTTTTATCTTTTTAACATGAATCTTTTAACATTCCTTGTGTTGGTCAAACAGTCTCTTTTAAGTTGTTACTTGAGATAAGAGCTGGATACATGTTATTCTGAATTATTGGAGTTTGGTTTTATTGGGGATGTGTGAGGGTTTAGTGTTTGTTGTGTTGTGTGTGTGTTATTTGGTTCTTTAGGGAGTGAGTGAGTATGATATGTGTAAGCGTGTGTATTGCTGTAGGTATGTGTTATCATTTGGCTCATTAGGGAGTGAGTGAATATGATGTGTGTATATTCGTATGGATGAGTGTATAAGTGTGAGGCCTCCACACCTCCGTAAGCATGTCTGTCTTGTGTGGGTGAGAAATGTGGGTACATTTTGATTTGTTGACTTATATATTGTTACTATCTATATATTGTTAAATTTATGATTTAGCCCGGCCGGGTATTTTGTTTTTAGACGTTGTATCCACTTATTTTCATGGGACTCTAAAATCTTTCTAATGTTATCTGCTCTGAACTTTTCTATTCTCTCAATTATAGTGAATTCGGCATGGGTTTTGAAATCATGTTTTTCCAGGTGGAAATGTTGTTCTACAGGTAATAATTTTCATGGGGAGTCGACTTAATTCGATTGCGATAATTATTAATTCTGTAGTGAAAGGGCCATTCAGATTTTCCTACATATTGTTTCTGGCATAGTGTGCATTCTAAGAGGTAAATTATGTTATGACTTCTACAGTTAGAATCGTGGTAGATTTTGAAAGTAGATTTAGTGATTGAGCTAGTGAATGAATTCGTGTTTTTAATATGGTTGCAACATAAACTTCTTTTGTTGTTACATGGTTGGGAAAATCCTGTTGTTTTTGTTTTTAGTTCATTACGGATTACCTTGTCCCCTGAAATGTGGTTACTACCTATGATTTCTTTTAGGTTCTATGATATGCAAGAAGGCCGGGTTCCTTAAGCAGTTTTTTAGGTCTGGTTTGAGATGTAGTATTTCCCAGCGACGTTTGATTATTTGGGATAGTGGAGGCAGAGTGGGATTGAAAGTGGTTACTAGAGGGATGCGGCTAGATTTATTTTTAATCTTGTACATTAGGGAGTTTTCTCTAGGTGTGGAAATTGTTTTATTTATTTGTTCTCTGATTAGGTGTTGTTTATAGCCACGTGTTGTGAATTGATGCTCCAAATTTTCAATGTGTTTATTTAATTCTTCATTGTTGGAACATATCCTTCTGAGTCTAAGTGCTTGTGAATAGGGAAGGTTCTCTTTGAGGTGTTTAGGGTGGGAAGACTTAAAGTGTAGATAGTTGTAGATATATATATATATATATATATATATATACTCATGTAACACAATCACTACAATCTTGACTTGTTCAAGTCTATGGTTAACCATTATCTTTTCCATATAACCTTATGAAGTTCACTTCTTAATTTTCTTATGCTCATACAACACCACATGGTGACCTTTTACCTTCAGTAACTCTCAGGTTTTTAATTGGGTGAACATTAGTATAAGAAAAAAAATTAACATTTAAATACAGCTGTACTTTTTTACTACAGTAAATGGATGTGTAGTTTGGTCAATGGTATAGCCAGGGCTTCATACACTAATTTTATATTGCATGTATGATGCAACCCTCTTAAAATTAGCTTCAAAATTAAGTCTTCAGAAGTTGCATGATATGTGAGTGTATATGGTAAGAATAAGCAGTTAAAAGTTTATTATAAATAACCAAAGCCACTATTATATGTAATGTAAAATTTGTTAAACCAGGTTTCTCCAAAACTTGCTTCAAGTGTATATCATAATTGGCAAAAGGAGAGGCATGCAACCAAAACAAGGGTGTGGCATAAATAGTCAAGTCTTGATCTAATAGCTTTTGTCATTGGAAGTCTGTAAGAAGAATACCAATGTTCCTCCATGTTCTGTTCTCAGCTCTACCCTCAGCTCTACCCTCTTTCTGCTTTATATTAGGGCAGGTTGGTTTTTTAATTTTTTTTTTTTTTTTTTAGAAAATCAACATTGCACTCAGTGTGAAAGCTGGAGTTTGATGTGATAAGTACTGACACCAAAACTTAGATTCATAACTTTTACCAATCTTTGAGTATTTAGTTTAAAAGATTATTTGAAAAAAAAAATGTACAGAAATACCTACTTTCTGCAGGTTTTTGCTTACAAACTGACTTCAAAATTTTAATATTTGAAGAATAAATCCAAATAAAGTTGATATCTTTTGTATTAGATGCATTGAATGGAAAATATATTCAATGTAGAATTCTAATTATGAAACATCACATGCAAAATATGAAATTTTTTTACTGTATTCAATAAGTAAAAAGTGCATGAAAGAATTGTAAAAGATTACAAAAAGAAATAAGTTTTGTTAGATTATTTGTTAGCTTCTAATTAATAAAACCCAAAACTAGATTAAAGTGTATGTCACACCATAACACTGGGTACAAATTATAAGACTAAATATTTAAAATTTGCATTGTTACATCATAATATAGCTAAACTGTTCAGTATATGAAGGTCTTATTTGATGGCACAATGATTTAGTAATAATGTGCTTGCACCTTACATCTTGTGGACATACAATTTGTAAAGCTGTAGTAAATTTTAAATTTTATAGGGGTTGTGCTGTAAGCTTTTCACTAATAACTGGAATGAAATTCCAATGCTACAGCTTTTAACCCAAAGTAAATCATTTAAGTTTGTCTCCTCAAAAAATGGTAACGATATTTTGTGTCCTTATTTATTATGTGAAACCCCAACTTTCAAACTGAGTGCAATAAGCCGTTTCTGAAATGGAGCTGCTCTAATGGAGAGGAAATGTCCAATTTTTCCTTCCTCGTTTTGATTGAGTACACTAGCATCTCTGAGTTCTTGTGAAAGTCAGATCAGGCTGAATATATTACATCATAATATAGCTAAATTGTTCAGTATAATTTCCCTTTGAAATAAATAAAGGTCTTATTTAATGGCATAATGGTTTAAGTAATAATGTGTTTGTGCCTTGCATTTTGTCCATATACAATTTGTAAAGCTTCAGTAAATTATAAATTTTATAAGGCTTTTACTGATCACCAGAATGAAAATGTAATGCTATGATTTTGAATTTAAAGTTAATCTTTGAAAGTTGTTCCCTCAAAAACGGTAAGAATTTGTGAAAAAAAATTTTGTCATTATTTATCATGTGAAAACCTAACTTTCAAATTGAGTGCAAGATCACAGTTCCAAAACTGGCCTGCTCTACTGTATATTAATGATCCTGAAATGCTGTGATAAGATGACAAAGATGAGGACAAGTCTGAATATAAACAGTTTAAATAATAACACTTCATCCCAGAAATTCAAACAAAAATAAATTATCAAATGAAGACCAGCTGAAACTTAAGTATAACAACCAATATTTTTCTTACTGGAAATAAATTCTAAATCCTTTAATTTTCAATTAAAGCTAAAATGAATGCTTTTTCATTTTTAAAAACTCATTTTAAACCTTACGTATATCAACGTTAATGTCTAGTTTTTAACAGACTTGTGTCTTTTCAAAGACATTTTTCTAAGCTTTTTATACTTCAAAATTTATTTTTAAAAAATAACCATTATCATTTCACAAAGTTACTTTAATATTTTTCTCTAATATTTTTGTTATTCATAAAGAACAAATGCATTCATAGAATTATTTCTTTTTATTGGTTGTATTTTTACTTTAAAGTAAAATAAGCAAAAAAATATTAATGTTTGGTTTTATTTTTAAAATTTTCCATTAAAGTGTAAAATAGAACCAAATGTCATATGCTTATTAAAAAAATTTAATGAAAAAAGCCATTTAAGAATGTTTTTTACGTAAACTTAATGTCATAAAATGAAATTTAATATATTTAATTAAAAGTTTAATTCAATATTCTAAAATGCCATGAACAAAATATTAACCATGCTGCTGCTTGCTGCACAATCATTTTCAGGTTCTTCTAAAAGTACTTATTTATTTATTTATTTACTAATGTTGACACAAAATTCCGAGTTTAAAGTGCACTGCAGTGAATTGTCCCACCCCAAGGCATTTTCTCAAAATAACCCAGAGCCCTCTCCTTGTGGGTCACCTCAGGCACTAGACAAAACTTCAGTCCCCACATTTAAATCAAAGGGTGAGGTATTGCCTGGAGGAGCAACACTCTGGGAGAGAGCAAGGAAATAGCTGATTTTATGTTGACAAGTGCCAGAAATTTACATACTTAATTAACTCAATAATTAATTCAAAGATTATGTAATATTTTGTAAACCTTTGTTGACAATATATCCCCAAAACAATATACCCCTCCCGACCAAAAAAAAAAATCAATTTAAAAGGTTTAAGGCAAACCTCTAAAATTTCTTTTTTTTAACTTATTGGTATGCAGGGGAAATACAAGTTGGGATTAAAGTATAATTAATTTGGCTAGAAATGTTAGCCCTAATTTGAAGCATTAAAAGAAATAATTGTGTCAAGAAGCTTAATCTATCATTTCAGATATTACCTAGTTTCCAGTTTGTCTTTTTCCAAAGACAAAGCTGAGAAAGATAGAAAGCGAAAATCAGCTTCAAATGCTAATGTGAATGTTACAAACAATAGTCATTTGTCAACTACATTGGCCTTCAAATTTTCATACCATAGACATTCATGGAAAAATGTACTCCAAAAAATCCACCTTGCGTATGGCCAGGTGTGCCAAAGAGTCAAATACCAACACCCTCTGCTGTTCAAAGGGATATCAAAACAAACCTCCAGTACTGCTCAAAATCAAATTGATGATGAAATGAATGCTTTTTTTTTTTTTAGTGTTGTTATATTAGCAGCCTGTCCAAAAACTGTATAAATATAGTTGATACTTGTCAACATTGAAAGAAATTATCTGATATTTAAATTCTATGACTTTTGATCACAAAAAGGATATCTTGAGTCTGCACTTTTCAGCATGGCCCCTAAAATGGTTAGAATGAAATACAGCTCAGATATAGTAATATGTGCTTTTGAGTACTATGCAGCATTTCGGTCATTATATTATTGATTAAGACAGGATTTTCAATTGCCATCATTAGCAACATTGAGAAAGATGACATCAAAAGTTTTGAAACTTAATGAAAAATCTTTTTGCTATCTGTATTTAATACTCATAATGCCAGTCAAAAAGGGTGTATAATTCTCCATGATGAAAATGTCAAGAAAATGTTCTATACCATGGCAAACTGGCCTGCTCTACTGTATATTAATGATCCGCTGAAGAGCCTACCCTGATCATTAGTGAGTCATCTATGCAGATGGTACAAGAGTTTACAGGTGCACCCTCTAAAAGTCTGGAACACCAGAACACAGCAGCTCATCTCTCCTCTGACACTGCCCAGGTGGCTCAATGGGGGAAGGACTGGCTTCTAAAGTTCATTACAGCTAAAACCAAACTAGTAACATTCCTCCTTCACCACCACCAAGCAGACTCTGAACTTTCACCCATCATGATGCATGGTCATCCCTCAAGGGAGCTCTTTGTTTTGACCATCTATTGGGAGTCAAGCTCTCTCCAGACCTCAAGTTGAATTCATATATTAGAATGGTGGAAAATGGTCATTATACCACACCAGTGAGTATCTGACTCCCCCTGCTAAACTTTATCTTTATAAAAGTCAGATTTGACCAAAAATGAAGTCGTCTTGCTGTCATATCTGAATTGGAGCTGCCCAATCCTCACTTGCTTTGTCTTGATAGTTCAAAAATGTCTACACAGCCTTGTGAGTGATGAATTATTTTCCACTATACAACCAGAAATGTTATGAGCCTCTCCCTACTCTATTGCTATTTCCATGGCATATATTCGGACAAGCTAAATTCCTTAGTCCCAACTCCTCCGACCATTACAACTGGGGCCCGCCATGCCGCATATACAAGAGGGAATTGGCCACATTCTCTTTGTATTCCATTAGTAAGGAGGAAGTCCCACTTGGACAGCTTCATCTCAAGAACTGCTGCTTGGTGGAACAGAATCCTGGCAGGATGTTTACCCAATCACTACAATCTTGACCTGTTCAAGTCTATGGTTAACTGTTACCTTTTCTATATAACCTCATGAACTTCACTTACTTTTCTTATGCTCATACAACACCACACAGTGACCTTCTACCTTGAGTGGCTCTTGGGCCTTTAATTGGGTGAACATTAGTATAAGAAAAAAATTAAATATGGCTACTGAAAGCCAAGATTTTTGGGAAGAGCCATCTCATTTTAGTGCAAAGTCTGCCATAGAAGGAGAAGGTCTGCTGTAGGGGGAGATGGAAAAACAAAAAAAAAAAACTTAGTGATCTGTATTTGATCCGAGGATGCTTCTTTCAATTTTTAGAAGTTAGGAATCAACACTCTTCTGATCTGTCTCATTGCCAGATGCTGCAACAAAAAAAGATTTTTTTTTCTCTTGTGCTACAAATGTTTCTTTTGACAGAGAAGAGAATGGTTGAATTGTAAACATTTTTTTTTTTTTTTTTAAACTACTTTATTTCCTGATTGGTAGTAGCAGTAAGAAGTCCGGTGTTGTTAAGTTTAGCATTTCAAACAATTTCTTGTATACCAAATACTGATTTACCTCCCCAACATACATATTGTTTGTTGCTCTTTATGGAATCAAATGTGTTAGTTTGACTTTGCCTTTATGCAAGAAAACTGCAACTTTTGAAAATCATATGAGATTTATATGAAATTGTTAGCTTAAAATTGAAGATCTATTTGGGATAAATATGTCGATCATCAAAAACAAAATGGAGGTAAAACTATACAGTCACATATAACATACTAAATGTTGTCTCTCCAGAATCTGCTTCGAAGGTATGATAATTGGTAAAAAAAAAAAAAAAAAAAAGTATAGTTATGCAGCCAAAATGATAACATGAAAATGTGCGGTCTTGGTGTACACAGCATTTGATTTGTTTAATAGCATATCAACTCCTTAGGCGTATTTTAATGCTGAAATTTAATTTTCTTGGGAGCTTTGAAGTAATAAAAATAGGATATATATTATTCTGCTTTCACAGTTGTATACATGGTATATGATACTCAGCTTTTGTGTATATACATGTTTGTGGGAACATAATTACTAGAGGTGATGATATGTGTTTTATGTTGTAGTTTCATTTAAGTTATATTTTGGAATACAGTTTGATTTTTTGAAGTAACTGTAGGATAATATATGGATTAATGCCATGAAAGAGTTTTTTCATGTTTGGTTCTGTTTAGCAGCATATCAACACCTGTATGGGTTATTTTAATGCCAAAATCTAAATATTTTGTATATAATTTTATACTTTCAGGGTAAAGGCATGGTGTGATGTAATGGTGAACAAGTTTATCTCTCTAGGTCATTTATGACTGAATTGAGTTTGATCCTCACTAGGTGCCCCATACTTTTGGACATGCCACATCTAAATTACACTTAGAAAATCGCCATAAAATGTATTGTTGGTAATTTTACTATGAAAATGTATTTTTATATTTTTTTTTAGTGTTACATTGATTATCATTTTGCTAAAAAAAATGTGCTATGGTTGGTCATTTTATTATAAAAATGTACTGTTGATTTTTGTTTGGAAGTTCACTATTTGCCCATAGCTGGGACCCTAACAGGTGCTACCACCCTGGGTCAGGCTGGATCTGGGAACAGTTAACAGCTATTAAGAGGTGGTTCCATGCTCATCAAAACCGCCAATCTCCCAATCAGAGGCCTTGTTGGAAGATGTAGTTTAACATCATACCCAGGAGTAGTCTAGGAAAAAAAGAATTGTCAATTATTATTAATTTTTGTCTTTTATTTCTTCAAGTAGATTTCTGGTAACTGCTAATAATAAAAGTAGACCTTGTTGCCAGATATAGTTTATCATCATACCCAGGACACCAAGCTCTTTGGAGAGAATGAGCTAATGTTAGTGTAATCTGCTATAGGGGAGATAGCAATTAAAGAAGGAAAGGAAAGTACATTAATAAGAAACATTAAAGTTTTGGAAATTAGGTTATCAGATCAAAAGATTAACATCAATTTTAAAAGGACAATCTGGTGATATTGTGAATTGGTTTTCCTTAATTATTATCTGTTTTTATTTTTATTTGTGTAGCCAACCACATCCACATGATGAAAGTGATGAATCTCATTCCACAGAGTTGGTTAGTGGATGTTTTGTGCCAACATTACAGTGCTGTAAGTAGTTCTATCACATCTGTCTTTTCAACTGAGGCTGGGTTTTGTTTTAACTTTCCACATCTAAATCATTCACACATCTATCTTCTCTTAATTCTGTCCCTCAACTGCAGTAGCCTCATTGTTTTTGTAATTGATGCGGCCCTAGCAGATCATGACCACAAATTTAGAAAATTTCATTTGGTAAATTATTTGAACAAGTGTCTTTGTCTTTGTTATTGTCATCATTGTCTCACAGCAGATATGTTGTTAACTTGTATTTTATAGTCATGATCTTAATGGGAGTGTTATATAGGAATAGGTGTCGGTGCTGACACTGGAGTTTGAACACAGATCACCAGTGAGCAAACTCAGGTGATCCCATTTCAGATAAGTAGATCATGTAAAGGCACAGTGGAATAATGTATAGTGGCTTGGATTGAGGGATCGGGGAGCCAAGTCTGAATTCCAGTTGAATCCATTACGTTCACTTACATGCTAATACCCCTTGGGAAAGGTATAAATCCTCTTCTTCTCCCCACCAGCTATGGGTAAATAGAAGTACAGGCTGAGTTCTATAGCCTTGGATGTCAACTGGTCTACTGCAGAAAGAAATGGAAACCTACTGCGGCGGGGGGGGGGGCTCGTCAGTCATGTATTGAAAGATACATAGTTGCCTAAGCGTGTATGACACATGGCACATATCTGACTGATGTAATGGTAAAGAAAATATATATATATGGGAATTAGCATGTCATCTAAGTGATCACTATATGGATAACTATTCAGTGGTTACTTCTTGAGATAGTATTATCAAGGAAGTATTTTAATGTATGTGTTATTTGAAGGTGTCTGACACCAGTATTTCTCAACAGCATTATTATAGTTTTATCTGAAATTGCAAAGTCTCTACTACAATGAGCATTATGAAAGTGACAAATCTTTTCTCCATGTGAACATCTTGTCAGCTTTTAAGTGTGTCTTTTCTTGTCCCTGGCACTGAATATGTATGTCTTCATGTTTTCATAAAATTTCCTCGAATGCATTCATCACCATTTTATTTGTACTCACCATGTTTCCATTTCATTTGTCCTTACAAAATGGTTTCTTAACTTGTTGCTTCAAAACAAAATGCATTTGACCTGTTCTCATCCCAAAATATATCCATCCTCTGTCACCTTCAAATAAATTCTTTAGTTTGCTTTAGTTTTTAGTCAGCCTTCTTTATCACTGCCCTGAAATACATTAATTTCTTTACTTATCTCTTACAAATACAAAAAGTGTCCAAAGATACATTATTTCTCACAAATTCAATTTGTCATTCTGTGATGACTTTTGTGATAATGTTCTCCTCTCATTTGTCATTCACTGTACTTGTGGTGACCTCTGAGATTGGCTGTATCTGCATATACACCTGAATTCTCTGTTCACAGATTTGTCTACTTGGCCGTGATTGAATTCAACAGAGAATAATGACACTTGATTTTCAAGACTGGTTGGGAAATAGCAACAATATGAATTCTCATTTAGCAGTTCAGCCAAAGGAAAGATAACTGGCTATCTTAACTGTGACCAGTCACTTCCTACCAGGCTACTGGGGAGCTACTCACTCCCTACTTCTCTGACTGCTGGACCCCTTTCTCCTTGACTTCTTGCGTCTCTCTGCTTATATGGATAATGGCTGGAGTCCCACCCCTTATCCATCCACCTGTGTTCTGGAAGGTTTGAGACTACCCATTTGGCTTTTTGGGTGGGCAACTTCTTCAAAAGATTCTACTTTTATGATTAACATAAATCATTAACAACATTTTATGTTTGCCAACTCAAAGGCAGCTTTAGACATAAATCCCCAAAACACTGACATTTAAGTTTAGTCAAAGATGGACTGGAGACAAAATTCCTATGAAACTGAGATAACTAAATGGATTTTAGAAGATAAAAGAAATTTATCTAGTTAAGATGTGTGAGAAATTGTATTGTTACAATTCTAAATGCATCCTTTGTCACTTTAAAATGTGTTGTAGACATTTTTAAAATTTACTCTGTCATTTCAGGATGTAGGCAATCATGTTTCTCTTCAGATTCCTTTTCTTTGTGTGAATTTGAAATCTTTTCCTATTGTCTTCTCTCTCTCATGCTATCTGCCACCCAAGCTGAGGGAGCTTGGTCTGCCCAGCTGTTTAACCTGTATTGGGGGCAAGAAGAGATAGATTTATGCCTTTCCTACTCTGGTAGATCTTCTGTTTGCATCTTTCATGGAAGTTAAAAAATGCTTTAGTAACCTAGTAATATGTGTCTGGTACTGCCTGCATTGAATGTGGATGGGATATGAACCCATATCACTTGTCTGTGTAGTAATGGATACATGTCAGTGGCGGAGCTTGAAGAGATATGGGGGCCCCTTTTGAAACCAGCAACAATAGATTTGAGGATCCAACTGGCAATGAATAGGTTCTGGTGAGCTCAATGAGCCCATACAGCTAGTGTTTTGGGTGCTGCAAGCCTCCAAGAAAATTTTGAAATTTGACTAATTACAGGGGAATTTTGAGGCCATATGAAATGGGTATGAGAGCATGTTCTTAGGTCAATATTAGCTACTTTAACCCGTTGGTTTATAATAGGCTTATTTTAATAATAAAAAAAAAACATTGATTTTGATGAAAAATTCACTTGTTAAAAAAAGTTGCTTCAGGGTCCTCTCTTCGATTAGGGTTCCTGAAGCTTAATATTCATAGTAGATCCCCCCCCCCCGATGTCTCTGGCCATGAGTGAGTGAAGGCAGCAGATGAAGCTGGAATTTGAACTAAGTTTGTCATTTCTACTCTCCATACCAAGCTTGCCATACAGTTGTTTTTATTTGCATGTCCCCCACCTTTTATAAATGTGTCTTTTGCTTTCTTTACCTGTCCCAAACAAAATGTATTCTTTATTTGTCCCAATTGTTTCCATCTTGTTAAACTATTTCTTTAAATATGTTTTTTTTTTTTTTTCTTTGCAGCTTCAGTGTGGTGGAGACATGTCTTCAATTAGCAATTTTGAATTAGGATCAATTCGTCAAGGAATTGTGGTTGAGAAAGTAAGTATATAAAGCATTGCATAGTGTGTTCTTGCAATCTGTCTGATTGCCAGACATGGCAACAACAAAAGTAAAATTTGTTGCTCTTATACTGCAAATATTTGTTTTGACAGAGAAGAGTATGATTGTCGGGTATTGTTAGGTTTAGCATTTTAAAAGATTTTTGCATACTAAAATCCTTTCAATTGCTCTTTATGGAGTCAAACGTGTCAGTTGAATGAGAAAACTTTTGAAAATCATATGAGATTCAGTTTTTTTTTTTAATTTGTTTTTTTTTTTTTTTTTAATCATTTCACTCCAAGTAAGGCAATAGATCCATGAAGACACAAG
>CAHIKZ030003772.1:0-32500 GCA_903632075.3 Acanthosepion pharaonis
ATTTGCATCATATTTTTGTTTTGTTAATTTGTGTTCCAGCCAAATGTTATTCACATTTACAAGAGAACAAGAAGCTTCCATTAAACATTTCAATTATTAAATCCCAATAATACCCTCTATTCAAAAGTTAAGCTTTTATTAGCTATATAAAAATAAATAGGATCATTTTGCTTAAACTATATTAACTTTATAATTACCTCTCTAAATAACAAGAAAAAAAAAACACCTTCTCACGGGGATTATTGCTAACCAGGCTAATACTGGCTTTTTCTTGAATATAAAAAAAAACGCCAAATGGTGAAAAAAAAAACGCCAAATATGGTGAAAAAAAAACAAAACAAAAAAAAAACGGATGCACGTGAATGCTATTTTTCATATAGTTTAATAAATTTAATTTATTTTGAAAAAATATTATTACATTAAAAGTGACTTGAAGTAGCAGAAATATGCTTCTACAGAAGGATGATGAGAATACCATAGACCGAACATGTGACCAGCGGCGAAGTTTTAGAGAAAATGGAAAGAAAATCACCACTTATACTTAACAAAAGGAAGAAAGAGTGAAAAATTTCTGTGGCACATAATGAGGAAAGAGGGCTTGAAAAATTGATACTCACAGGACATTGAAAGCAACGGGAACAGAGGTAAACAACATATATGCTACTTAACGAGCTTGGAAAAATGGTTGGCGGAATGTAACAAAAAGAGGACATTTCTTAAGCGCTACAAAGAACAGGAAATTGCGGAGAGCCATGATCGCGAACCTCCAGAAGGGAAACGGTAAATAGAAGAGAAACTATATGACTATTTAAAGCCATTTCGAAGTCTGATCCATCATGACGCTTTCAAATAGGAAATTATTGAAGGTAACGTCCCAGTATCAATGAGAATACTCCACAAAGACGTCCGACTGAAACGTTTAAATATAAAGATAAAAATAGATACTAAAACTGGAAAATTACAAGATTCATGAAGTTAGTTTTTGTAAGTGATAACTAATGTAACATTTTTAGTTGACGTGCAATTTTAGTTACATCATGAAGGAACACAGCACATAGAATTTCTCATTGTTACTCTAGCGAAAATGTAGGTTACCTTATGTAAGCATTCAAATATCCAACGAATAATAAGTAAATTTAATTATCGAAATAAAGCATATGTCTTATATAGCACTTTGTAACAGCAACTAACAAATAACTGGTAGTATTATGTAAGTATTCTAATATCGAAGTCAAAATATATGTGTGAGTACATCTTATATTATTTATCTAAATAAAGCATATTTAGTCATATACAGCGAAGATCGAAATATTCAAGTTAGAAGTGAATGTGTTAACATTTTGTCTTGGCATCCGCCATTGACATCTCGAGCAAAATTTCTTACGATCTTCTGATAAGATAGCATTCTTTCTTTCGTGAATACCAAATTGAATCAGAGTTCGTATTCTTGACAGTCGCACAAAGAAGATTCAGGTATTCGGATAAAACTAATTTAGTGTGTCCTTTTAGAATCTCTTTCACGCCAAGTCGATTGAATTATGCAGCTTGATTTTAGTTTCTCCCCCTCTTGAAGTGCATTCTTGTGACTTTCCTCGGCACGCACAGAGCTCCTTTAAACATGAATATACGTTAATAATTCACGTTGAATGACGTTCAAAGAACTTTGATTAAGCGAGGCACTGGACGATATATTATCATCAGGCTGTCAAGGTGTTTTCCACCATTTACAAATTAACACTCTGAAATTAATAATTCAACAGCGAGTGTAAACGGGACAACTGGATTTAACTTTGATTAGAGAGATTAAAAATCATAAATGTTTACTTTTTAGACTTACAGTGATGTTCATCCTGTATAAGACCCAAGAGTCACTTGTAGCTCAGACCCTTCACCAGGTTCGTTCTCAGATTGCAGCTTCTTCCTGTCAAACACTCGTGGCTTAAATATAACTATGGTCAGATCGTTACCCACAAAATAAAACCATGAGCCTATTGTAGCATTAAGTATTTTTTTCCCAGATGTAACTTTCTGCTATAGACGAGCGAGGCAGGAATGATGTGAGATGATAGGGCGGGCAACAGTCTAACAGGTTTGTCTTCGTTTTCGCATTGCGACGAGCGGTCCTTCGTCCATGTTTATCCGCTTTCTGTTGGTCTTATGTTTTCAGCTGCTAGTAACCACTGTCTTATAGAGACAGCATTATCTGTCTTGTCATCTTTATCTAAAAAGTGATTTATCAAGCCCCGAGGGTTTTGTTTCACTCAGTGTTATTCATTCTCAGATGTTTTCATTTAACAGGTTGACAATGATAATGCTACACACTCGAGCTAGAGGGTTACAAAGAAAATGGCACCACCACCAAGCAAGGCGATAATATCACTAAGACGCAATGTGTCATTAATATTGAAAGAAAAAGACTTTAGAAGGATGCCAATCCTAAACGGAAATCAAGGGATACACCTTCTGCTCCTGTCCAAAGGACCGGGAGAAGTGTGAACCAGACGATAGGCAAACCTATTTACTCCTGTTGAGAAAAGAAAAAGTAATTCAATAGTAAATAAAAGTTCAGAATTTTAGGCGGAGACATTAGAAGTACAGACTTAAAGTAGACTTTAGAAGGAAGCGGAAACCCAATTCTGAATAGGTAACAAGGGATAAACCTCTACTCCAGTTCGAAAGACCGGGAGGTATATGAAGCGGACGATAGGCGAAGCTATCTATTCCTATAATAGTCATTAACTGTAAAACTTTTGAGATTATCAGCAGTAAATTTAATAATGGCGAAGTTAAGAAAAGGCAGTGTGGAAATTGACTTTTTGTCGGTTTATGTTCAATTATGTTTTATGTATTTTCGACAGCACATAACTCTTCTACGTATAAAAATTATAAAGGCTGTTTTTAATAGAAAAATGCGAGACAGAAAACATCAGATCATTATCGCTTCGTAATATCTAAATTAGTAACTATCTTATCGATTTTACCAGGAAATAAAACAAACATTTAAAATCCGATAAAGCGAATGTCAATTTGGAACTTGTTCGTCAAGGTTTCCAATGCTCGTATGAATGCTCCTTGTAGAAAAAGAAAAAAAACAGTAGGAAATCACATTTTCTCCGAATCTTAAATCAAAATGTTAAAAAATAGATATTTTAAATTATTTCTTTAGGAAGAAGAACGGATTAAATAAAAAATTATTCTGAATGACATCTGCTTGTTGGCTTTCATAGCCTAAATAGGTAAAGCCAGACAAGTTCCCAAGGATACAGTATAAGAATTCGAATTTCACCGGAAACTAATAATTTTAATTATCTATTAAAAAATGTAGGCAACAAAATTAATAAGAAGAAAAACTAACTGAAACGAATAAAGAGAACATATCTTAATCTCTAAATTCAGACAACGTAAGACTATTACATCTACTAGTGTGAAAAATTACTATGTTACTGAGTAAAAATTAGATAATGAAACGACTCGAAACGCTTTTTCTACAAATTTGAAAATACGTCCATAAAAATGTTACGTTATTATAATCAATAAAGAACAAAAAGATAACAGAAATATTTTTGACAAATGTTGTTAACAATGTTTGAATTATAGGTAGAGAAATCGACGATACTGAACCAATAGACAAAACAATGCAGTTCCTACAATTTTGAAAATTACGTCCTCTGTCATAATAAAAAGAGAAATATTACGCTTAAATATAAATATAGAATGGTTCATGGCAGTTTATGGGTAATTTAACAAAGAGAAAGCATTAAAGGTAATTCCTAATGGTAACAGAAGATAAACTAAGAAAACTTATTTTAAAAATAAAACAAAAAAAATACAATCGGTGTATACATCGACTTAGAAAAATGTATTTTAATAATTAAATATTGTAAATGCATGATAATATGACAAAATTATAATAAACAAAGAAAAATGTAAACATAAAAAATGGATAATTAAAGAGTCTCTTTTTAAAAATACATAGCTTTCTTGAAAATGAATGAAAAAACAAAACCGTTCACTCTAATATTAGCGTCTACATTTGTATAGTGCGCTCTGGTTGGTTTTCGTAGCCTAATCCGAAAGGCATTGTTTCTGATGAATAGGATCCCAAGGATAAAGTTACTTTTTTTTTTTCAAGAAATAAAGAGTGGAAACAACCTGAGCAAGAAAAAAATGAAAGGAAAAAAAAACTCTATGAGAGAAAATACATGCGAAACGCGTTCAAAAAATATCAGACTTTTTTCCCGCTATAATTAATGCCGCGAGGGAAAAATTCTTTCGGTGGGAGTTAACGCTGGCCTTTTATTCATGAGGAATCTGGCGATGAGGTCATGAACAAAACTCTGATCAAGCAGAGGTATATCTGCTTCAAACATAGCTGCACCTCAGAATAGAGCGGGGTATGCTGAGGCAGGCTACCCACGAGCCGAAATGGAGCCGATTGAGAACGGTACGGTCATGAAAGACGCTCGTGTAACAAACCAGGAAACTGCTCATGAAATAAGCACATGATCAGTGCATTCCATTACAACGGAGGATTTGTGCATGCGGAAAGTGCCGAGGAAATCCACCGTCTCATTCCGCCCACATAATGCAAGAGATCCTGGTCAAGAGCAACACATTTTTTAGACAGGCTACTCACTCGGCACTGCTTGAGTTGTGGCTTTTCCCCACAAGGGAAGCGATTTTAGGCGCGATAGGAAATTATGAGAAAAACGAGTGCATTAGCATTCCAGAGAAGGCCTTCCACAGATGTTACCAGCAGTGGCAGAACGACTGGGAGAAGTGTGTAAACTGTCAAGGAAATATTATAATGGTGATGTAATAAAATTTGTGAAATGTGCAAAATTTTATGCCCCAAAGTCAGATACTTTTAAAACTTACGTCGTATATAGTGATACTTTCAAAAATCGATTTAGAATTAAGCAAATAGCCAAGGAATAAGTCATCCTACGTCATCAAATTTTACATTTCATTTTTTAAATTTTGTTTAAATCAATCTTGCTAACCAGACACTCCTCTGTAGCTAAACTGTCATATCACGTCAGGCTATACGACAGTTCTATGTAGGATACAGTTTCGATTCCTGTCGGATGAAAATTTCTCGTACGTTCAGGCGGGTAAATGTTGTTAACACTGTTTATTATCAACAGAACATTTACTTAAATATTTCATCTATAAAAATAACGTATAAATATATATATATATATATATATATATATATATATATATATATATCATTGAATGTTACATTAACTGATCTTTGTGCCCCAAAACTGCGCCTTGGCACACACAGAATTACAAATTATTGCTGATAACACCTCCATTCTAAACGAATCTTATTGTCAATGGCATCTTACAGAAACTATATATAAATCTATTCGAACCAAACCGAAACCTTACTTTATTTAACAACGGTAGTAACGTGTCGAGGTTCTTTTAAAAGACTACCTGACATTGAATCACATGCATATTTCATTAGAACAATTTGGAGTTCTACTTCTACACAAAACATCTTCGAAAACAAATGAAACTTTGAAAATAGCTAATGAAGAGCAGCGAGCTCTTGGAGTAATAATCATTACGGATACTTCTTGCACTCTGTTAGCAGACTGCAGAAAGACTGTAAAAATAATAGATAAAACCTATTAAGGCTTTAAAAATTGTCCTTCTCTGTCACAGTGGACATTGGGGTCAACTCTCAGATGCGACAGACTGTTTCAAGCTAAACGCAATATTACTTCTCTCGCCTCTGAGTGTTGAATTAAATATCTACTTATATATTTACATACGATCTATAGCTGATACTGAGCGCGCGTTATCCCGTAAATGTAGCATACCTTAAAACTATATTTCTTCATATACATATATATGTATATACATATGTATACACACACACACACATATATATATATATATATATATACACAGACATATATATACACACAGACAAATATATATACACAGACATATGCGCACACACGCACACACACACATATATACACAGATATATGCACCCCCCACACACACATATATATATGTACACACAGACATATATACACAAACACACACATATATATAGACACATACACACACACACACACACACACATATATATATATATATATACACCCTCACACGCATATATTTGTATATATATATACACATATGCATACACACATATACATATATATATATATACACATATACATACACACACATATATATATATACACATATACATACACACACACATATACATACACACACATATATATATATACACCCATATATATGTGTGTGTGTGTGTGTATATATATATATATATATATATATATGTATATATATATATATATGTATATATATATATATATATATATATATATATATATATATATATATATATATATATATATATATATATATATATATATATATATAATGTTCACTCTGTATAAGGCCCGGGAACCACTCCAGGTAAAGGGTTACAGAGTAAGAGACCGATTTTATGCAGAAACTTCGAGAAGATAACGGTTAACCTTAGATTGGAACTTGTTAAGTTTGTAATGATCGGGGAAGAATCTTCTTCAGAGTCGGTTCCACAGAGCAGTGGTTCGTGGGAAGAAACTGCTCGAGTGGATATTACATCTCATCAATGGAATGCGAACAGAATGAAGATAGTTCGCTACAATGTACGTGGTATTGCGAGTCTTAATCGTGAAAGTAAGATCTGGTCGAACGAAGGAATGTTCGTCTCAACACATCTCATGGAAATAGCGGTAGATCAGGGAGAGGCTTGCGATATTTCGTCTGTGAAGGGTTGTGGGTGTGGGAGCAAAATAATTGGTCTTTCACAAGGACACAAGATGCTTTTGGGTCCTATCGTGACTGGAAAGTGAAGACTGAGCAGCTCTTGCCGATATATCGCAGCATTACTCTCCATTTTCGTCCCGCTCTGAATCTCTGACAGAGAATCGACGAAGGAATAAGGTACTCACTGCAGAAGTACGGGAAACTGACCTTTTTTCCAGCATATTTACTGATGGATCGTATGTACGAGTTCCACTTGAAGACTGGGATGAGTTTAAATCCTAATAGGCGCTCAAGGAAGCGGGTGGGGCTCTCTGATCGAAAAGCCGTTCATCGCGATTGGTGAAGAGATGTGTGTATGTGTCGCCTACATTGTGCATCTAGATACATCAGGCACCAGAAATTTAAAGCTGAGTGCCCTTGCATTCTCTCTATGTATGTGCTTGCATTATGTTCCTTCTACCTACGTATACAGTGTGCGATAAATAAATTGTCGTCTAAATTTCGCAAAAACGAAAATAACACTGACATCTCATCTTAAATGATATATTTACCAAAATTACACAGAAATATCTTAAAGTACTAAAGAATACATTTATTCAATAAAATCGCCATTTACTTCAACCACGGCCTCTAGACGACTTCGGAATCTCCTGCAAATCTTCTGGACGGTCTCCTTGTATAAACTGGCGAATGCTGCCATAATCTTTGCCTTCAATCCATCTTTGGCCTTACAAGCAGTCGCTCAACTGCGACCCACATGTAATCGTCAGAGGTTGCGGTTGCAGTCTGGGGATTTATGTGGCCAGATGTAAGTGGTGATGAGGTTGCAGAAATTGTCTGACATCTACGACTGTGTTCTTCTGCTTGTTTGTCCTATTGCTAGACATAAGGTCTTCCAGCAGCCACCCTCTTGACCCAGGGCAGTACTACCTACTCAAGGCACATTATGTAGGCATCCGTATTGAGTTTAAGGCCCTCACCAACAAATTCGGAAGTACTTTTCTTATCAGAACGATCAGAGTGAGTTTCCGAGCTGACGTACCTTCGTAATCGCCATTAGACTCATCCAACGCTTTCCGAATCGTATGCACTGTCCTCAGATTCAACACACTATAATGTTCATATTCGAGCTTCCGACGCAAATACCAAGCAGTACAGTAAGCTGTTTTCAAATTTCTGACGGAGTGAATTCCGTCATGGTGCTTTTTTTTTTTGTTTTTCATAGACGTTGCCCAACTGACCCTACAATGCTGTGTAGTCGCCGAAGTCGAAAACAAACAACGCGCATGCGCGAAACTAAAATTATAAAATGGCGACAATTTATCCATCGCACTCTCTGTATGAAAACATTTAATAAAAATGTATTCAGCCTGATGAAGTCCTTTTCATCTGAAAGGTATAGTTTATGATTTTTACTTTTTGACATCAATTACCTACTATTTTTCTGATCTGTAGAAAAAAATATATATATGTGTGTGTGTATTTTCGAGGATATGAGAGACTATGGACATATACAAAGTCTTTTATTTTGTTACTGTCGACAGGCTAGACAAAGCACTGAGAAACAGGAAAATTTTGTCTAACAAAGTGTTGTGGTGTCTTCCCTTTAATGAGTCTATTGTGGACTCTTCCACTTACTATAAAGTAGTAGGAAAGTGAGACTCGGAACTCCTGTTCATTGCTGTCAAACTCTCTGCCTTGAGCAGAGAGGAACCCGGATGACGCTTTGCCGAAAGGTAAAGTTTCTTCCGGGGAGGTAGACAGGCCCTGAACCCGTTTATACAGGTTCGAAGGGAATATTTTTGGCCGAGCCTACGAGCTCGGGAAACCCACGATAAACTCGGCATTGTGCCAGATGCGGCCCACGTGGTGAGGGCCGTTAAATATAACGGTGATATAGACTGTTTTACTGAGACTGTTCGCAGCTCCTATGGAACTCTCTGCCTTGGGCAGAGAGGAACCCGGAGAAGGCTGTGCCGAAGGGTAGAGCTTCATCCGGGGAGATAAACAGACCCGAACCCGTTTATGCGGGTTCTACGGGGGGGGGGGCGAACTTACGGCATCAGATGACCCATATTAAACTCAGCCTTGTGCCACATATATCCCGCGTGGGGGGCAGTTAAATATTAACAGTAATATAGACTGAACGCTGGTCAACTGACACACAATCCCAAGTCGTGTAACAAACTTCTTTTGTATTTACTGTTCAATACATTATTTATCTGCAAACTCTTGTTTAGTTATTTCTTAAACATTACTTGGTCGCAACACAAAGAAAAGTGTGCTGAACTCTTATGCTATATCAGTCCTCTTCTATGTCAATGAATGCTAGGAAAACAACTCACAGATGAAGAGAAAACCGGAAGCAACAGAAATGTCTTTCTACAGAAGGATGCTGAGAATATCATGGACGGTTCGCGTAAGCAATGAAGAAGTCTTAAGGAAAATGGAAACCTAAAAGGGACATATACCCCCAGAATTAGAAAGAGAGATATGGTTGAAATTTCGTAGTAACATAATGATGAAGGTGAACATTAAGAATTTGACTCTTACCTGAAATATCGAAGTCAAGTGGGACAGAGGAATGCATCGGACTACCTACTTGATGATCTTGCTTGAATGGATAACGGAACGGAGAGTTGGTTGTTTGGCAAAGTGACAAACATTGGTAAGGGCTATAAGGGATAGTTAGTTGTGCAGACCCATTAATAGGTTATGTCTTGAAAGGACACGGTACGTAGAAGAAGTAAGTATTGATTCTTCCCGATCTCTGTCGTATTTTTTCCGCCTTTCCGCTTATGAAAACGTCTCGAGTAGGTTACTCTGTTACCTTAATTTCTCATGCCTTCAATGGGCTAACCATTCCTCATTATGTCTTCCGAAAGTTCCATTCCTCTATTTCTGATTGATTGCTAGCAGCAATATTTTCTTATTTCCTATTCTATTTAGACTTTCTTAGTTACTCCGCCAATGTTATTCTCAACAGTCGTATGGTCCTCGGTATGACGATAAGCTACATCCGCGTACCGGGTTAGACGAAAAACTACGTCCAGCAGCAAGGCCTCTGATCAAGAGGTTTTGAGGAGCGTGGAAGCACCTCTTAATTGAGGATGTTCTCAGGTCCACCCTGACCTGGGGTGGTAGCACCTGTTAGGGTCCCAGCTATGGACAAATAGTTGACCCCACAACCTGACTCAAAACACTATGAAAGTGTAAAAATAGATTTTAATACCAGAAATACTTTTTAAAAATTAGTATCATCAATGAATATTTGAAAAAAGAAAATATTACCAGAAATAAAAATCTTGTCAGCATTAAATAACCCATTGAGGTTAATATGCCACCTAACAAAACAAAGCAAACTAAACATTTTTAAAAAAAATGTTACCAGCTATACATTTTTGAAAAATGGAAAAGGAAATTTTGTCGGCATTAAATAACCCATTGTGGTTGATATGCCGTAAAACGAACCAAACCAAACCAAACTCAACAGTCGTCAGTAGAATCATACCTGTTGCTTCAAGTCTTTTCTTAATCTACAGAGTGCCCCAGCGGCAAATTTATTAAAAAAAATTTTATCTTTCATGAATAATTGACCTTGAATAAATTTTCTGAATATTCATGACCTTGAATAATGAGTCGATTCACGCGTAACTACTTCACTCTGATTGGTTCTTTTATGATTAATTACTGCTCAGTTTTTTGACTCGTGATTTAAAGATTATTTGCAGACAACCTTCGTCTTGCTCTTCTCATATGGCTAAACAACTCACTGATTTTGAGCGTCACGTTATCGTGCATTTCAAAGAACATCCTACGCGAGGATTGACGAAATGTGCAGAAATTCTTCCTGCATTTTTCAGTCAGATCAGTCCTCACCAGTTTTCAATGGTTGTTTCGCTTCTTTCTGTATTTAACGCTTTTTACTGGGCACCCTGTATAATAGAATTGTCCAGCATTTAGTACCCTATAGAAATTTAGTCATTATATACTAGTCTAGTATTAGATTTTTTCTTTCGGACCTTTTAATAACCTAAAGCCAATTCTCGCTCATTTACTGGTATAAATAGATCTGATCATGTTCATTAATGTATTCACCCACCTACGAGAGATAATCATCAACCGAGCGAAAAGATTCAAGAGGGGGGTAGTAAAAAGGGGACAAATTGAAACGCTCCGTTTTCGTAAATACCGACGATCAAGGTATTTCTCTTGTCTCCCGCCTCTTAATTCGTTTCATCAGGATTTGTAAGACGAACCGCGAAAACTCATCAGTGACAAGAACTTGTGTCACTTCCCTCGGGGCGAAAACTACGCGTAATGACGGCACGTATCCACTTGTTAGATCGGAGGAAGATACGAGGCTATTGCTCAGAATCCAGCACCACCATCACTACCACCACTACAACTGACAACAACAACAACAACAACGAAAATCTGAAATTTTCTGCTTAGCTTTTTAGTTAAGCAAGACGGACGGCCTCCTGGTGATACGCTCTGGAATTAAAACGAGGCTTTACATGGACGGATCAATCAGCGAGGGAGATAACTTTGTTTGTGGTAGTTAAGATTTCAGATCACGTGACAAACAATTCGATGACGGGAAATTGTTAAAAACTCATGTTTGTCATTCAAAAACATTAAGAAATTTACCCATCTTCTTTCGGATTCCATTTTTATTTGTTTTCTAATTAAATCGATTATCAATATAAAATTCTTTAAAGATTAACTTAATTATAATCTTTTAAAGACATTTTCAAGTTATTTTACCTTTAATAATATTTTCTTTAATACATACACTTTGTAATATTATTTACATTGTTTGGACTGTTTTTCTCATCTGCTGCAAGTGATTGGAAGTTTCGGTTCGAAATTCCAATCACGTAAAAAAGGCCGGAGCATACAACAGCCGAAACATCGTGAATATGACACCAAAGATGAAGACAATAGTCAGAACTATGTAAATAGTTACAGTACCTCATCTCAGAAATATAGACATATTTGTAACATTATTTTATTCAATATATTTAACAAAGAACTGAATAAACATTATTCATTTTTAGGATATATCCCTTATATTATGCAAAGTTCCACCACTTCTATTCTTCCCAACTATGGTCCGCCGTGCAATGTCCGCTTATGATTACATCTAGCCAATTCAACTGTAAATTGATGAGACCTCGACGACAATCTAGTACTGCGCTTAAACCCATAGTCTAGGTACCATAGGGAAGAGTTCATCTGAAAAATTAACCCGAAATTATTTATAGAAAAAGGCAGAGGGAATCCACTTTACGGTGATGGGAACGAAACTGAAGCTGAGATTTTTCTTTAGATTTTATCAAGAATCTCCAAATATACAGCGGGAGCACCGAACAGATGCGGAAGCAATATTCAAAGGATGGACGGATGGTAGACTTATAAATATGCAAGATAGATTCAGGGGAGGAAAACTATTTAGCACGATACAATGAAGCGACTTTCTTAACAGCAGAACTAGCAGTGGATTCAATATAATCAGAGAATGTTAGACGGAGAAGGCCCAACGTTTCACTGTCATTGAGGTTAGCATCAGCCATGCTGATAAGAGGCAGGAAGGTGCCTTTCAGGTGATTAATAGAGGGGAGTTTCGTTTTGAAAGCGTTAAAATTAACAAGCTATTCCTTGTCCCAGTTAACAATAAGCTGTAGGCCGAAATTCCAATCACCTGAAGAAGGCCGGAATGTATAATGGCCGAAACGTCGAGAATATGGCAATAAGGTTGAGGATACCAGTCCGAACAATGTAAAAAATGTAAATAATTACAATACAGAAAATAGATAGAAAATGTAGGTCATTTTTTATAACTGCCTATTTCACCTGGTTGAACTGACCATACTATTAAGGCAAGAGTAACTTCTATTATGTTAGGATGCTACTATTTAACCCATTAAGATATGGCGTCCAAATCTGCGAGCCTTAAGATTAACATCTGCCAGCAAGGTAGATTAGGCAAAAAGAAATAAAATTTTAAGGAAACTTTATGCAGTAATAGGTTAATTTCATTATTATTATTGAATATATGGTAAAACATTTAAACACTTGGGGTCGGGGTCAGCTAATAAATTAATTTAGCAAAAGGCACTTCACTTCAAATTTAGGCCTCTCATCTAAATCCAGAACGTGGTCCCAAATTTTAGCTTATCGCTTGTGTTGTATGTATCTGTGTTTTTTTTTCTTCCTCTTACTTACTCTTACTTGAACCGTTAATAGCATCTGGTTCAAATTGTTAATAGAGATCTTTGAATGGCTCAAATATCGAACATTTCTTATTCGACATGGAGTAGTTTTCGTTATTCATTTTGGGTTATAACAATTGTTGAACGGAAATATCTTGGCAGAGCTGCGCTCGTTGGCTCCGCGGAAATGAAGAAATAATCCAATAATCGGATTGGTTCCATATTTCCAAAAGTGACTGAAATCCTCAAAAATTCCGAGCTTCAAGTCTGCGAAGCAATCATTTCAGAGAAATCTATAAAATCGGCCTCGTTTTGACTGCGAACCCCTCCATCTTTTATGCTTTAAACATAATCGTTTTAATCTTGACTTTCATATTTTTAAACCTGCATTTTCTCCATACATACACACGCACACATGTCTCTCTCTCTCTCTCATATATATATATATATATATATATATATATGTGTGTGTGTGTGTGTGTAAAGTAGGATGAGTATATAGAAAATTCTTGATATTTTTTCTCTCTGTATCCCGTGAGTTATTATCTGTTTCTATTTTTAGCATCTCTTCTCACTCTCTTTTCTAGAGTCATTATTATTTGATATCTATTTTCTATTTGATATCTATTTTCTTTGTCAACATCAGTAGCTGTTTTCTTTATTACTTTTCTCTTCCAGTTTTTTATGCGTCTTCTTCGACTTTTTCCAGTTGCATTTTATTCTTTTCCCTTTGCCTGACAGCTTATAGTTTTTACATGTCACTTTATTCGCTGTTCAATTTGTCGATTCTTTCGAATTTCGCCAAAAATATTACACTTGCTTTATGCCTATTTATTTTTAAATTCAGCTCCACCGACTTCCTATAATCCAGTTTTATATTACCAATTTTTTGTATTTCCTTTGACATAACTTATTTGGCATTTTCGTTATCTATCTATCAATTGTGGATCTATGTCATTTCTCTATCTTTCTCTCCTCTCTCTCTTATATATATATATATATATATATATATATATATATATATATATATATATATATATATATATATGTGTGTGTGTGTGTGTTGATAGCAATATCAGTCTGGTCATTATCTTTCTCTCTCTCATATATATATATATATATATATATATATATATATATATAAGTGAAAATTGAAGTCAACTCTCGTGGCCTGACGATTGCGTCTATTATGAAACAGCCTGTCACCTCTAAGTGTTGACTTCAATGTTCACTTTTATATTCACACACGCTCTATCTCTGATATTGAACACTTTATCCCATAAATATAGCACACCTTAAGAGTATATTTCTCTCTCTCTCTCTCTATATATATATATATATATATGTGTCTGTTTATTATCCTATCTATATATGTTGATATCTATGCCAGATTCTTCTTATCTATGTCAGTCTCTTCATATCTATCTGTGTCTTTTGATAACTATGTCGGTCTGTTCAACTATACATATCTCTCTCTCATATATATATATATATATATATATATATATATATATATATGATAAAATATAGTTATATTTATGGGTTAAAGTGCACAAAAGTGGAAATTGAAGTCAACACCTAGAGACAGCAATCCGTTCCATTCTTAGATGCAATCGTCCGGCCATCACAACTCAACGCAACGCACATGGACTAACAATTGCGATTAACATGAAACAGACTGTCGCCTTTGGTGTTGATTTCACTTATATTTCCACTTTTCCTTCTCAGTAACCTCTTGTGTCTTAATGGCTTTATCGCCTTCTGTTTTAGTTTTTATGCATTCATAATTAATTTTCCAGATTATGCACTCCCTCCCCACAAGAAACACTAAGGTCATCTCAGGATAACTTCAGTATAAACCATACGAAGGCTGTATGAGTGTTGAACAAAAACAAGTTCGTCTGATTGGTTAGCGACCGAGACGACCAGCATACTCGGATACGAGTTATCTTGGATATTGTTACACTTGATTCTTTCTTTCTTTCTTTGACGTTTTTCTTTAATATTTTGTTCTCTTTTCTTCCATATTTATGTTAATTGAAAAATTATGGTGTCTCCGGACGAATGTTTGAATTGATTCAGTCTTTCTAATCAAATCACGAAATGAAAATCATCTTGATGGCCACTCTTCTCGATCCATGCGTACTAATGCAGGTATCCCCCACGGCCCTATTCGTATTCCTACTTTGTTCTAAATTTTCATCAATGACATTCTTGATGGCATCGATCTCTCAACCTTGTATCTATGCTAATGACACAACCGTTTACTCCTGTCTCGATAGTAAGTCTGATCAGACTGATAGGTCAAATTGGCGGCTGACCTAAAGAAAATGACCTAAAGTCAGTTGTTAACTGAAGCAAAACTGCTCTCTATTAATCATCTGAGAGGCCCCTTTATGCCTTCCATCAGCATGGTTGATGCTACCCCCCCCACCACCACCACCACCAGGAAGGTGACTCGTGGCCCCTTCACGAGCTAATATTATTGGTTGATAGGAAGTGGAAAGAATATATTGAATCCATTGCTAGGTCTGCTGCTAAGAAAGTTGATTTCCTGTGTCGTGCCAGATAATTTTTCTCTCTAGAATCTTGCATATTTATAAGTCTACCATTTGTCCACGCTTTGAATATTGCGGTCCCATATGGTTTGGTGATCCTGCTATGTATTTAGAGATTCTTGAATAAATTCCAAAACGAATCAGCAATATTATTGTTCCTGACCTGGCATCTTGGCTTCAGTCACTTTTCCACGGCCATAAAGTTGCTTCCGTGTGATTTTTCTATAAATACTTTCATGGCAATTGTTTGGATAATCTTTTTGCTATGGTACTTAGCCTTTATGAATTTAAGCGTAGTACTAGATTAGAATTCGTGCTCGGACTGAGGAATCAGTGAGCCGAGTTCGAATTCCAGTCGAATTCATTACATTCACTTACGTGATAATACCCTTGGGAAAGGTATGAACCCTCTTCTACTCTCCGCTCCAAGCTATTGGTAAATAGCAGGACAAATCGGTTTCTATAGCCTTGATTAGATCTCCAGAAGAAGATACTAACTTCTTCGATATCAAAGCAGAAGTTCTCCAGGGTGCCATCGTTGCACTTTTTCTCTTTATCAGCCTTGACTACGTATTGAGAACTTCCCTTGACAAACATCATCTAGGTTTTACTTTATCAACAAAACCTCAAGTAAGTAACATAATAATCATATAATAATAACATAATAACCCTGTAATAATGACCATATCGTAGAAGAATAACATCAAATAAATATTCCGTTTTGGTGGATTAAAAAAAAAGAAACATTTTACTTAGACAATTATGAAGTGATGTTAATAACTAAAAGCGCTTTTTTCATCAAGTAGTTTTAAAAAATATAGAATATGAAGGACGATGGTGAAAAAAACAGGAAATATTCAGCATGTATAGTCGAAATTTATAAAATCTATGGATCAAAAAACATTTCTTCAAGAAATTAAAGGCACGGTGGCCTAATGGATAGCGGAGAGCCGAGTTCGAATTCCAGTCAAATCCATTACATTCAATTACGTGCTAATATCCTTGGGAAAGGTATAATCTTTTCTTCTCCCCCCAGCTATGGGTAAATAGCAGGACAGACTGGGTTCTATAGCCTTGGGTGGCAACTTGTCTACTGCAGAAAGAAATGGCAACCTACTGTGGGAAAAAATCTACCTCGTCAGTCATGTATCGAAAGATACATGATCACCTACGCGTGTATCACGCATGGCACATAACTGATTAGATTAGCAGCCAGGTCTCATCAATTGTCTAGATGTAACCGTAACTTCTATGCTAACAGTTTCTTTTCTCGCACTTCTCGCTTGTGAAACTCTCTTCCAGCTTCTTGCTTTCAAGTCAAGTCTGATCATCAAAAAATGAAATGCAAAGTTAATTGTTATCTACTGTCTTCCTGATTACTCTTTAATTGTTCTCTCTCCTCAATAATGCTTCTGTTTTCTAACTCTTTCTCTCTCAGTAACCACTTGTGTCTTAGTGGCTTTTCTGCCTTGCTTAGGGTGATGTCGATTAAACAAAAAGAAAAGTCCTTTTATTCTCATTTTTTTTATGTTAATAGCTTTCTTTTTTTTCTGATTTTTTAAAATTTTCCACGCTAATTACTTTAATTATTTTTTTCTTTTCTTCTCATTTACATTATTCGATATCTTTCTTTTTCTGTTTTTATACTTTTTTTTCCTTCCTTCTCTCTTTGTTATTTTTTCTATTTGAAGTTAATCACTATTATTTTTATTATTCATTTATTTTTTTAAGTCTTTATACTTCTTTCTTTCTGCTCCTTGTATCAACTTAAAACATGGCTGTCCTTCCCCACTTCTCATTTCCAGCAGTCAATCATTCCAAAGTTCAAAACGCTTTAATTTATTCCAACAGTTTCCGTTGTCCGCTACAGAGAAAGATTCTCACGTCTGGTTCCGGCAGATCAAATCTTGTGACTAAGTGCAACGCTAGCGTTCTTCTGACACTTTTGCGAAAACAGTACGGATTTAGCAAACGAATGGAAAACATTGGTAAAGATAAGAATAGTCCGAAAGTATCTGAGAAATAAATCTTCGAATGAATAAAAGAAGAAGGAATAAAATAAACTAACGTAACAATGGACTCTAGAGGATCAAATAGAAAGGAAAGAAAATGATAAGTTCAATAAATAAAGAAGAATTTAGGAAAAAGGAAAATTAAGCTTAAAGGAAAATTACATAAAAAAGAAAATGAAAAGAAAGATAAAGGAAAGAAAGACAAAGAAAGAAGGGAAGACAGAAAGAAAGAAAGAAAAGAAAGATAGAAAGATCAGAAAGAAAAAAAAAGAAAGACGGAAAAAAAGACAGAAAGAAAAAAAAAGAAAAAAGGAAAGAAAGAAAGAAGGAAAGAAAAAAGAAAGAAGGAAAAAGGAAGAAATAAAAGAAAGAAGAAAAAGAAAGAATGAAGAAAAGAAAGAAAGAAAGAAGAAAAAAGAAAGAAAGAAGGAAAGACAGACAGAAAGAAGGAAAGACAGAAAGACAGAAAGAAAGAAAGAAAGAAAGAAAGAAAGAAAGAAAGAAAGAAAGAAAGAAAGACGGATATTATAGCAGCTGGTTAGTTAGGCTGTTTAATTTGACATACGTTGGTTAATTTAATGATATATCAACCCATGATGGGTTATTTAATGTCAAATATAAACCCCACAAGGATCATGTTGAATTATTAGTTAAAGTTATGTATTGGTCAGATTTACACAAGACACTGTTAGCTAACGTTAGTGGAATTAACACATTTCAATCCAGGTTAATTTATTCAATATTTTTTTTTATTTTTGTCACACACACACATGCACATATATATTTCAGTGTCTTTCACTCTCAGTAACCCCTTATATCTTAGTGACTTTTGGTGTTAAATGAATATATAAATATATATATATATATATATATATATATATATATATATAATCATTTTAACACTTAGTAAACCGCCAAAAGTCACTAAGATATAAGGGATTACTGAGAGAGAAAGACACTGAAAGAGGACAATAAAAGAACAGTAAAAGAAAACAGAAAATGATGACTGATGCTGCATTTAAATTTTTGAAAATAGTAGTTGACAGGAAAGTAAGACGCCGGAAGAAGGTTTCACAAGCAAAAAGTGCATGAAAAAACAATTATCATAGATTTTGCGGTTACAACTAGCAATTTCTACAGGGTAGTTAGGTGACCTAATTGCCAATTTAACACTGTACTTAAATTCGTGAAGTCGAGGTATCAAATAGTGAATCCGAAGAATTACAACGAAAATGTTTATAAAAAAGTCAAAGAGAGGCTATGGTACAGCAGTGGGAAAATGATTAGAGCCGAGGTATTAGTCCAGGACTGGTAACATTGCAGATTTTTTTATTTTGTCAGAAACACAGACCAGATATAAGAGCCATATTTTCTTTTAAAATCCAAAATATATGTACGAGGGTGGGCTGAAAAGTTCAGAGGTCAATTTACCTGGAAATGATCAATGCGGTTATTAATAAGAAAAGTTGAAATTAATGCAAGCAAAATTTTACAACTCTAGTATCACTCTTTCATAGTCAGACTATGAACTTTTCAGCCCATTGTCTTATAACTCTGGAGAATAAAGAGTTTTAATGCTAGCCGCTCCACATTAATTACCAATTTTCATCATTTTTTCAATATTTTAATGTATATATCTAATTCTAATAATCAATAACCAGTAAATTTTACTCATAGAAAAATGGCGATGTATCACCCGGACAGTATATAACTCTACTGTATAAGAAAATAGAAGTCAGGGATAATCCTTGATGGCTACAGCTGAACTGACAGAAATAAGTATCTTTCAACAAGAAAATGGCGGCAATAAATGTTGTATTTTAACCAAGGGTGGATAAAAAGCAAACAGAATGATAGTAAGAAAAAATTAGTGGATGAGAAAACGAAATGGAAAAGATAAAATACAGAGTACACGATTAAGAAGGAAGACTTGAAGCAAGTAAAGAGTAAAAACGGGAGAAAAAGAGAAAGGAGAAAAAATGTAATTTAAAAAGAAATAGAAAGAGAACGAGAAAATAATGCACATAGAAAGAGATGCGTATTGAAATAAGAAGAGAAACAAATTAGATGAAAGAGAGAAGGAATTTTAGAAAGAGAGGAATCGAGAAAGTGAGACGAAGAGATAAAGGCGAAGTCGAAGAGAAAGAAAAAGCGTGAACGGGATTAGCATATGTACGTATATTCTTCACTAAGATAATGTCTGTTTTTATTCTCTTCGTCTGCATCTGTATTATAGGAATGGAACATTTCTTGGAACGAAAAAAAAAAAAAACAACCAATCAGCTTTCTATTTTCTAGCCTGGATTACAAACAAAACGACGACTGTAGTAGGAAGTCGGTTGCGTTTGCTCTAGACCCCCTAAAAGGGATAAGGCCTAAAAATCATGCATTGACCTTCACAAAGGTTAAACTAATCCTAATGCCCTTTACATAGCGACGTTATAAAGCGAGGTCCGATTACCTTAATAACTCCTTCTATTTTGTCTGGCGCTCCAGATTTCCATCGAGCCTACCTCATTATATGAACGGCGATCTTTCACCCTTCCCATTGCCTTGTAGTTTAGTTGGAACGTGGGGAATATTAGTGTCTCTTTGGAAGACAAACAGAACAGTACTGCAATATATAATCATTTCAGGCAACTAATGCCGCGAAAATCGTAACGGTACCTCGAAGAAAGTCTTTATCTGTTAATTCCCTGTTGTTAGGAATGGTTTTGGAACATAATAACCATTACTACTAATCCAGTAATAACTTAAACCTTATTATCACAGTAGTAACGTACGATATCAACAGGCTTTGAAAATTTTGCGTCAAATGAGCTGTGCAGCTGTAATTTCTGCTGATTTTGAAATCTATGCATGATCTTATCTCAGTTTTATTAGGTTGGCCAGAAAGTCTCGACTCACATAGGAAGCGGAAAGAAAACAACAAAATTGGTTAGGTTAGCCAGAACGTCCTTATTCATTGTCACATCATATGAAAAGTGGGTGTGACTTGGTTAATCACGATCGGAAGAGGAAATGGGTTCCGGGATGTGAACAAACGGCATCCGTTCCACAACGAAATCTATTTGACAAGAAGATCATGATTTCTGTCTGGTGGAATTTCCAAGGAGTACTGCATTTCAAGCGTTCCACACGGTCGCGACATCAGCGCTAAATTGCATTGACAGCAGCTAGACTGTGTACGACATAATAAAGAAGGATCCTTGATTTGGTCAATCGAGGCCGGGCTTTGTTTCAGTATGTCAATGCGAAGCCATAAATTGCTAGATTGACTAAAGAGAGGTTCAAACAGATGGACAAAAGTTGAGGTTCTTCCATATCCACAATTCGATCCCGATGCTGCTCCGAGAGACTATGGCCTATTCCGCTCAATGGCACACTTCTTCCTCGACTAGTGATTCAACACGTTTGATGAAGTGAAGGGAGCGTGTTTACAGCTTTTTTTTTATCAAAAACCAGCGAACTGCTATCTCGGACAGATTCATGTGCTGGCTATTCGCCGATAAAAAGATCGTCGAGGATGATGGACTTTATTTTGAAGAATAAATGTAGGTGCTGCCCCATAAAATTTTGTAGTTTTCTTTCCATTTTCAGTCAGGATTTTCTAGCCAAACTAATGCTTCTTCATGTCTGATGTAGACATTCTGATTTTGGCAATATTCGGTTTGGTTACGAAACCACTCTCACTTCGATAGGAAACCATATTCTTTATCCAGACGTCGCTCTGCATATTACTCAGGCATACGTTCATCAGCACAGCCGATATTTTACATAAAAAAGCATTATTTCAATGATCTTTACTTTTTTTTTAATTAACAAACTTATAAAGCAAGTCAAATAATTGAGCAATTAACGATATCTTAGCTGGAAAGGCGATACGGCGAGACTATATTTACTGGTAATCGCCAATCTGTCGAGTGATTTACTAAGCATAGCTTAGATTTGGCATAAGAATGAAAGAAGTGACAAAAGCATGCTAACCACCGAAGTGCCCATTGCCAATCTGTATAACATAAAACAATAGTTTCGTCATGCATTAACAACGCGTGTTATTATTATTGTTGTTAATAATAATACAGCCCAGATTTGTACTCTTTATAAAGTACCAAATTCTCGAAATCATTTTTACTATGAAGGTAGTTGAAATTATATCTTGAAAAAAAACAATTATCTTTCTTAGATTGATCTAAATTACTATTTTAATGCAAAAAAGAGCGTAGTTTGTAAATACTAAATTGAATATGTTTAAATAAATGGCCTCGCAATTACAAAACCCTATATACAATTTAGTTGATTAAACAATGGAAGATACAATCAAAGCTTTACGCGTGTACACTGAAAGGATTAGAAGATCCAACGAAAGCTTCGCGTACGTAGACTGAACTAATTAGAAGTTACGACAAAAGCTTTACATACGTACGCGGAAAAGATTAGAAGACCCAACAAAAGCTTCGCGTACATACGCTGAAAAGGTTAGAAGATCCAACGAAAACATTATGTACGTACAATGAAATGGTTAGAAGATCCAACGAAAACCTTACTTTCGTACGCTGACAAGATTAGAAAATCCAGCGGTACCTTTAAGTAGATCCGCTGGAATTAAGAATATGTGCAGCAAATGATGCTACTAATAGATTTACTACTTCGATTACTAATAATAATAATTATACCCACCACAGTATTAAATCCTTATCTATTCTCAGTTAATCACCCACCTTCTGCTCCAATATTTTGAATCGTACTGTTAATATCTCATACAATACAGATTTTAGGATCCCACTATTGTTTTACAACTGTGATGTAACCGTCGTTTATTTTCAAAATTTACCCAAAATGCAACACAACCATTATCATGACAAATTGCTATTATCTGTCTACACTATGATATCTGAAACTTCAATTTGAACAAATGTCTAACGCAAAAAAAATGTCAATTAAGAGATGTTATTTAAGCCTCCGGGTTGTCTCAAAAGATACAAAAACTAGGTCAGATGATTTCCTCCTCACAAGAATCTATTCATATTTTTTGCTGCTATTTCAATCCAAGTATTAAAAAATAGATATTGTAATTCTTTAAAAAATGATTGGACGCACTTATTTTTAATAAGCATATGTTTTAAATGAGACAAAAGAAGCCATATTGAATTTTCCGAAAAACACCCTTCTCCTCATGTTGACTCAGTAGTAAAAGAAAATGAAGCAACGTAGCCAAATAGGATAGCGGCCATGATGATAATTAACAGAGGCTTCCATAAACAAAACGAAGCTTCTTGCCGACAATCAAAATATCTGTCTCAGTGAAACATAGCGCAACATATAGACTTCAGCTCCAAGCTATAAATTACGAATGTGCAATGAAAAATTTGATTTCAGTGAAGACTTGTTCGTTTTAAACACTTCATGCTTTGCCTGCTTCGAAATCATTCGTACTGTTTCTGAGGTGTTCATTTTTCTTTTGTTTTTCGTCTTTTTCTTTCATTCTCTATTGCCCTTCATTGGTCTCGTCTCTTCATTTTAGTCTATTTTCTTTCTCCCTTTTTATCTTGCAAACGGATATCGAGATTCACCATTCTGTATGCATCTTTTGTTTTCAAGTTTACTCATTTTCATTTCTGTATATTTTTTCTTCCCTTTCGAGGCTTTTTATCTTTTTCATCTTTCTTCATTCAGCTTGTTTCCTTGTCCGTTTTTCTTTAGTCCTCGGTATGACGATAAACGACATCATGCAGAAAGGTCTCTGATCAAGAGATTGTAGGTTTTGACGGGCGTAGAACCATCTTGTTATATACCGTACCTAGGAACACTAATGGGTATGTCCCAAACCTCATAAATACGTTGGGCACTATTATAAATGGGGGCAATATGCTGTCTAAGCTGGCAGCGTGAGCTGGCAGCGTGGGGAGATCTTGTCGTGTCGAACTCTCTGCCTTTATAGAGAGGAACCCGGACGAGACTTGGTATGTGTCAACATCCTAAATTCGTGGGGAAGCAAGTAAGTGGGGGTAATATGCTGTCTAAATAGTCCACCACTAGCAGTGGTTTACCTACTTCACGCCGCTGGCGAGTATTGTATTTTGTTGATGTTATAAAGATTAGCATTTTATTTCCAACTCCGTTTTGGTTATTCCTCATTCAGTAACTTTTGTAATTCACAAAACACTTCTCATTGCTGCTGTTCCCAGGTCCACTCTCATCCCCGGTGGTAGCGCCTGTTAGGGTCCCAGCCATGGGCAAATAGTGAACCTCCAAAACCTTATATAAATATAAACATACATTTTTATATAAAAATACCAACAATGCATATTTGTGCTAAATTTAGCAACAATACATATTTATGTTAAAATTACCAACAGTACCTATTTATAATAAAATTACCAACAATAGCTATTTATAGCATATACTTAGTTGAAACCATAAAATTCTGTTTCAAATATTTAGATTTCGGCATTAAATAATTCATAGAAGTTGATATGCCACTAAACAAAATCAATCAACCAAACCTTGTTTTTCATTCCTTAACTGCGTTTCTTTTCTTGTTTTGTATAATTTTCTAGTTGTTTCTATCCATTTTTTATCTTTGAGTTTTGATAGCCGATTGGGCAGAATAAGTTTGGAAGATTGTGTTGCACCAATATCCAAGATATTGCTATAGGCAATATAGGCAACAATTTTTAAGCACACAAAAAGAGAGATAAAAACAGAAGAAACGCTCATTAAAAAAATGTGTTAGATTGAATTAACACAAAATTCTGCTCGACCCTTCCTTGCTTAGTTAACACGTACGTTACGCCCTACCAACACGTCTTAATGAACTATTCCGATTTGATCGCGATGAAAGAAGGAAAGGGAATTTCAGAAACACTTTAATTTCAGTGAGAAAGAGAAAAAAAAGAAAGAAAAGATAGGAGAGGCGATAAAGCTCTCAGGTTTTTAACGTCTGCTTCAGTGAAGTTGAAAAACTTTTCATTTTTAAATATTTTCATTTGTAACCTCTTACTTCTTTTAATAAGGAACTGTATTCCTACTTTTGACTGTTAATACCATATTTGGTTAAAGTTGTTAGGCTCAAATATTTAAAAATGCAATAGGGGATTTTATTTTTTTTGTAGTCGTGAAACCCGCAATAAGTTTATTTAGTCATTAAATATTAGGATATATCAAAAATCCCAAACAGGAAAACCGCTAAATTTTCACGAGTACTATTATCATTATTATTATTATTATTATTATTATTATTATTATTATTACACAGCCATTCGTTCATATTTATAAACTAGAAGCACTGAGAAAGCCTTTTGATAGCTAGATGTATGATTCATATTATAACTGCTGAATGCAGGTGATGAACTCATAGTCCAACAATTTCTTTTCCTAAAATAAACATAGGTAAAAAATATGAGGAATATGTGTAAATATATGAAGTCAACAGAGCAACTATCTTTCGTTGAACTTATCAAATCTTTGTCCATCGTTTACTCATTTTTGGACTTTAGCGTTTCTTCGTGGATTAAAAGTTAGCAAGCGAGTCTTAAAGCCTATGACAACTATAGCGAATCCATACTGGGTGCCTAATATTTGTGACTTTGCAAAAGGCCAAGCACTATTCGAGGTATCAACAAAAGGATCTTGTTGGAATTGTTGTTCTGATTATAGAATATTATTATTTGAATGAGTTTGATTCTCACAAATGTTCCAAACCTTGGTCTCTTGTCATATTTACTCCGGCTTTGGTAAATGTAAATATTATTAATCTAAAAAAAAAAATTGTAGTTATTTTTTCTCTCTTTTATTTGCTTGCAAATATTCGATTTGATCGAACAAGTTCTAGTACCAGATTGAAATAGTTTAATAATAATTTCTTCTGATTTTTCTATTTCTCCACCCATTTCTTCTGTTTATCCTTCCATGTCTCCTTTTTCTTATTCTGTTGATTCTTTCATTTTTTTTTCTTCTGTTGATTCTTCCCATTCTTCTTTTTCTTCTGTTTATCTTTCCTTTTCTTCTTTTTCTTCTGTTTATCTTTCCTTTTCTTCTTTTTCTTCGTCTGATTATTCTTCCATTTCTTTTTTTTTCTACGACTGTTTATCCTACCCTTTCATCTTTTTCTTCATTTTATTCTTCCATTTCCTTTTCTGTTTATTCTCCCATTTCATCTTCTCTTTCTACTTCCATTTCTTCTTTTTCTTTTCTTCATTAAAATTGATGTTCTTATTCAGTCAGTTTCATAGACTCATATTTTCTTTTGCTTTCTCTGTTTTCTTATATTAGCTTCTGCCATAATTCACTCTTTTCCTTTTTTTTTCTTATTTTCTCTTTTTATGCAATTCAGTTTTGTTTTTCGTTACCTTTTTTTTTCTACAATCGTCAACATTCGACCAATCTTTAGAATAATATCCGTCTTTCACGCACCAAAGTCCGCATTGTTAACGAAGGATGCACATCAGTGATACACAGTTTCTATTTCTGGATCCGGCAAACTCATGGCAAGAGTCAGCAATCGGACACTTTTAGATAATAGTGTTTGAGTTATGGCGGGAAAGATGACCCAATTTGGCATGATCAAATAGCAGAAAGACAGCGCATCATCTGCTTTGCCACTCTACGCAACCATTCACCAGGAGCTCTAATGGAGTGGAAAGAAAGCAAGATTGGCGCTCATTCACATCCTTTTTACATCCGGGACATTGTAACTTAAGATGGCACGAGCTGCATCCAAGAATAATACAAAACAAAAAAATTATTTCATTTATTTGTACATAACACTACGAATATATATCCATACGCGCAACAACCAACATATGTGTGTGTGTGTTTGAAAATATATCTGTAAAAAGACAATATGAATAAAGAGAAGAGGAAAGTTTTTATTTACTAACGCGATTCGTTCACTGAAGGAAATCAAGGTAATCGTGTAAATTTGCAAACGTGTACCTAAAAAAAAAATGGATTAAAGCGGAGAAAAATATTAAATTTTAAAAGTTTTAAAATTAAGAACATTCTAAAATATTCTTAAAATTGTGTTAGTCATCGTAAACTCTGGAGGACACTGTGATGTAATTTGGTGCCAGACATTAAAAGTAAGTAAATGTTGTTATTTTCTTACTTGTTTATATATAATTATTTTAATATAATTATTAATTATTTTAATCGTATAAATTATTTATATAATATTTTCTAAATAATTTAATATCTTTAGAACTGCTTTCTTTTATATTTAAAATTTGTCATGGACATGTATGTTGGCTAAATGGTAGAGCACGTAAGGTCAAATGACGGTTTCTATATAGGAATACAGGTTCGATTCCTGTTGGATAGCGCACATTTTCTACAAAATTTCATGAACATTCAGCCTGGTAAATGTAATTACTAATGTTTAATTATAAACAGAGCATTTACTTAAATAAATTGTATCTATAAAAATAGCTTATAAGCAGAAAATATTTAACACTATTCTTGTATGTGAATCAAAGTAATTTGCGATACCAACGACAGATATTTTATCTTCATAACATGTACGCCGAGTACAGTGGTATTATGTATAGGAATTCGAAACAAATCGAAGCGAATTGCAATATGAGCTGAGTTGCAAAAAGTTCTTGCAAAACAACGGTGAGGTCGATAAATACGATGACTACTGAGACTAAAAGAACATTTAGATATCTCCTACGACGATGTTTTTTCAGATTGTCAATTCGGGGAGGGGTATATCTTAGATCTATATGTATAAATAACTCAATGAATACACTCTTATACAGCAGACACACACTCAATCAGATATTTATATACATACAAACATGATAGATAAATATACAGAGAGATAGATAGAAAGAAAGGAAGAGAGACAGATAGAAAGAAAGACAGACAAATAGATAGATAGAAAGAAAGATAGACAAATAGATAGAAAGAAAGAAAGATAGACAAATAGATAGAAAGAAAGAAAGACAGACAGACAAAGAAAGACAGACAGAAAGATAGATAGATAGATAGATAGATAGATAGATAGATAGATAGATAGATAGATAGATAGATAGATAGATAGATTTGAACAGAGTGAGATAGATTAATAAATGAATGGGTAGAAAAATGAGCTCTGGGGAATAGTTCTAGCACTGTAAGATTGTGTCGATCGATTTCTGTTTAAGACAATTTGAGAAGTACGCCACTTCAATTTCCGAAAGTAGCTGCGGACGTGTCCGTACTTATCGGATGAAATTAGTTCTACGGCGAAGAAGATACAATTTATCTTCATAAAAAGTGGAATAACAAAATCCTCCGAAGATGATACAGACATCCAGAACATGGATATGTCTTTAGCTATTTTGTAAAGAGACAAATGCTGCTTTTATGAAATATTTAATATTTTATATTCGAAGTCTTGCGCTTTACGTACAGTACTCTTCCTTTTCAGATTGCATAACGCAATTAAACAAATATGATTGGAATAATTCTTTTCTTTTTTTTGACAGCTATATAAAAACACAAACATACGCACGCACTTTTACTGACTTTTGGTTAAAAAAATAAAACTCTTTACTTTTATTATTGTTTACGTAAAATTTGAATATAAAACAAGGTGTAAACCAGTGTTCTCAAATTGAATCACCGAAAAGAGCAGTTACGTGCTGAGGGAGAGATGCAGCTGGATAGAAATATGTGTCGCCAAGGTATTATCAATGGGGAGGATATTAACTCCAAGGGAGCCCACTGGTAGAAATGTATATTTATCATATAAAAATTAGTTTACGACACATTCACCGATTGAGGTTCGGGGTTAAAAATCTTTGTAGGATCAGCTTTCTAGAAAATGAGTTCTTAAATATATTTCTTATAATAAAAAAAAAAAAATAACAAAGAAACTGAAAGATTGTCGGAAAGTACATTTCTACTCTATCGTCAGATAGCTGATGAAGAATACATTGTGGTGGAGAGGTCGAGTTTCTATCCGTTCTCTGGAGAGAAACTAGAACAGTGCCTGCCTTTCATTCAGAGATTCATGCTTATTTGCAGATGTGTACACCTAATACAGCTCATTGCGCCCATATCATGTTGAAATACCGGATCCCGAAGTTAAGAACGAAGTTAAGCCATGTTCAGCCTAATCAGTACTTAGATAGGTGACCAATTGGGAATACCAGGTGCTGTAGGTTGCGATGTGTGGTGTGCGGGTGTTGCAATGAATGACAGCACAGAATGAGAAATCGGCGAGCCGAGTTCAATTTCCAGTCGGGTCAATTACATTCATTTACGCACATGTAACCTTGAACGATCCTGAATCGAACAGAGACATGATTGTCAAGCATGTCACATCCACCCCCGCCAACACGCATTTAGCCAGAGCTTCAATGTAATGTCCATGATCTACGTCAAACAAAGGACTGTCACAGTTCGAGAAGAAATAATACTGTTGTTATTTACTAAGCTTAGCACAAGGTCACAAGCAAGGTGTGCCCAGTGAGGACAAAACATATTACTCAGGCCAACCAAAACTAGCTTGCTAACGATTCTCCCAGATCGAAGTGACAAATAATACGTCCTATTAGTAGAATAAACCAAGTCTATGCATGTCCTATGACACAAATGGAGGCTTTCTCGTACTATTTTGCGCCATGTTTTAACAAGATAGAGTTAAAAAAAAAATGAACACTTTACCGACCTCCGACAGGAATCGAACCTGTATCATATACGGAACCGTCATATAGCCTAACGTGCCTTAACCGTTTCAGGCTATATGATGGTTTCGTATAGGATACAGTTTCGATTCCTGTCGGAGGAAGAATATTTCCTATGAAAATTTCTCGGACAGGTTGTTTAATACTGTTATATTATAAAACAGAGCATTTACTTAAATATTTGTATCTATAAAAAGAATGTATAAACATAAAAATGTCTTAAAATAATTGTCGGACCTTGTCCATTTCATAATGTGTGACAGAGTTATGGGCGTTTATGTTCAGAAGGCATACGGCATTAAAAAAAAAATTGAAAAGTAAAAATAAAAAGGTAGCCCTATGCTTTTTGACCTTTTTTTTTTTTTAATATTCACTTTTTCAATTTTCAGTTTACTTCATATTTCGTTGTAGTTTGGCGGGAATGATTGTAAAACGCTGCTAAAATTGATAAATTTATATTCAAATCGAAGCCAAAGTTCATCTAATGGAAGCTGATCAGGAACTTCGATTAACGAAAGTAAAAAGTGTAATTTCCAAAATCTTGTAAATCTGTAACAGTCGCTATTTTACAATATTGGTTAATTATCTAAACTAATATCATCATCTTTAAAGGTTTTGCACTCAACGTTTAATTCGATGCGTCCCCCCCCCTCCGACCTTTTACGGTCGGCTGTTATATACGGTAATCTCTTAATCGCATCGCCTTGAAATGATTTCTCTGAAATTCCAATTCAAATGTATTTATATATACTAGCGTTAAAGATTCTGTTTATTCCGCTTTAGATTTCATCCTACAATAACATTAAGACTTCTGAAGTTTTAGCTGGAAATTACAACTCTTTTGGGTCTTCGCTTTGAAACATATACAATCTGTGAAGTTAAATGAAAAGAGAAAGCGTTAATTTCTCTCTCCGAATAAACATATAGACACGTCTGCGCACATTAATCACGGCATGAATTGCAAAATTTGTAGGCTTTTAGAAATAAAACTTCTAAAATGGGTCAGTATTTTAAAAATTCATGAATTAACAGTCTTAATTACCCAGAGAATATATTTTCAGATCAATTTAGCAAGGAATTTATCCAATCAAGAAATAATATATATTTTTTATATTTATTAAAATTTTTTTGTATTTCCAGTAATTTTTAAAATAGTTTATACATTTTTATATATTTGACACAATTTTATATTTAAACATGTTTATACATTTTTATAAACTTTATACATTTTTGTATTTAAAATTTTGTACACTTATAACACTTTTTATATGAAAAACATTTTATACATTTTTCATATTTTTACAACATTTTTATATATTATCATTTACTTTTAAATTTGTAAAAGCTTGGTTAATCTCCATATATATATATATATATATATATATATATATATATATATATATATATATGTATATGTATGTATGTATGTATATATATATAAATGTGTGTGTGTGTGTGTGTGTGAGTATTTTATGTATATGCAAAAATTTTAACTGGACTTTTTTAGTAACTGTAGATTGGTTGAATAGTTATATACCGTACTTTTATTTGTAGACTTTGGTACATACATAATACACATTCACACACACACACACACACACACACACACACACACACAGACACACATTGTTGTTGTTCTTGTCAAGCTCCGTGGAACTGTTCTACACATGATGTCACGCAATGTCTAGGAAATTGACAGAATTGAATTCCAGATAATAAACGAGACGATTGAAAATACTCGAACAAAAACGCAACGAAGGTATGAACTTTGGACAACTTAATCACAATGTGGACAAGCAGACAGATTTTGTCATTTAAATTTAATAAAAAATTATATTTCAAGAAGTACAAATTCGACTAGAGTATGCCCTTAAGATGGCGCCTTTAAGACTATGTTTTTAAAGTATTGTATCCATAGTGATGAAGCATTAATCGTAATAAACTAGATTCACTTTTCAGAAGAGTGATTTCCAAGGAACCCAGAATAGAGACAAGTTAAATAATTTTGCTTAACACTATATATATATATATATATATATATATATATATATATATGTCCGATGCAGTGAGAACGAAAATAATATATAAATTCTAACGTTCACAGCATTAATCCAAAAGAGGGCTCGATACCGATAGTAGAGCAATAATTATTTATTATAATTTTATCATATCGACAAAAACAGTTTACTCACTACAAAGATGCAATTTCGTTTCGGTGCATTTTAATTGCACCTCGACTGGTGAGAACCGAAAATGGTTATGAACAATTCTGCTTGTGTGTGTGTGTGCGCGCGCGCGCGTGCGTGCGTGCGTGCGTGTTATAAACTTGGGTATATAATCCCGACATTGTTACATTATTCACATATTTCGCCTATGCATTTCGCGAATTACTCAAAATCAACACCAGCTTGGGAAACATGTAAGATTCCATTATTTTAAACTTACACAAATACATACAAACGCAACGCAACTTATTTTTCGCCTTCGATCTGATGAAGCCTAATCGGTGAAATGCATAGTCAGATGTTATTTCGAAACATCTATGCATTAGCGTTTTTCCAGTTGACAATAATATATATATATATATATATATATATATATATATATATACACGTGTGTGCGTACGTAAACATAAAATTATTTCTCTACAAAAACTAAAAGATGGACGTAGTGTAGCCTCTCATCTTGGGCAGCAACCATTCTTGGAAAATTAAATATGAATTCAAATTGGTGCTGTAAAGCGTAAGAAAGACATTCCTTGCATCGAAGTTTGATCCTGCGATTCACTACAACTGATACTCAATCAGGAGTCCTGGACACCACGTTGCCATTAGATGAGGGAAGAAATGCCAAGAAGGTGGATGTAGATATGTGCGACTCTTCCTTCTTCTTGTTCGATGTGTCTTGTCCATTCCGCAAATTCCTATCCTTTTTAGCTATTGGTTAAATTTTATTTATCATTCCCCAAACCCGCCGTTCCGGTAAGTATCTCGTGCCTCTCTCATTGTCTTTTACTTTCGATATGTCTTCTGTGTGTGTCCAATTCTCCAAGTTTTCCTTGCTCATTATCTGTGTCTGAGTATAAGTTCTGTTTTGTGCTTCCATTTTCTCAAAGACTTCCTCGTTAGTTACGCGCTCCATCTATAGTATTCTCAAGATACTTCTGTAAAATAACATTTCTGTTGCCTTTAGTCTAAAGGAAATTGTCCAGCATTCAGTGGCATAGAAGA
>CAHIKZ030003772.1:37500-60000 GCA_903632075.3 Acanthosepion pharaonis
TGCTAAAAAAATGTAATATGTAGAAAAGCCATAAATGCCTATGTCCTGAAACAATGTGAAATTGCTCCTAAATACGTAAAACTATTTTTTTATCAGTTGTGAAGGTTTGGCTTTCTCACAGTGAAGCAATAGTCAGTAACCTAGACTCGCAGAGAATTAATTCAGCAGCAATGCTTTTTCTCACTGTGCACCCATAATTGTAATTTTGCGCTAAATTTTGGAAATACATATGTAAGTTGAAACGGAATTATTCTAGTTGCACACTTCTCACCAAGGCTCGTGGCCAGTGTCCAAGGAAACTTAAAATCTAAAATGCTAACCTGCAATTAAGCATTCTTTTTCACTTGAATCTTCCGACAGTCTTCCGACATTTAACCACGTACCCTACTAAACTAAGTTTAATAAATATCAAATGTAAGTAATATGATCATTTCTTTCATGTATTAACTATATATATGTGTATACAGAGATCTGCTGAAAATTCTCGGCTTGAACGGATGGCCTTTCCCCCAAAATATATATATATTTTTTTTATTTAGTCAGCTTTTATAAGAAAGGCAGTTGAATTGTTCTTGGACGGAGTAACTTCCAAAAAACTGACTAAATGAACAAACATTAACTGTCCGACATACACCTAGACAAACAAAGGTTTCTTTGCACCTAGACAAACAAAGCTGTCTTTATATACACACTCATACACCATTACACACTTTAAGGTCCAAAATGTTCCTCACACATATTTATGTTTTAGCTATTCCGTCAATACATGTGACACGTACCTGACCAATAAGAATTAACGAAAAAAAAAAAAACATATCAGTACTCTGTGTCTATTTGCTTGTTTTCATTTCTATCTCGATCTCCGACGAAGCTTAAATAAAAGTGAAACATGTCAGATTGAGATATGTTTCCTACTTGTTCTTTATTTTATCATTTTGTCGGATTCATATACATATCTGTTCTACATTTAATCTTACCCATTTACATAAAAATATATATATATATATATATATATATATATATATATATATATATATATATATATATATATATATATATACACGATCTATTTCTGAAAGTGAGTTCATTTACTAATAAATATAGCATAATTTAAAAATATATTTTCAGAGTTCACACTTCAGCAAGTGAAAGTCTTGTATGGGTATTGTAATACTAAATTTTTTCAGACATCATGAGTTACCTTTGCAATCCCAAGATTTGCTGAAAATGGTGGCCTTTAGTTCCAGACCTCTATTAGTACGGCGAACAACTGCTTGGGCAACGTTGGACAAAATGTCCAGTGGGATTGCTGCGCATGTATTTTTAATTTCTTGTCTAAGGGTAGCCAATGTAGTCAGTTTTATGTGATAGAAAGCATTCTTTACGCTACCCGATAGATAAACTCTCAAAACTAAGAAAGACAAGTTTTCTTTTTGATGTGTGTATACATTTTTTAGGCGGACAATATATATATATATATATGTGTGTGTGTGTGTGTGTGTCCGTGTGCCACAACTACCAACATATAAAACGCTTTCTTTACAACAATGTTTAAAAAATAGAAGGTGTGAGGTGTGTCTATACAGATAATTGCTATAAAACTTACTCCATATTATACAGCATGCTTATAATTATCTAGCTAAGTACAACCCTCTTGATGTTTATATTCATCTCTCTCTCTCTCTCTCTCTATATATATATATATATATATGCATGCATGTGAATATTTTTATATTTCTGGAGGAAAGAAAAAGACATTTTATAGATAGATAGATAGATAGATAGATAGATAAGATAGATAGATAGATATGTCAATATTATTGTAGCTATATATGTTTCTCTAATCATTATCATCATCATCTTCATTGATGTTATTCTCAATATCATTTGTTGCATCCATTTGAGACGTTAAAATCAACCATGTAGAGAAATGCAACAACCTGACTAGGGTATTAACTGACAATGGATAATGTGGCGCAGAAACCAGAAGATACATAGTAATATCGAAGGATGTCTTCTAGAAACTAAGCAAAGTATTAAGAGATAGGAAATGTTTGTCAGAAACAAAGAAAAGATTACTGGACTACAACGTGATAGTTAATTCATTTTAAGCCTTTGAAACCACCGATAGAGATGAGACTTGAAGTGAAAAAAATATGGTTCTACTTAAATACCAGGGACAGAATATATGAGCAACAAGGACATTTTTAGGAAAATATTAACTACAAGGAAAATGATACTTACAATCAGAATTTTACAGTTTATCAACCTTCTATAGGGTTATTTGAAGGTCGAAAATATTTTTAAGTTATAAAAATTTCTTTTTGTGAGATAATGGTTTAGTTATAAAGGTCGAACTAATTAACCTATAGCTTGGGGAACAAAGAGGAGGATTCATATTTCTCTCAAGAGAAATTGCGCGTAAGTGAATATAACGATCCCAACGGGAATTGGAACTCGGCTATTGGATTAACAATTCCAGGCCATTATCCGTTACACCACTCTCAATTTCAAGCTTAGATTATCTGGTATTCCCAAGCGGTCACCCATCTAGTAACTGACTAGTGTCGACTTTGCTTACCTTCAGCGATCGTACGGAAATCAGCCTTTCAATGTCAATATCAGAAAGAGGTGGAAGAAATTTCTGGAATACATAATCAAGGAAGAGAGATGTGAGAATTTAAAACTTCATCATCGACATCCTTCGACCTCCCTGTGGTTGATCGGTACAATTGCTTTCCACACTGCTCGGCCCTGCATTGTCAACCCCAGATTCCCAATATCCAACCTTGAGTCCCGAGCCATGGTGTCTGCGAAAGTCACCTTTCGTGAGAAGACATCTCCAGAAGGATGTCATGGAAGTAAGGATGAGACGACCTCCCCTGATCTATCTAAAACTTGCAAGCATGAAAAGTAGGTGGAAACGTCAGGCAATTTACTTAACCAGTTTGTCTGTATAGCTGGAAGACCAAGAGGAAAAGTAAGAAAAAAGGACAAACGTTACTGTTGTGGTGTCCTTCCTCTAAAGAGTCTGTGTTGGACTCTTCCGTCTACTATAAGATTATTAGGAGAAAAGCCTTGGAGGAAAAGTCGACCAGACTGTTCATTTCTGTCGAACTCTATGTCCCGGCAGAGAGGAACTCGGACGAAGCTTTGCCGCAGGGAAAAGTTTCGCCCGGGGAGCTAGACAGTCCCTGAACCCGTTTAGGCGAGTTCAAAGGGAATATTTTTGGCCGAGTCTACGGGCTCGTAGTACCAACAATAAACTGGCCTTGTGCCACATACATCACTCGTGTATGTTGTGGGACCTGTTAAATATAACAGTCGAACAGATCTGTTCACACTGTGCTGGTCAAACTCTCTGCCTCCGAGCAGAGAGGATCCCCAGACGAAGGGCAGAGTTTCGTCTCGGGAAAAAGCTACCCGACCCCGTATAAAAACGGGTTTGTGCCACATCCTACCTCGTGGGGAGGCTGGTAAATATAACAGTCGAATAGATTGAACGCTGGGTCAACCGACACACACACACTAGTCGTGTAATACTCTTCTGTTGTATTTACTGTTTAATATATGATATATCTGTAATACTTCAGTATTTACATGAGTCGGACTATTGTCCTCATCTTTGTCGCCATATTTGTCACAACGTTTCGGACGTTGTACGATCCGGCCTTCTTCAGGTGGTTGGAATTTCGAACTGAACCCTTTATTTCGATCACTGGGGTAGACTGTTCTAGTTCCACGTGCCATGTTTTTAATGGATGTCAGTTATCAGTTATCTCCTGCTAATTTTCCCTCTGAAAGTTCTCCACTGCCTTTACCAGGTAGTGAACTCACCTTCTTTGGGTCTGTCACTGGATCTAACCAACGCCTTTATCCACTGTGCCATGTGTCCTTGAGGACACATGGCACTGTGTCACCTTCTTCACCACCTGAAGAAGGTCGGAGCGTACAACGGCCGAAACGTTGTGACAAATATGGCGACAAAGATGAGGACAATATTCCGACTAATGTAAATACTGTACATAATACCTCATCTCAGAAATATAGACAGAATCTGTAATACTTGTTTTGTTATTTCTTTAACTATTTACTTGGTCACAACAGTTACTTAGAGCAACCAGAGAAGTGGTAGAGAATACAGATCACTGATGTCCTGAGTGGAAACTGTATATAAACGACGAATGAGTTTTACGGTCTGTGAAATACAACATATAACCAAGCATATTTATTTTATTTCTGTTCGCCTTTGTGCTGTGTGTATTCACGTGCCTATAATGTACATATGTTTGCGTTTGACTGAGAATACCTATTTGCAGTGGTGAGTTTATTTGAGTACATTTATACGCGCGTGTGTGTGTGTGTATGTACACATGACCATGAAATTTCCTATGCATATTTTTGCAGTGAAAATATTGAGCTAATTTCAAAGAGTCGGATCGCGGAAGATCCACGAATCTATCGACCGCTATCGAGAGAAATATTAATAAATCAGGCCATAGTCAGATTCACAAGCCTAATTTCTGGTCTCCTTTGCCGTTTACTGCATCAATCAAAGGCCCTTCTTAACTAAAGACGATGATTAGCGGTGAAAGAAAGTGAAGCTGAAGAGAAGTAAGAAACGATTTACAAGGAAGAAAAGTGGGGGGTGGATAAAGAAAGCTAAAAAGAAAGGAGTCTTGTAAAAGATGAAAATACACAGAAAAGAATGGTAAGGAGAGGAAAATTATTATAAAATGAAAAAAGAGAAAATAGGAAGAAAAGAGAAAGAAGACAAATGCTAAAAATTAGAAAAATGGGTTAAAGTACAGGGTGCAGCAGAAATATCCCTCACATAATAGTAAGATATTAGCTAGTAATGTCTTAGTATTATGGGTAGATATGCTGAATGTATTTCTGAAGAAGAAAAGAGGAAGAGAAAGAGGAAGAAGGAGAAAGAAGAGGAAGAAGGAAGAGGAGGAGGAAGGAGGGGAAGAAGGAAGAGGAGGAGGAAGAAGAAAAAAATAAAGTCAAAAATAAATAATAGGTAAACAAAACAAAGTGAAAAAGAAAAATATGAAAAGAAACAAGAAAGGAAAGAGACAAGAAAAAATGAAGAAAAAGAATGAAGAAACATAAATAAGAGAAAAACAAAAAAAAAGTGAGAAGAGAAGAGAGAAAGAAGGAGAAATTATTCATAAAAGATAAGAAAAAAAGTTAAAATGGAATAAAATGAAAATGAAAAAAAATTTTAAAAAAATGAAAAGAAACAAGAAAGGTAGCAGACAAGAAAAAAAATGAAGAACGAGAAAAAAAAACAGAGAAGCAGACAAATGAACGAAAAGAAGAAAAAGAAGAAAGAAAGAAAGCGAATAAAGAAACAGAGAAAAAAACAAAAGGAAAAATAATACAGAAGACGAGAAAGAATAAGAAAAAGGTAAAAGGAAGTTTAAAACAAACAAAAAGAAAGAGATAATGTGAACTGAGAGGAACGACTTTTAAAAGATGACAAATATGAGGGCAAAAAGCAAATGACCAAAAAGGAAGCCAGGTGGAATATGAAAAGAGAAAGTGGCTAAGTTTAAGAAAATACGTAAGGTAGAAAACAGAATGTCATCATCTTTTTACCTCAGATATATCGATCGACCAGTTGAATTTCTTTTGATCCTTTGTTTTCCATTTTCCGCCCAGTCACGGACCAGCCGAGTTTCTTCTCTGTGTTAATCACCGTTTCTATTGAAACCGGCATCAACTGACATACACTATTACAAATTCCTTTCTTATCAATTTTTCCTACATAATGTTTGATCATCGCGTTCCATAAAATCTATTCACCGCCTTAATCGTAATGTGCTTCACATCTATACAGTAGACTTTCGGACTCCCGATACAGCTATACATTTAATTGAAGAGTTGGATGAAGACACAGAAATGGTTGCTCGTCAGTTAATAATATATACTGAATATATAGTTTATTAGATGAAGTTATTTCTTGAGTATCTAGCATTTTTCCGATCATAAAGTCAATATTACAAATTATTATTACTATTATTATTATTATTATTATTATTATCATTATCATTATTACCATCATCATTATTATTATCATTATTATTATCGTTATCATTATTATCATTATCATCATCATTATTATTATCGTTATCATCATCATTATTATTGTTATCATTATTCTCATTATTATTATCATCGTTATTATTATTATCATTATCATCATTATTATTATTATCGTTATTATTATTATCATCATTATCATCATTATTATCATCGTTATCATCATTATCATTATCATCATCATAATCATTAATATTAATATACTCGTTCAGCTTTCATGCCATTTATAACTGCTAGTTTTCACTGGTGATTATTTAGCTTCTTATTCACTTTAACATTATTATTATAATTTGTTTTATTATTATTTCCTTGGATTTCTGTTGTATACACATTTTCTTCCGGGTTCCAACCAGACTCCTAAGGTTAGAAATGGCTTCATGAGATTTTCCACAGTATTTTTTGTAAAAAAAAACAAAAACAAAAAACAAACTAAGATCACATACATTTTACATAGATAAAGGTCTTCGTAATGTGTTAGCTGTACTTGTGATTACAATTTTTGTATTTCTTTAAGGCATGGGCTTCCAGGAATCCGTTCAATAAGTCTATAAGAACTTTTTCCAATCAATCTGAGAGCTCCAACTACAACTGGAATTATTGAAGATCCTTGTATTCTGGTAGTTTTTAAAGATCTTCAAAGATACAATACAATCTGCAAGGACTGCCACGTCAATAAGAAACATTCTGTTATTGTGGTCTTTGATTGCAATATCTTGACGATAACTTTAATTGTTCTGTCTGTATGTATTGTAAAGTTCCATAAAATTGTTACAAGTCCTATCTCCGTAACCGGGTCTGGGTGATTTTCATACCAGTTTCTTTTAGTTTTCTTCCCGTGAAAGAGGCATATATTCCAGTGCAATTATTGGCCCACTCATGCTGAATTTTATATTCAGGTGGTGCTAACACAATGCAATCTGATAGAAGATTGTCACTCGTTTCTGGATATTTATCACAAAATCTGTATTTGAAGTCAACCACAGCCCACTAATATGTACGGCCCCACATGTCACATTTCAGGCTAATTTCTAACAGGCCTATTTGACTTATAGTCAATTTATGCCTGTTTTATCTAAAACATGTTAAAACTGTCCAAAAATACACAAATTGCTTTTCTTCTCTTTTTAGACAGAAAAGTAATAAGGTTGTAAACAAACAAAAAAGTTATTAAAGAATTAAGCAGTAATACAAAACAAATACAAGTAAAAACAACTTACCAATATGTTTCAGCTTTGATAATTTTTAAAAAATCCATTCTAGTATGACAGCATTCACAAGACAAACATTGTTTGTTCGAATGAGTTAAAATTAAACATTCTTAATGCCATCTAAAAATCTAACTAGCTTTTTATTATGAAAATATTACGTTACCTAGAAATAAAGGTTAATTTTCAACAACATTAAACTAGAAACTGAATGAATATTTTGGTCCTTCCACGGCATGATTTCCAAAAGCAAGGCGAGTTTAAAATCTTTACCAAATCTTGCTTCAAGCAATTTATTTCTAAGACACCAGGATAACTAAAAAAAATATATGACTAAATTTTGTATAAAAACGGCAATATTTTAGCAGTGATTCCAGATGTAATTACATAACATAGAATATTTCAACAGCAGCGATTCACTTATGTTCTTAGAGATAAACACGAAATACGACTCAGAACAAACAGTTACATATTATTCATATCCTAAACTTTGTTGTGCTGAAAATTAACCTTTATTTTTAGGTAACGTAATATTTTCATTTTCAATTATTTATTTCTAAGAACGTTAATTACTTTTCTTTTTTTTTGCAGGTTTTGAAACGTATATTCAGGTTATTTACTAATTAGTGCAAAATAATTGAGATGTAGATATTTGATAATTGAAATTGAAGTCGTTTAACGTCTTCAGTGAAATGAAAAAAGATAATTTCATTTGTACCCTCTTAATACTTCAAATAATGATATGCATCCATATCTATAGTGATTTTTTAAGCATAGCTTAGAAGTGGCACAAGTCCGAAAGACCTAGTGAGGATCGAACTCGCTACTCAGTCGTGATTGCGAACCATTACACCATATTTATTATTGTCATTACGTTACTTGGTTAAAGTTACTAAACTAAAATATTTAATGATTCAATAGAATTCCACGGGTGGTTTATTGTCGTGAAATTCGCGAAGGTCTTATTAAATCCTTAAGTTTAGAATTAAGATTCATCAGAAAATTAAAATAGCAAATGCGTGATATTTTCACGAGCACTTCAAATAATAATAATAATAATGATATCGATATCGTATTCTAGGAGACTGGTGCGGAAAAGTTATCAGCCCTACCCACTCCTCCACTCTTCTTTGTCCTTATCTCCTGGTATGATCATAAACATTACGTCAACTTAAATTCTTCTTTTATATGTCGTGTGCCTTCAGGACTTTGGCGATTATGGAACTCACCAATTTCCTGTTTTTTGTAGCTCTTAATAAATGTTAGCTTTTTGTTATCTCTCATAAACACTGTTCGGCAATTCATTTACTTAAACTCGCTAGGTAGGTCATGTGTTGTTTTGCACTGTCCTTGGTTTGAATCTATTCTGTGAGTATCAATTTTCTCAAGCCCCTTTTCTTCATTATGTACCCTGGAAATGTGAACGGTTTCTTTCTGGTGTTAAGATAGGGTGTCCTTTTTTCATTTTTTCTAAAACGTGTTCGTTCCCCAATGTTCGGCCTTCTCAACATTCTTCTGTAGAAAATTTCTGTTGCTTCTTAATATGTGATGAGATTTGTCCAGCATTCACTACCATATAGGAAGACTGATATTACCACATAGTGCTCTTCCGTCTGTCTATAACGAATTGTTCCTATTTCTTTGTTTAACTTGTAGAAGGTATGTCTGCTATCTGATTGCGTCATCGGAATTCAGTGCCGAACTTTCTGTCCTCTGTTAAAACACTTCCCAGATATTTAAACTGTTGCAATGGTTTGACTTTGCCGAAATGTTATTTATAAAAAAATTATGAAAATACGGAAACCTGAATGTGATTTCAGGGTAAACGTTTTTACTATTTTCTTCTTATTCTAAATTATTTGTCGTGCTTACGTTGGTGCAATGCATACCGACTTTCTTTGGATTCGTAAAGCATTTACAGAAATGAAAATAGAGAAAATAAATGTCCATAACCCCGTGCCCTTTCTTATTTGCTTTGAACAATCGCCGGCCAAGGTATAGTAAGCGGCTCTGATCATTAGAATAGGTTAGATATACATTACAAGGCGGAAACAAGGGAGAAGATGGGAAAAGCAGCGAAAACAGAACACAAAGAACAGCAGTCTTCGATTTTTTATTTTTGCAACGATCGATGCCGCATGCAAGAAAGATCAAAGGGATTACACAGAACCTTCGGGATGACCAAACTTTACCGACCCACTTCCCCACGACCTTTGAAACGCTGAAAACGACAGAAGCGTACTAAGCTTCTTATCGAATACCGGATGCTACACACGAATATTATTATTATTTACCATTTTTCTTTCTGCGGATGTGACTTCAGACAGCTTGGAGAAAGTGAGGTCTGACTTTTGCGTGCGTGTCACTGAGGAAGAATACTTTTCAAAAGAGAAATAGAAAAGTGACAGAGCAGCAGACTGACAATCAGATTTGATCTAAGAACCAGTTGTTTGCCAAACGAACAGACAACGTCATGTGAAACCGGTGACTGTTGATTAAACAAGGAAATGCATCGGAGAACAAACAGGTAGGAGGCAAGTGAGATATAGATTAAAAAACAGGTAAATAAACAGAGGGTTGTATGAAGTTTCGAGATGTCATGATTCCAGGAATTAATCTCATGATTATCCTCATACTTATTGTTCTGATCCTTTCATTTCTATAGACATGGTTTTCTTGTTTTCTCAGACACATATTGCTTCTTAGGTAAATACGCAAGAAGCGCTTGACAGAATCTCATATCGCGTTAAAAAAACTATTTTTGCAACAGTCTTATTGCTTTAAATTACAATTTTTAAAAGCTTAAAACTTACATTATGTAGGAACTTCAAACAAAGAATAGTGGGAAGGAAGGACTATCAATTGTAAGAAGACAGGATGTGTGGTTGTAAACCCTTTAATAATTTTGAGCATATAAAAAAGCAATTTTTTAAGTAAAATGAAATAAAATGTATGGTTTTTAAACAAAGGGACAAATCAGATTCTTTCTCTCTAACATTTTAATTTCGCTCAATTAAATCAAAATCAACATTTTTATTTTGTCTTGGAAAAGCGAAACCTTGAGTAAGCCTCAGAAGAGTCTGAGCCAAAATACACTGTCACTAAAAAATAATATTATTTAACATTCCCTACCTAACCATAAAAATTCATTCATGAATTTTATTTCAACTACATTACATTTAGCACAAACGTATGTCTCCTAGGAAACTAAATCTGCTGGTAAACAAAATTTTTTCGTCAACTGAAAAGGAAATAATTAAATTCTTATATTTGGCGGGAAAGCAACTCTATGGAATAGCAAACATTTAGAATGAATCGAAAGAGCGAAAAATGCAAACGTATAGATCGTGGGAGAATAATTCTATTACTTAGCAAACATTTTCAGTGAAATAAGAGCAGGAGGTATAGTAACGTATGGCTGACGAGAAAACAAACTTATAGTGGATTGAAAGAGAAAAATCGTTGGAACTATATTGGTAAAAAAACTTTTTTAATGAATTGAAATGGGGAAAGGATAAAAACATATGGTTAGCGGAAAATCAACTATGCGAAAGCTAAAATCTATAGCGAATCAAAGGAGAGAAAGGTATAAACGTATTAGCCGTGAGAAAAGAACTATTGGTATGCAAACATTTCTAGGGATTTAAAATCGGAATGTACAGAAACGTATGGGTGGCGGGAAAATAACTTTGAAAACGAAACATTATTACCGTCCTGGGTATGACGATAAACTATGTCCAACGGCAAGGCATCTGATCATGAGGTTTGGAGGATCGTGGAACCACCTCTTATTTGCCGATGTTCCCAGGTGGTAGCACCTGTTAGGGGCCAACCTATGGGCAAATAGTTAACGCCCAAACTGTGGTCAAGACACTATGAAAGTATAAAAATAGGTTTCAATACCAGCAATACATTTTTGAAGGAAAAATTATTACCAGCAATACATTTTTGTAAATAATTGTTACCAACAATATATTATTGCCAGCGATACATTTTTAGAAAAATATATTACCAGCAATAAAAATCTTGTCGGCATTAAATAATCCATTGAGGTTGATATGCCGTAAAACAAAAACAAAAAACAAAAAAAAACATACAAATTTATCGTGTATGGGTGCTGTATTCTTTTGCAGATCAGCAATCATACGAAATAAAAGCATAAAGTACGCAATCATCGCTTACGTAAATATTTAGATGTGGCCATATTGTCCAATTAAGAAATAAAATCTTTATTGAAAAAACAAGATGATCATGAAGTCTTCTCAAATTGATTTGAATATTTGCATAAATTGCATCTTCTTTTTAATATTTCTTTTTAATATTCTGCTTATCGTCTCAGCCACGCCAATCTTAGGAATTCAGATAAGAAAAGTATCGAAGATTACTTTGATGTACTGTCAGCAAATTATCATTCTCTTTTAATATGTTGCTTTGTTTTTCTTTTCTGTCTGCATAACTTTTTATTATTTTGTATTATCTCGAAATATTTTGATTTTACGACGGTTATCTGCCTGATATTTACGAAAATGTTGCCAAGAGCCTCTCATATGTGTGAGGCGTTACCCAAACGTTCGCACAAATTGAGTAAACGGTACGAACTGTTATCGTTACACTTTGGAAGTTGTAACTTTTCAGAGTAAATATTAAAAACAGTGCCAACTTTGAAGTAGATACCAGAAACAGTGTTTCAGTGTAAGTAAATTTTTCATGATCCAATTGCATGAGATTCTAAGTATATCTCATATATATATATATATATATATATATATATATATATATATATATATATATATATATCTTTGTATACATTATAGTTCAAAAGTTTGAGGACACAACCGGTATTTTTTTTTAAATTGACAAAAAAGGTAGTTATTTTCTACTTTAAGTAAGAGAAAATTATTAAACATGGTTAAAAAGTTAGACATGATTATTTGTAAGAAATTTTATTATGACAAAAAGGAAAAAAAGCATTTGATGATTAAATTTTGATATCGTAAAAATATCCTCCTTTAGCCTTGATTACTACAGCACAAATTTTTGGCATTCGTTGCAAAAGTTTCTCAAAGTATAAGTTTGATAATTGATTCCATTCCTTTTTCAGTGACTAAGAGAAGGGAAAGGTTTCACTCTTCTCTCAAGTTTGTCCCATGCTAATTCTGGGGGTGGCTTCAAACATTTAAACTCTAGTATACATATATATATATATATATATATATATATATATATATATATATATATATACACTACAGTTTAATTGTATATATATTTGTATTAAAGACATATTTATTTTTATATATATATATATATATATATATATATAATGTATATATAAAAGACATTTTTATGTTTATACATTCTTTTTTATAGATACAAATATTTAAGTAAATGCTCTAATTTTTTTATTTATAAAAAACAATGTATAAAACTTATAAAATGTCTTAAAACGTTTGTCGGACTTTGTCCATTTGAATATATATATATATATATATATATATATATATATATATATATATATATATATATATATTGTAACCTGGGGTTTCTTCTTACTGAATTAGAATAATCCCAGAAGGTTGGTAATGAACGATAAACTTTAGACTAAATGTATAAAAGCCAATGGTAATTTTCTAATAAAAGCGTATTTGTTGCTACGAGGCCGAAAGTATAGGGCACTCTGTGAGATCGAACTCTCACTACTCAGTCGTAATTTTTGTAGCAAGACAAACTTCTTTTTTATTACACAAATGTAATGCACAAATGTATATAACAAGGGACTTTCGGCATTCATTATCTGTCTATATTTCTGAGATGAGGTATTTATAACTATTTATAACTATTTACATCGTTCGACTATTGTCCTCATCATTATTGCCGTATTCACGACGCTTCGGATGTTGTATACTCCGACCTTCTTCAGGTGATATACGTTGGAATTTCGAACCGAAAAATCTACTCACGTAGATTAAATAAAGGCTTCGGTTCGATATAGATAAAGACAAAGACAAAAGTTCGAATGATGTAAATAATGTAATGAAAATTCCATTGAATGTTTACAGGAAATGGATATGAGCGAAAAACTTAGGAGGTTTTACTACTAAAATTCGGAATGAGCACCAGAACATATATAAAGCTTCTCATTTTGCCCAGAAATTGTGTCAACAGATTTCACCAGGAACTCCTGTGGTATGGAATATATAAATTCTTGTATTCGCCTTTCAAGTTCTGCCAAAGTCTTGGTTTGGTACAGGAGACTTGCACCTTTAACAAACCCCAAAGAAAAAAGTTACAGTGTATCAAGTCAGGACTCCTGGATGGCCACTCCTACATAAAATAGGGAGTTATTTTCAATTAAAAAACATTGTGGAAATATTAGGTTGGTGCAAAAATAATGACGTAATAATGTCGTTTTTTGACGTTAAAAATACGTCAAAAAACGACATTTTTAATCATTTTTTTTTAAAATGTCCTAATTTTTGAAATCTCTTGGTTATCTGACTCAGTATCTGGGGTACCAATGGGCGTCAGCTGTGCTCAGAATGCCGTTGAAGTGTACAATCATATTACGTTCAGTGCAAAACTTTCCGATATCATCTTTTCTTGAGTATTTTTGACTAAAGGATTCTATTAATTCTATTTGTAATCAATCAATCACTTAATCCATCCATCCTTGCTTCCTTCTTCACTTGTGTTTTTTAATCTTCACGAAAGAAATAAAATGAGTGTTAATTTTTGTGGTTAATTCAATCATTCTTGTTGAAAGTCATAATGAGTGATTGAAAAATTACAAAACGCAGAGTCGACCGTCGATAAATATGGAACGTTATTAAAACTAATTTAATAATAGTAATTATCACTCTTGTCTAACACCGAACTCTTTATTAGCAGAAATTCTGTTAAATTCGATAAACATTATTATATAATTTTACGTATATTAATTGCTAATATTAATAGCTAGCATTTTAATTTTTTGTGTGTGTATGTGAGAATGTGTGTATGTGAGTATGTGTGCAAAAGAATCTTCTTAAACAGACTTTATGTTCGAAACACTGACCTCCTCGCCAAAATCTTACAACAATAATGGAATTTATTTCGATGTCTGATTCATCACATTTTTTTTTATTATGACAAGTTTTTCTTTCTGTTTCTATTAAAGACACAATTTCACTCAACTTTGCATCCTTTTTTCTTTTTGTTTTTTTTTTTGTTTTTTTTGGTATTCATTTTTGCGTTAACTGTATGTCTCTAGTCTTCTTTCAGGAACTAATTTACGGTAGTCACGAAGATGGTATTCTATTCTGCAGACACTTACACCGACGGAGAAGACGTCACGAAAGAAGACGAGACAAAAAATATATTCCAAAATGCCACAAGTCATCTCTCATTAACGCTTTCGTACTATCGGTTCTCATGTTGGCATATTTTCTATGAATTTCAGTATTTTTCAGACATATTTATGTTTTCGAAATATTTTTAAAAAATTTAGAAATTTTCTGGAATTCTGTGCATATTGTTAAATCAATAATTTGACCATTATTGTAATTCTAGGCGATTTGCCAACTGTAAACATATAATAAATAAAACAATTTTGAACAGAACGTAACATATAAAATTTAAAATCTGTAAGTGTAAATCAACTATCCTCTACTTTTCAAGTTATTTCATGTATTATATATATATATATATATATATATATATATTTTATTAAAAAGTGACAGAATTTTGAGGAATTGAATAATCAATATAGTAATTCATCTAGTCTGAAAAATCCTCAACTGAATATAGAAATACTTTTCGTTTCGTCCTGAGTTGGGGCACCCACACATGGAGAATCAGTCCCAGACTGTTTCGATACAACGCAAGCGTCATACCAACTGTAACAAAAACACACACACACATATAAAAGATTCAAAAGAATAATAGTAGGCCAGCTCGGAACCAGGCCAGTGTGCGGAAAGTTTTTAAAAAGTGTTCAATACACATTTCACAAAATAGAATTTGTAGAGTGTCTAATAAACTTACAAAAGATTAGAAGAAATTCACGCGTAACGCACTGCCCGGGTTTCAGCCTTACGGTTTCGTCAAGATAATTGCAATACTGACGGCACCGTCTCTCCATACTTGAAGCCGAACACTAGAGTAAGATGTATAAATGTAATGTGTAACCACCCGCCAAGCGTTCGTAATCATATTCCGATAGGTATTGAATGCAGACTGTCAAGGCAGTCCTCGTCTAAAGATATCTTTGAGTTAAAGAAAGATTATGAGACCGCATTAAGAGAGGAGGGGCACAGAATCAAATTGAACTTTAATCTTCAACCCACCCAACAAGTAAGAGGCAGAAACAAGAAGTGAGATATTATTTGGTTCAACACCCCACTTTTTTTAATTTAGAAATAAAACAAATATTGGTAAAATAGTTTTCAAAGTTCTAAATTATTTTCTGTCCCATAAAATTCTGGGTTCAAAAAAAAAATCTTTAACAGAAATACTGTAAAGCTAAGCTATTGCTACACCAATAATTTAGATATTATAAAAAAAAAAAAAAACAACATGCGGAAGTTCAAGACAGCCGCAAATAGCAACAGAACCGACACCCTGAAACTGCAGAAACAAAAATAAGTGTCTTTTTTTTTCGATGGAATATTTGAATGTGGTATATAAAGCTGGGGTGGAGGATTCCGCGGGGGAGAACAAAGTCACTGTAGGATATAAAAGCGCATATTTTAAAAAGTTGATACAACCATAGGTTCTCCTTTAAGCTGAAGAGACATAGCCATTGTACAATTGGTAAAGCCATGTATTGGAAGTTCAAAAGAAATGCAGCAAAAGTTTCAGTATAAAAGTAATCTATTCATTTGAAGGATCTGTTAATGTTAGTATTTCTGTCAGGAATTTTAGTTGGCTATAAGAAAGGTAGATGTGGTTTGAAAACCCAATGATAAATCACTGTATATGCACACATCTTCAAATCATATATATAATCAAACAGATACAAAATCAATTAATATATTTTAACAATTCTTCTATATGAATATAGTTAACGATTTTAAAAAAACATTAAACATATTTATATTTATATAGTGGATTCAGGCAATACTCACATACTGACCACAGAGCAAAGAAAAGCCAACAGGAAGAGAAATATTATATGGTTTAACCCATCTTACAGCAAAAACGTAAAAAAAAACGTAGGAAAATATATTTTTGAAACTCCCACACAAACACTCTCCACAAAATATTCAACAAAAACACAGTAAAAATCAGCTACAGTTGCACCGAAACATGGCTTGATGATTGTGTTCATCCATAAACAGATTGTTGCCACTTGGTGTTGACCTCAGTATATATATATATATATATATATATATATATATATATATATATATATATATATATTAATGAGCACTTTAATATAGGATTTTTTAAAACTATATTTATCACAAACATACATACATATATAGTTAAATACAACATAGGCTCTCTTTTTTCATTCGTCATTATTTTTTCAAACTTTAGACTAAGATATATATTAGGATGCAAATTATGAACAAAACTGTCCGGAAGTCATGTGTTTGCTCTGTTGTTCTGTTCAAGAAATTTTAACCGTTTCAATCATTTTTCAAGAAACATGTGGTTTCTGTATATTAAGCAACATACGTACTGGTGGTATTCCTAGGAAATCCGGAGTTATACATGGCGTCATACATTTACCTTCCTTACCATACAGTTACTACATGGTTCGTTAAATGACTGAGACAGTCGAAAATACGGGAACACAACAAACAATGATAAACTCCGTAAAGTTTACATACATGTCTGTGTGTGTGAAATGCCGTCTGGAAAAAAAAAAGAGGAAAGGTGATTTTCATTTAGAGATTTTATTTTTATATCATACACTATCTTATCATTTAAACTGGAAAACATCATCTTTTCAGAACTATTTAATTTATGAGAAATTCTACAGTTGGTAACTCACTTCTACAAAAGGATGTCTTATGATGATTTCGACTGAATTTCTGAATTAAAGTCTAAATTACCTTAGGAAAAACTGTTTTATGATAATCGATGTATATCAGAACCTTTTAAATGTATTCATCAAATTAATAACTTCTAAGTATTTCTAGTCACTTAATCTTTTAACAAATAAATAATAAATATGAAGTTAAATCTTTCTCCACCAATTTATGTTAAATCATTTAGCCCCTAGCAAGGAAATAAAGCCACTAAGTTGCAAGTGTTTTATTGAGTGTCAGAGAATGTGTGAAAAAGAAAAAAATTACGGAGAAAGATCAATAAAAGAAAAGGAATGAAGAAAAACGATAACGACTTTCATTGCATTTAAATTTTTGAAGAACAAAGTTCACTGGAAGGCTAAAAGCTGTTCCACAAGCGAGAAGTGCGAGAGATGTAACTGTTAGCATACAAAGTATTATAGAAAGTAATAAATAAAATTGACTTCTGCTGTAGGGCGTGGCTTGCAAGCGAATACTGAATTCACTACGTGTGGGCATGTAAAAAATTATGAACATCGAGAGAGAGAGAGAGAGAGATTAATAAAATAAATTTAATAAAATTAACAATCGAATAAAATAGAGTTTTAAGGTTTTCATACATTGATAATAATTCGCTTAATATTATGACTTTAAAAAAAAATGCCTTCTCCCTTTAAGCAATAGGGGATCAGAATGCACCCTAGCTTCATTGACATGTGACTTGCAATAATTTCTTGGGAAAGATTGTGGAGTGTTTTCTTGTTGACCTCTACACGATTTTTGAATCAGGGATTATACTTCTTCCCTAGACTGGATGTCACCTAAGTCTCCACTGCGTCATCTACCCACCTAATTACCTCATAGCAGATAGGTGGTAAGAAGAAATGAATCTCCGTCTTTCCAAACAGCAATAGTGCGAAATTAACTCGATCACAATTTGTACTCTACACGCCGTTTTCACTTTCCAGTCGCATAACCGTTACGCTACGCAGACGTCCAAATCTTAGCTTACTTTAAAACTAAACAAAGAAATACGATCAAATGAGTTTTAATATCACGCGAGACGGCTGCGTAAAAGCTTGATCAGCACCCCACGCTTTGAAAAATAGTTGAAATCGTCTTTTGATATGGTTATAACCGTTCTTAAATGAACATGTGGCGTGACTGATAATCGAATTACAGCAGATGCAGTTAGCGCTCAGTACTTTGAGTTTTGATCGTGCTTTACCGTTTCCTGTAATAAGCATCGTCGTTTCGTCATCGGCTTCGCGTTGGGCTGTTGACTTCCAAAGATCGGCCAACGCTTGGCACAACCTAGTCTTTAATGATCCTCTTTGTGGTGTGAAATGACCACTTCCGCTTGAGAAAGCAAGATGGAGCTTATTAGGATGGTCTTATAACTTCGAAAAGGAAAAGGGTGACCTAAGCAAACACGTTAGAAAGTTGGCATAAACATCAGAGAAAAAAGAAGAAGACGTAAAGAGAGAGATAGAGAGAGATTTTAACACGGGTCATAAGATGTTAAAATAATTTTTCTGCTGCCGTTGGTACCAACTGGATGAGTCAATCGGAGAAATAGCGATAATATTGTCTACGTAAACAGTGAATGTTGCTTGAATTAATCATCATATAAAAATTGTAACAAATTAACAATTATTGTGAATAAAAAAATCGTTAGAGACAAAGAGTACTGAACAGTTACATAATGTCTGAAAAGGGCAATACACTAAGCAGAATATCTTGTTTAAAAAACATTCAAAGTATTTGATAGATTCTTTTTTAGTATGTAATATGAGTCCTCCTATATGGCAGCGAAGGCTGGAAAATATCCCCATCGATAGATGAAGAAGAGATTTCAAACAAGATAAATGTTCTTTTACAGAAGGATGCTGAGAATACCATAGACTGAAAATGTGAGCAATAATGAAGTTTTCTAAAAAATAGAAACAAAAAGGACAGTAATATTTAGCACCAGAAATATACAATTTGCATTTCTCGGGCACGTAATGATCAATGAGGATTTAGAAATTATGACACTCACTGGATATATTGAAATCAAGAGGGACAGATGAAGCAGAGCATCACTTGCTTAAAGAACTGGTGTAAATGGTTATGTAGAACAGGGATTAGGAGATATAGAATAAAAGACAAATTTTCCTAATAGCTATGAACGACAGGAAATTGTGGAGAGCCATGATCGCCCATGTGCTGGAGGTACACAACACAAAGAAGAAAATGAATACAATGAGATGACATCGAAAGTATTATGCGTTATAATTTTCAATATAATGAAATGCAATTAAACATATGACAATATGCTATTAAATAAAAACCACGCAGTATATTACATATGTATATGATTTTAGAGAAAATAGGAAAAAGGAGACTTATACTTATACACCAAAAAGAGACAGTTAAAAATTCCAAGACACATAGTAAAGGATGAGAGTATGGAAAATTTGATACTCACAGAACAGATTGAATGTTGTAAGTTGCCGCAGAGGAAAACAATGCATAATGTCCATAGCGAGTTTGAGTAAATGAATAGCAAAATAAGGTTTTGGAGAGATAATAAAAAGACAGCATTTATTAAGAGCTACAAAAAAACAGGAAGTTGTTGAGAGCCATGATCGCCAACGTCCCGAAGCGACACGGCACATAGAAAAAGTTTGTCATAACAATTACTTTTTTTTAATGCCGTTTCACTCTTCATTTTTTTTATAATGGCATTAAAATAGTGGAAATATTATCAGTAAATGACGGCAAAACTTCACTAGAATTATTGTTAGCACTATTTCTTTTATCTGTTTATCTTCTATGTTCTAGTTTTATTTATTGTCCGGATTCTGTATCATATTTTACACACACACACAAACATACACATATACATATGATAGCTGTATCTCTGATATTGAGCGTTTTCTAATAAGTACCGCACTTATAATATATAAATAATTACATATACATATATATATATATATATATATATATATATATACTCTTTTATACACACACACACATATATATATATATATATATACACTCTCTTTTCACATATATATATATATATACACACTCTTTCACACACACACATATATATATATATATATACACACTCTTTTCACACACATATATATATATATATACATACACTCTTTTCACACACACATATATATATATATATATACATACACTCTTTTCACACACATATATATACATACACTCTTTTCACACATACACATATACATACACTCTTTTCACACACACGCACACACACACTCTTTTCACACACACGCACACACTCTTTTCACACACACGCACACACACACATATATATATATATATATATATATATATATATATATATATATATATATATATATATATATATATGGTTAGATAGGGAGATGATGGTTGACCAAAAATAGATACATCTTTATTTCCTTACGGGTAACAGTGGTCAGTTCTCGAAGGCAAGACTTCCAAATGCTTATTTCCAGGAAAATTGTTACGAAAATTAAGAAAACGGAATCTACCTATAACTTAGCTACCTATAAATTAGCTCAAACTTAAACTCTGTTCTCTTCTTGTTTATTAAATGTGTCGCTGTGGTTACATACTGTTTCAAGTCACCTCAGTACACACACACATTTATATATATAATTTTTACATACGGACAAAAACAACTTAGTCACTACAAAAACTGGTTTTCACCAGTCAAGAGGCAGCCGCATCAAAACAAGAATGCATCTTTGCAATGAGCAAGTTGGTTTTCTCCGTATGTAAAATTTATAATAAATAATTATTGTTTTACTCTTGGTATTGAGTCCTCTTTGGAATTAATGCTGTGAACGTTAGAATTTATATTATTTTCGTTCTCATTATATTCGGAATTTATATATATATATATATATATATATATATATATATATATATATATATACGTGTGGTACAAAACTTTCATGTTTATCTGCAAGTAAAATTCCATGTTCATGCATTGTTTATTTGTTAGTGGTTGTATAACCATCAGACGTTTGAAAAGGACAGTATGTATAGAATGGAGTTCTTGTCCATTACAAATGCCTGATGATTGTGTTTTAGTCGTATTTATTTCTCATTCAATATGCCATGTCACTTCAGAACGTGGGAGATCTTAGCAAAGAGAATACATTCCTGGGCACTACAATCTTAAATTCTTCTAGTCTAGGGCTAAACGTTAGTTTTCCCATATATTCGCACTACATAAACCGCACTCCGCTATGGACTCTCATCGCACATACAACACCCTTTTCACTAACCCTCTACCTTGAGTGCGTATCGGGCCCTGTATGAGAGTGAACATAAAATCGCTCTAAGGTTTGACTTTTCACCGTCTCTCCTTCCATGTATTTTCAGAAGCTTGATCGGTAGGTTACTCACTGTTTCCCTCTTCCTCTTGCCTTCGTCATGTCCTGTGAGTGTCAAATTCTCAAAGTCCTCCTCTCATTATGCATCTCAGAAATTTCAACTGTCTCTTTCTGATTCTAACTATAAAGACCATTTATATTTCCATTTTCCTTACTTTTTGAGCTTTACTCCCATGTTCAGAGGATATCATTCTCAGCATCTTTCTGTAGAACCGCAGGACGCATTACAAACAATTGCTATTAATTTTGACTATTATTTACCTTCATCTCAATTCTTCCGTTATTTTTATTGCAACTTTAAACTCTCTAAAGCTTATCTTTAATCCACAATTTCGGTCTCATCTTGAGCTTGTCTTTTATTTACGATGAGCGCTGTCTACTCGCAACTGTAGATCAACGGTCTAAGTAACGCTGAGATAAAATAACAACAAACAAATATGAAATGTAAGTAAGTAACAGAGAAAATTAATAATGATCAAATGAATGCGGTTCCTGCCAATATTTAACGTTAATAATAAAATCTGTGAGGGATACGACACAAATAACACTTTTACTCTCGTAAACTCTCTAAATAATTTGTGTTTGGCTGGCAGACCGAGAACCAAGAGTGATGGTAAAGAGGCAAAGATTGCTTAGAGCTACAGAGAACTGGAAGATGTGGAGAGCCAGGCACATGAGAGAAGAAGAAATATTGGATTTGCCAATCTATAAAACCATTATTACGATATTTTGAGGGTCATTTGCAATTAATCCAAACGAAGTACTAATCTGTGTTAGCGTCTCTAA
>CAHIKZ030003773.1:0-64894 GCA_903632075.3 Acanthosepion pharaonis
ATGCATATAAAGTAGAACTGTTTGATAAAAGAAGGATTTTGGAATATTTACTTGCAGTTTAAATAGCAAAATATAATTATCTTTCTTTTTTTTGTTATTGGTATTTTTTTTACTAGTTTCCTCCAGTAATTTAATAGCAAAGTCATTTAATATTACACATTTTTGTTTATATGGAATCAGCCTGTAGCACAACAGTTTCCTTGCATATAGTTAGTAAAATAATGAAAATAAGCTTTGATACTTACATGTAGATGTATACATATATACATAGCTATGGATAAACAAAGGGCTTACAGCCACATCACATTGAAACACCAGTTCTCATACAGTCTCCAAAGTTAAGCAATGTTGAGCTTGATCAGTACTTGGATGGGTGGCCAATTGGGAATAACAGATTCTGTAAGCTTGGATGTGCAAGTAGTGTAATGGATAAGGGCTTGGAACTGTTAATCAGAGAGCCGAGTTCCAATTCCAGCTTGGTTTTTTATACTTGCTTATGTATAAACACCCTTGGGTCAGGTATGATTTCACCTCTTCTTCCCCCAGCTATGGGTTAATTAGTAAGACGTGTATTGCTAAAACCATTATTATTGCAAGAAAAAATTGTATACAAAATATTTACCTTTCAGCATTAAAGAACCAATAGAGATTGATATGCTAAACACCCTCACCCCCCAAAAAACAAAAAAAAAACATAAACAAAGAATAATATAGAAATATATGAATGTATTATGTATTTTCTTTTATATATTATCAATGGATATTTTTCAAAAATATGTCATTTGCTTGTTTTGTATTCAAGTTAAACAAATTAATAACTTTGTATTTTAACAAAACAATTTATTTCTTTTCCTGTTGAACATATAGTTTCACACTCAAGAGAAAACAATTTTGTAGGAATAAGAAAAAAAAACATAGACAGAAGAATGTTTAGCCAGTATTTGAAAATTAATGGTAAAGAACTTCTATTGAATACATGAGAAGTTATACAACTGAAAGCAAACTAGATATTTAAATACCAAAATAATATGACAATATTAGGAAAATGAACTAAAAGCTTAGAATTAAGTACAATTTTTGAAAATTAATTCAGATCAGTGTGCATAAATTGTAAGAATATAAAAAAAAAATCACTAATAAAAGTAACATTGGGTGGATTTTGTTTAGCTTTGGTTCCAAAGAAGAGAGTAAACATGTTAAATCAACATTTATAAATGCTTGAAGAATTAATACTTTAAAAAAGCAAGACATTTACCCAAATAGGCATATCAAATAACACAGGCTTAGAGATATATAATTATATAATAAACTCATATACAGCAGATACTGATATATATATATATATATATATATATATATATATATATATATATATATATAACAAAACACAAACAAATAAAATTAAATGTTCTACTACTTACCTTTTTCTGACTCAAAGTTTCACAGATATATAATATCCACTTTCTAGGGGGATTGATAGCATAATTTAATTTATTTACAAAAATCATAAAGAAGAAATATATAATTTCTGTAAATAAATTCAACTTTTCTATCAAGCTCCCTACCATATCTACAAAACTCAGGAAAAATAAGTTTAATCTTATTTGTTGCTCTTACTAGTCTCTCTTTTAGTAGTGAGAATTTTAATTACAAAGACAGTTTGTCATAAAAGTGTAATACTCCAGAAATATGCTGATCAACCTTTTTTTTAATATTATATATATTTAATTTATATATGATAAAAATATACTTTTCAGGTATGCTATATTTATGGGTAAGAGTGCTTAATATCAGGGATGGAGTGTATGTAAGTATAAAAGTGGGCATTGAGGTCAACACTGAGCAGTGACACGTTTTATGCTTGAATGCAATCCAATGGCCTGATATTGTGTTCAAGCATGAAACAGACTGTATGCATACAGTTTACTTAAAGGTTAAGGTAATCACTTAACACTAAACATTGCTGGTAAAGATAAATTTCTGTTAATTTCTTTTATTTATTGTAAAGTAAAATTAGAATGAAAATGTTTAATTTTAAGAGAATAAAAAGGATTTCCTTTAGGTGTTCTTTTGCATCTTGGTGGGATATTTTTTAATAACTTATAGATGCAATTAGTTAAAACATTTCCACAAGCCTCTTGAATCAACCAAGTAAAATAAAGAAATGTGTAAATATTTTTTTATTATATTAAAAGCAATGATATGTAAATGACTTGAAGTACAAGAGAATTACTAGTTTTCCACAAAAGGACAATGCCATTAATGAAAGGATCATAATATCTTTGACAAGCATACCTATATGTATGTAAGGGTTTTACACAGATGAGTGTATGCTCTGTTTACACAAAATCCATCAATGTCAACTAGGTAAACTAGATATTGTGAATAAATTTAAAATTAAAAGCTAACAAAGTTTGATTAATTTTATATTAAAAGGATGAAATACTTTTAAAAAATGAAGAAAACTGAAAATCAATTGTAAGCCAAAAAAAATATCTATATAGGAAAACTCTTTATCAAAATATTTTAATTGATTTAATTTCTTGTATTATTAAAACTAAAGAGAATTTCTCATTTGCCAAGAGAAAATGTAAAAATAAAAAATAACTAGGAATAAAACAAAATAAAATTACACTGAAAAAATGTTCAGGTGGAACTGTAATGTATTTTTTCAGCATAATGAAGCTACAAGTGGAAAATGAGGATGAGGAGAAAACATTCTTGTGACAGTAGGTGGAGTTAGTATAGTTCAGAGGAAAGATTTAAGAAAAAAAAGAAGTGAAAAAAAATCTATAGCATGATAAGAGAACAGCTGCAGAGGATTCAACAGAAACACAAACTTGTTTTACAGAAATTGATTATGCTATCATTAGCGGGCAGATGGGTGGTTGGAGGATTTTCTTTTCCAATTCTGTTTTTTTGTTTTTTGCTGTTGCTGCTGCAGCCTAAATGTGATATTTGCCAATTCTAGGGTCTTTGAAGGTGACTATAACTTAAAGACGTATCCATTCAATCAGATAGAAACATATACACATGCATATGCAATAACTGAACTGCTAAGGAGTAGAGGAAACAAAACAGTAACAAATTTATCACTTTAGAAAAGATAATGCTAAAATCTACTTTTAGGGGTTGGGTATTTTCACAAGCCTCTATTACTCCCCTTTTTTAATTTCTCACTAACACCTACTGTCTACATTAGGAATCTACTACTAATAAAAGACCATTAACAGAGTATCTGTATCAAAATTGCAAATTTTATGCAATAGGCTATCATCATTATTATTATTGTCATTGTTCCTGCTCAAGCACCATCCCTTGCAGTAAAGCAACTACCAAAATCTATCTTTATTCCTTACATATCTACAGGTTTTCTCTTTATTGGGTTTTGTGCTACAATAATGACAATCATATAAAAGGAGAAATTGAAGTAAAATTGCCAGTAAATTTATTCATAAGTATGACACTGTACAAACTTGATTTATTAATTATGCAAGCAATACGTATTAAAAGAAAAGCAAACTATTTTTAGCATAAAACATTAAAAACAAACTTATCTTTAACCCAACAAACATGCACATCAATTTAAAAATGTTAATTTTTTCAGATGTCTATACAAATCTATCACTCACAAATTTTCTCACTGTACCACATATAGATATGAAAGTAAAAACTATAAAATCAAAAAATAAAGCAACAAAATCAATAACATTTAATAAATTAAAACAAAAAACAAGGTGTAGGCAAAAGTATCCACAAAATGAAAATCAGTTTTCAACTGGTTATTAAAAAAGAGTGCTGTGAAGTTTTGCACAAACATAAAAAAAGAAAAACCAAAATTGTGGTAATCATAAAATATAATGTTTACAATAATGTTAGTTGAATAAAATCAGACATTTTTTGATGTAACTGAAACAGTTTTAAGGCATGTCATTTATTAGATATTAACATTGATTAACTTCATCAGTTGCAAATTTTAATAACTCAAAGTCTTCTTGCACTATTTTGTAATAGAGTAGAATGCATGAAAAATACATTCAATAGAAATCCTCTACAAGTTGGAAGCAATGTAACAATATGAATGAAGCATCATTAAAGAAATGTTTAAAGAATGTTCATCTATTTCAAGTTCTTTGAGTGTGCTAGATTTTTTATGCAAGAACTTAGAATAAGATGAGAAAGCATACAATGGAATTGTATTTGTTTGAAGTCAAATGAGGAAATGTTTCCTACATTTCATGAAACAAAGTAACATAACTATGGACACATATGCATTAAATTCATAATTTATGCATCAACATGAATATTATAGTGTGTATGTTTGTATATGTATTTACGCACACACACACACATATATATACACACACACTAGACGAGCAAGCAGTAACTTTGTTTTTAAGTTGTTTATGCTCAACATAAATATATTTGTCAACGATATCATGTTTCTTATAAGTATTTTAAATAGAAATATTTCAAGGTCTGTAAATAATATAAGCTACTGCAAATTCCCTAAGAATGCCTTTTTGCAAGAGTAGTGATTCCTCAAAGAAAAAAATGTTATCAACAGGTCTGATTTAGTTTCTCACTCACAGACTTGAAATTAAATAAATGAGGCCTGTGAAGTTACATAACATTTGGAATAAGAGCCTTTTATATACATCAGAAATCTAATGACATGAGATAAATAGGCAAATTCCTACAATATATATGAAGATACATTCATAAATAATAATGGAGGATCAAGCTTTACTTTCTGATATAACATATAGACCTAAAACTTAGTTTCCATATAAAAATATCTCTATGCATGTCCATATTATTACTACTTAAATTTTTCAAAGATCTAATTACAAGGAATTAATCAAAAGGATTATTGTAGTTATCGTTTAATATGTTAAGTTAAATTTAAAATTATTCAAATTTAAAAAAAAAATAGTTGTGAGGTTCCTTCAATATAATCAAACTAGATTTTTGCATATGCTGAAATTGTTAGAAGGTACTTCAAAATTATTTTATAGCTTTGTGTTTGCACGCTGAGAAAAAAACATGAATTTTACAAGAGTAAAAAATAATCTTAATTTGTCAAAGTTTTTTTTTTGTTTAATGATTATTTTCATTCCATTATGTTGTTTTGATAGTCACTCAAAGAAATTGTTTACATTTTATCTGCGTAACAATATTTTTTTAATTTTCTATAACTTTAAAGAAAAGATTATTAATGCAGTTAAAGAGAAAAACTGTAGCAGAATTCAAGTATTTTTGTATTGGCAGAAAATATTTTAAAATGAATGTAAAAAGTGATAGTAAGTAGAATTCATGATATCAGATCTTTGTAGAAATTTATAATGCTAATCACTTGCACAAATTTGCTCACAAATATAAAAACATCAAGTACTTGAAGGTAACACTAAAACTGTTTTCAAAGTTTTTAATAAGTTTTTAGGGAATGGTCAATATCTGAAACTTAGTAGTCAGAAAAGATAGGTTCCATGAAAAATAGAATGTAATAATTTTGCAAATTTTTTCTGTAACATGTAAGCATGTACAAGGGTTCCTTTAATTTTTGAGTTTTTCTCAAAAATCAAAATCTATTGTAAAAACTATTTTAAACATTGTGTAAAAACTGCAGGAGAATATAATGATCTTGTTTCATGAAAATGTAAAAAAGTAATTTGGAAAAAATAGTGAAAATGAATTTTAAAAACAGAAAAAGAAATAAGTACTTACCAGTATTAAAACTGCTTCAGCTGGTAGCCAACTTTTGGGGAAAATCTCACAGAACTCCAAAATTTGTAAAACTGGTACAACAAAAATGACCAATATCCTGTTTTCTGAACAGGAAGCACTAGATGGCATGGTAAAACCTTCCAGTGAATCTCATCTCTTGAAATGCATAGCTACAAGGTTTTCCTCAGTTGGGTCCAAGAAATTAGGAAACTAGCTCATAAGCTCCAATGAGCAGTTTCACTCAATATATTGGCTTTGGCAGTGGATATACCATAATTTCATGTTACCTTTGCAATTGCATATAAAGTAGAATAATAAAACTGCCTTCTCTCTCTCTCTCTCTCTCTCTCTCTTTTTCTCTCTCTAAGCAAACTTCTATTTTCATAGTTGCTGTCATTTGAGGGGAGGGAACAGAATATTTTGCTTTTTTTTTAAATTTGCTATGATGAGCTAGCTGTATAGTATTATTTTTATGTGTATTTTTTATGTTTTGTATTGCTAATGTATTGTAAAAATTCTTTAAAAAAATTATTTATTTACTTAAAAAAGAATTTATTTTAAAAGTTTTTTGGAAATATTGAATTTTGTAAGAATATATTACTAAAAAATTGTTTTTAAAGTAATAAAAATGTTTAAAAAATGTAATTGCTATTACTTCAGTAACACTATGGGGATATTTTAATTTTTACTTAAAATAATTATCAAAACAAAAACAGATTCATTTATTTGCTAATATACTTTTGCTTTCATTTGTTTCAGTTAGCTTTGAGATCACTTGTAAACTTATAATGCTTAGCAATTTTAAAGATACTTTCCTCATAAGTTTTTTATGGCAAGAAAATGCTTTTTAAGTAACCAGTTCACAGGTAAATCGACAATAAAGGAATTATTAGGTTTAATTTTTACCAATAGTAATTATAACTGAAGGTCGTTATCATTTAATGTTATCATCATTATAATTTTAATGTAATTATCATTTTTTTAAATTTTAGTTATTTTTTATTTTGATCATCATAAACATTAATCATGGAAGCTTTCCTTGGAAAGAGGCAGATATTTTCAAACATCGGTCTCTATACTTAAATTATTCATATTAAGGTTGGTCGGGTTGTTAACCTTAACGGCGTGGTTTTCTTTGATCCGTTCGTTAATCACACTGCCCTCCTCCATCTCCATTATATCGGAGCCATTTTCCGAGACGTACGAACTGCGTTTTTCCGGATAGTTTATGGCCGACGTGACGTGATGGTACTTATCCTTATCGTCACTTTCTGTCTCTCTGTGATAAAAATAGTTGAAGTTGGAGACGATGACTGGTACGGGCAGCGCGATCGTCAACACACCTGCAATAGCACATAGTGACCCGACCAACTTGCCCCAGACCCCAATGGGCCTCATATCCCCATAGCCGACCGTAGTCATAGTGACCACGGCCCACCAAAAAGCGTCAGGTATGCTTTTAAAATGAGTCTGTTCAGCATCAGCTTCTGCAAAATATACAGCACTAGAGAATAAGATTACTCCAATGAATAAAAAGAATATTAAAAGGCCGAGTTCCCTCATGCTGGCTTTGAGGGTCTGACCAAGGATTTGTAATCCTTTAGAATGTCTAGAAAGCTTGAAAATACGAAAAACTCTAACTAGTCGAATGACTCGAAGAATCGCAAGCGACATAGCTTGATTGTTGCTTTTGTTTTCGTCAGCGATCACTGTTCCCAAGGTGATGAAATATGGAATAATGGCAACAATGTCAATAAGATTCATGATGTTTTTGAAGAAACCTATTTTTTCAGGGCAAGATGCAAATCTCACCATCAGTTCGGACGTGAACCATATTATACAGCAGGTTTCTATAATGAAGAAGGGCTCTCCAAATTTTGGTATGTCGTCTTCCTCAATTGTTTCGTTCACCAACCGGTAGTGCTTGAACTCGGGCAGGGTCTCAAGGCAGAATATCACAATGGAAAGTAGAATTATCACTACGGAAAAGATAGCTATGAGGCGAGCGGCTGTTGAACTCTCTGGGTATTCAAAGAGTAACCAGACTCGTCGTTGGAATTCATTTTCAGGAAGAGGTCGGTCCTCTTCCTTAATAAAACCTTCGTCATCGCGGTACTTTTCAATGGCTTCAGCACCCAGTTCATAGAACTTGATCTCTTCAGAGAACACGTCCAGTGGAACGTTGACAGGTTTTCTCAACCGGCCGCCACTCTGGTAGTAATAAAGAATAGCATCAAAGCTGGGACGATTGCGGTCAAAAAAGTATTCATTCCGCAGCGGGTCGTAATAGCGATTCCTTTTTTTGGGGTTGCCGAGTAAAGTGTCAGGAAACTGAGCAAGGGTCCTGAGTTGAGTTTCGAATCGGAGGCCGCTCACGTTGATAACGACGCGCTCACACCGTTCATAGTCACTGCCCGGACCCATTCCATCCTCGACATGGACATTGTCGTCCTCTGTGTGTTTGGGAAATGACCTGGAATTGGCAAGGTTAGAATCACAGTGAGAATTGTTAACAACGCATGCCTGGTTGGGGCCTGTACAGTCTCCAACAGGGGCCCCTTTCTCATCTCCACCACCTCCTCCTCCTATATTTGTCATAATCAGTTTTTCTTTTTTTGATTTTTTACCCACCACCATTGGGAAAACAGTTTTGATTTAGCAAAAGTTGCTAATAATAAAAAGATACAATTAACAACAATAACAGCACATACATGGCAATATCCCGATGGCCAAGTCAAACAGCAGACAAATCTTTGTTACATGAAATCAAATCAGTAACCTGTTAGTGTTATTCTTTTAAAAATCCAACAAGCTTAAATAAGTAGGCTGTGTAAAATGTTTAAGTAGTGAAATTTACATAATAATAAATAGCATAACAATAATAATACATGCCCTCCACACAGAACTTGGGAAAGCATTTAAGCTTCATCATCAAGTCAGTGCATTGTTATACTCATAAAATCTAACATCATCCATGATAAAAGAAAATTAAAATTGATGAAAAAAATCAAAAGGGTAACAACAGACGTTTTATCAAATTACGGGGGGGGGGTGAACCCCCCACACTGTTTAAAGAAGTTGATGAAAGGCTTTCGGCGATTAGAAACTGCATAAAGTTACAAAGTATTAAAAAAAAAAAAAGAAAGAAAGAAAAAGAGATAGGAAGAAAGATTTTCTTTTAGACAGACAACATGGCGGAGAAATATTGCTCTGATCCCCGGATGAAATCGAAGATTGACGTCACCCAATGTCTTAATCTTTTTCTTTTTATTCTTCTTATTGTTGTTGACGATAACAACGACAAGATTATTATCATTAACGTCACTATTATTATTATTATTGCTGCGATGATGCGGAAGTTGGGTAGCTATCAAGTGTGAACCCGAAGTGTAAAAGAACACTAACAGGCCACACTATTCCTTGAAAAGTATCACAAAACAAAGCTGCTCAGAATTATATGACACACCAACATTAACGAGATAGTTCAAGGATCAGTGCTTAGAAGTAATATAGCTTGACGCTAGTCATTGTTGTTTAGAGCAGATGAGAAGTTCTATCGTACCGCAGGCCAGTGAAATGGCCATTGCGGTGACGGTGATGACCGGGGCGACGGTGACGAACAACAAGAAGCAGACGACTTCGACTCTTGTTGGCTATCTCCAGATCCCCATCAACAAGAAATGTCGACCACAATCGAGACTGCAACATCTCCGGGTTTGCTTCGCTATTGTTGGCTTGCGAAAACTGCATCAATAATCAACAGATAGAATGAGAGTGTACAATAAAAAAGATTAAACTGTTAACGATAATGCTAGAGAACTAGACAACGTTAAGTCAGTAGAACAATAATAAAAATACAACAGAGAAAAGGATTTTCCAAAGATAAGAAAATAATTCTAAAGAAGTAGGGTTAAAAAAGTAAAGAAAGAATAAATAACAAATATTAACAGTAACACGAAGAGATTAATTTTTTATCGTTGCTTTTTTAAGCGTTAGAGATGAGATATAAAAACGACAATTAAAGTGATCAATAGAAAAATCATATTCTTGTGATGCTTGTAAAAAAGCAGAATCAAAAAATACATATCTCTAAATCTACTAATGTTTTTTTTACTGCATAAAAAGTGGTAAGAGCTCATGAGTGTCACAAGCGTAATGTAGGCAGAAAATGAAAGTACCGACCGTGGAAGAACAACAGACAAAAATAACAAGACAGACAATTAGAACGACAACAGAAAAAAATGATAAATGAAAATGAATTAAATATGATTTACAGAAATAAATTAAATATAAATAATTATGTAGGAAGACAAAAAGTAATCTACGTGGGCTGGGATTGAGGAGAAGGTTTGGATATTTCAATTGCTGGCACTGGCAGGTAGCTAGGTTGATTTTCGCTAGAGAAACGAAAGGAAAAAGAAGTGGTTTTAAAAAGTCCGTCTGTAGAAATGGTCAAGCATGGCACCACAACAAGCAACAAACTCTACACTGACGATGTTTCGTCTAAATCCAGTCATCATTGTAAAATAGTACGTCCGTGTTGTTAAAGTTGCCGGAGGGTCAGCCTTGTACAGTGATGATGGGCGTGTGTAGTTCTCCTTGTGTTCCCTCCTGGCTTTTTGAAAAGAGAGTGAAGAGAGAAGAACATGGTCGACGCAGAGAGTGAGTGAGAGTAAGGAAAATAGCACCAGTTGATCACCAACAAGCAAGCCAACAACACATTACACAAGAATCAAGTGAAGTTCTAAAAAGCGAAAGCTTCTTCTCTAGCAAGTTGTTGAACGAATGGAAAGTCAGTTGTGCAACATTTCTTTCTTTTCTCCTCCTCCCCCTCTATTTTTTTCTCTCTCTTTCTCATATTTTTAAAACCCTGACAGGAATTTTTTTTTCTTTAAAAATCAGAATATTTCATATGTTGAGTTTCGGTGGAAAAGAGGAGAATCAAGATACTTTTAAAAATGTTTCCAATATAAAAACAGAAAGAAATTAATTCTGGAATTCGGGATTTTACAAGTACTGTGATGAAGCAGTGATAAGCTTAGCTCAGTTCGTCACAAAGTTAGATGGAGTCTGGGAAATGCAATGTAGGAAGATTGTGTTAATGTTAGTTGATCTTATTCTTAAGAAAGAAGGGCCTGCCAATCTTGAAAATCAGTATTCGAAATCTTGTTTTTTTTTTGTTTTTTTTTTTATACCGAGACTCAGATAGTAATTACTGACCAGTGGCATCAGTGAGAAGTAGGCACAACTATATCAATCACGAAATAAGTCTGAATGCTCACAAGCAATCGTAGTGTACCAAGGGAGGATCGAACTCACTACCAGCAAATTCAAATATAATCTCTACATTGGACACGGAGATGAGGTTGCTAAACAAGTGAACTGTGGCAAGTGCTCAGAAAAGAAACAGACTTCACTCTTTCTTCTGGAATAAGTGTTAAAGAAAAAGAGGAACGTGTAGCCACAAGAAGCCTTAACCCAGTAACAAATTACTGGATAGGACTGATCACCTCACCACAAGCATCAGCCGTTTTTATTAACTATGGAGAGTCATCTGCGATGATAGGATTTTTTTTTTTTTGTTTTATTTGTGTGTACCAGAAGTAATTGTGAATAAGTTAATAATGGTTATTTTATTTTTTTTACTCTTTTTTAGAATTTACCAAATATAAGGTTGCTGCATTTTGCAGGGTTAGATATTGGATAATCTAAAGCAAAAATACCATATATGCCAGAAGCCAAGATTTTGAATAATATGTTAACAGAACTGAACAAAAGAGAATATTTTATTGTGTGAATTTTTACAACGGAAAAACACGTGCATGGGGGGGGGTCTTAAATATCTTTTCTTAATTCTTCTAATTCACTATTTTTGTTGGCAACAAAGTAGATAAAATATAGAAAGAAATAGAGATAAAGAAAATATATGTGCACATCAGAGTCTTAGAAAGTGGTCAACAACAAATATACTAAGAGGATGCGATGTACAAAAGACGTAGATGATGCCATTTCAGTCGGATAAGAGCTGTACAAAAAGATGTGAATGATGATGATGATATGAAAAAGGAAGGAAGAGAAATGGATTGTCGTCTGCTTTTTTATATACTCACCAAAAACAATCACAATAAAATCAAATCAGATCTAAACCAAACATTTTTAATTCATTTATTATTTTTTTAAAAATGATTTGCTTTGCAGCTTTCCATCAAATTTAATTTTATCATTAAAATTTATAAGTTATCTAATTCAAATATTGTATCACACATGAAACAACTACTCATTTTTGGTTTAACGCGACTAAAATTACACACACACAAAAAAAACCACAAAAAACAATTGAATAAAGGTTTATTTTTAGTGGCTAAAAACTAAAAAGCAAGCTCAAAGCTTACAATGTCAATCACTCTAAATTTTATTAATAATTTTATATTTAAACAAAAGTTTCAGAGATTATTTGTTAACGTAAAAAAACTGAAAATTAATGTAAAATCTAAAAAAGGCAATAGATTTTTTAACATTCTAAAAAAGTATTGTTCTCAACTCAAGCAATAATAAAACAAATAAAAAAAAACTGAAGATTTTATTTTGATTTTTGACAAATGTTTTTGTTACCTCGCACAAAAAGTAATTTATTGGGATTATTGTACGACGCATCTAGTAATAATTACTTTTTAAAGATTGATAAATTACTTTATGACGTCGATGACATAGGCTGGATGATGATGGATGTATCGTTTCTTTATCAATTTCTGAGATTCATTCATAGTATCTGCACCAGCTTTAGTTTTTTTTTATTTTGTTATTTGTAATATCTACCTCAATTCAAAGTTTTAAAAAAGAAAGTTTAAATAAAAGAGAACGCAATAAGTTAGTGGCTGTTTTAAAAAAAAACAAACAAACAAAAAAAAAAACAAAATAAAAAACTTTTTTATTTTATCTGTTAAAAAAGAAAAACTTTAAAGCTGAAGCAGGTCTGGTAAAATAACTTTTTTATGCAAAAGATTTTAACAATGAACCTCTAAAGTAAACGTTGCATTTAAAATCCTTATTGGATGTGCAAGAATGTCAGATTGAAACAAATGCACTATCACATTTTTCAATTAACGGTACAAAAAATAAAACGATTTTTATTTTTAAACGATATGAAATATTAATTATTGTACAGAAAACGAAAAATATTTTATAATTCGTAAAATAAAGATTTAGTTTTAATTTTTAATATTTTCGCTTTTAAAAATTTCATTCAATCTTTTAAAATGATAATTTTGAATTTGATCCTACTTTTAAAAAATATCAATTTCAACAATCAGTTTTTTAAATACTTAAATGTTTCATTTAAAAAAAAATTATGAAGAATAATAGCGGTGCACTAATGACAACAAGTGTGTGTGACTGTGTATGCACACACACACACACAAACCTACTATATACTCAACAACACATATGTGTATGCTTAATTGTGAAGAAAGGTTTTTCTTCGGTTATTGTGGTTGTTCTTCCTTACCTCATCCCCGTCAAGTAGGGCTATGTTGCTGCTGTTGCTGCATCAATGAAGTCAGTTTCCCATAAAGGCTAAAAATCACATCCACCCAAGAAAAATGTAGAATAATACAGTATCTTTCTTTACTGTCTTTAATATTAATTTTTTAAGATAAAAAAGATTAGTAAGCCTAATGAATGTCTTTGTATCGGTTGGGATTTCTTAAAAAAAAGTAAAAAAGTAAAAAGGGAGTGTAACTGATAAACATGAGAGTTGATGCGAGCCAAGTGTAGAGAAAGTCTCACTAGGAAACCAACAAGTATGCAGTAGTAGAAATTATTTATGAGTTTGTGTATGTATGTATGCGTACCCGCGTTATTACAACTACGAGAGATACTATCACAGCTGCTGCTGCTGCTCTTACTACTGCTACTACTTTTACTATCGTCTCTATTACAATCACAATGATTACTGTTGCTGTTACTAGTTTTGTTGCGTTCAAGGGTCAGTACCTATTGTCATGATTAGGTAAAAAAGGGGCAATTTAAATAAAAAAAATGAATATATTCATTAAATCGAATCTTTGTATAGTACGCACACAAAAAAAGAAGAAAATCATTTAAAAAATAACCAGAATTAAAAAGTAAATGTTGACACACCAGCCAAAGAAAACTGTTGATGATAGCAATCAAAAAATGATCGCAATGAAAAACGCCGGTGCTCCTGAGAAGATAAAAATTCTACGACTAGTAATAACAAAAAAAAAAAAAAAAAAAAACTCAACACATTCAACAATCATACAACAAACATTTTTATTCATATTGAAGGCGGGAAAACAAAATAATAGGAACAATAAACAAATGTTAAAAAGAAAGTACCTTGTCCCTAAATTTACTGTAGTGTTTCACATTTCTCTGTTACAAGACAGGAGGGTTTTTTAGTGCTCCATAAATGTAGCCTTATGTTGAACTCAACCGAGTTTATTTTCATCACAAGTGGCTTCTCATCTATCAATCTGCACTTAAACTGGCTAAGCGCTACACATCATCATAGTTTCGAGAGTACTACGACAATGTATGAGAAAATTTAAAAGTCGACACAGCAATGCATACATCATCACAACTACTGATGACGATAGCAAATGCTTGACATTTTTGATTTCACATGCTGATATTTTGTGGCCAATTAAAACTACAATTTAAGGAACATAGAAAAAGAGAATGTCTGTTCATTGTTTAAAAAAGGACATAAAGCAACAAAAAAAAAAGAATTTATGAGCCTGTGAAAGAAATGAAAGCAAAACACTTCTAATCAGAAGAACAAAGGTTGACAGAAGAAGCAATAATTAGTTGTGGCGGAAGTTAAAAGTCATAATGAATTTGGTTTAGTCCGGTCCAAGGCCACATTTATGGAGCGTGAGAAAAACATTGTGTGAGAGAGAAAGAACTATGTAAAAATGTAGTTAAAGAAATGAACAGTACAGTAATTGAGACAGCCTGACATAGGTGGACATGAAAATAGTAAAAAAAGCAGATAGGGCTGCGTCTTGAACAATCTGTGTTCGTGTGTCTGATAAGGAAGAGAAATAAAAAGGAAAGCTGATGATGGTGATTTTTAAAGAGGCTATTCGGCTCTTTTTCACTCGCTCTTGCTCGCCATTTACTTGAACACAGAGTGGTAAATAGAGAGACAGTTAAGAAACAGAGAGGCAACGAAACGATAGGTAGCGATAATAGACACATGGGAAATAAAGTGGAAGTAGCAGCAGCAGCCAGAAAGGATGTACTAAGTGAGCATGTGCCACACGCCATTATTGTCACTACTACTACGTCGGTGGTAGGTATCTAAGTAGATTCAACCTTGCTGCCCGATACAGAAATACGTATACAATCATCTCTATCTCGTCAATGTTACAGTAAACTAATTATTTTAGTTTACTTTATAATTCATTTGGAGCTTGGTCGGTACTGTATGTGTTAATCGTGATATCCTTCTGAAACGAACGAGGAACATACAAAGAAAAAAAAAGGAAAGAAATACGATCGCGCGTGTCTGTCACTTCGTATACATTTTTATCCAGAAAAAAGACTTGTGTAATAGTACATCTATCCGAATGTATGAAAACAGATAAAGTCTAAATAGGGAAAGCTTAAACGAAAAAAAAAAAAACGACCTAAAAATTACGGCCCTCGTGTTTTAAAAAAAAAAAAAAAAAAAAATGACACAGTTTTTGCCACCGAATCTGTTGGCTTTGTTCGCCGCCCGAGACCCTATTCCCTATTATCCGCCTGTCGACAAACTCAGTCATGAAAAGAAGAGAGTGCCCTACACTGGAGTTGCGCAGTTCTTCAAGGAATTCGAGGTAAAACAAAACACAAATCTCTATAAGATTCTTTTGTAAATATGATGAACTTTTTCTCTGTTACTCTTGCTTTTTCCCTACTGCCCCGGCATGATTCTCTTACTTCTTTTTGCTCATATAACTTATCTATTTCCGTTTTAATCTTTATCTTAAAAACATTTTATTTAATTTTTTCTATTAATCCAATTTGTTTCACTGGCATTCTTGAAATGGGGTGTAAATGTTTACCTCGAAAATTTAGGGAATATTTGAAACCGTTTTCCATTTATACGGATTATCAAAATGGCGGACAATATGAATGTCTCCATGCTTTCGTAGATTGGCGCTAGTCCATTTCTACTTACATTATTAAATTATTTCCCAGTGTTTAATTACGAACTGCAGTGACTAGGAATTGATTCTCTGAAGAGAACATGCACAATGCACACACGCATTTTAAAGATCAAAGCATTCGTGAAACTTACAGTGTTTCCAATATGGCAGATACCAGAGTGGCCATGCTTTCGTAGACTTTGAAATGTCGCTGCCGAGTATCTGGATTCTTGTTTTGATTTTAGCTGCTGTGACGATTTTCACATCAACAACAGGGATTTGTTGGTCTTTATTGTTGTCTTGATCGCCATTGTTACCGTATCTGAGACGGTAACAACAGCTGTTGTTATATTGGCAATAATAGTAGTTGTTATTGTACTTAGCCAAGTTATGCTGGTCGCTAAAGTAACAAGTAGTACGACTACTACTAATAATACCATCACCTGTAGTACGACATTTTTAGATTTTGATTGATTTCTGGTACAAGAATGATAGTCCAGGGATGGATTGGTGAATAAATCCAGCTTGCATGTAGATAGTATGGTAAAAAACTTTAGCTACCATAAATTTGGCAGTCGATTTTAAGTTGTCAAATTATTTTTGTCTCCAGGCTTAAAGAAAATGCCGCTGGCGGTGTTTACGAAATGATGACAACGAGTGTGTGTTTGTGTCGTAGTCGTCGTCTTTGGGTAACGACTATATTTGTGAATAACCATTGTTTTGTTACCTATTTATCATTTTAACGAATTTTTGAATTCGTGATCACAGTTGATTCTTTCCCAACATCCACTACTACTATTGTTGTGTGGAATATACGGGTTCCCTGACCCACACCACATTAGTAGCAGTGGATGGATTTATTCCTCTGGTCACTGGGAGCTGTTTAATTCTGTTATCTTTTTTGTATATATTTTGTATTACTTCCTGGTGTTGGTATTCTTTGGATCTCCAACCCCGCCCTTGTAACGTCTGTCCTTTCTCCTTGGCGTTTGTCAATCGTCACTATGATGCACGTCCACAACTACTATAAGCCAATACAACAGTAGTGGTGGTAATAGATGTAGTTGAGGTAATAGTAATAATGATAGTTGTGGTTGCGGTAGTAGTGTCGTCGTCGTTCTCGTCCTCTACTTCCTCCTAGTCAATTTGTTGTTGTTAGTAGTGGTGGCCATCGTCTTTAAGCTCACCATAGCTTATTGTTTTGCAGTGGATCACTATCATAATCTTTAGCTAGAGTGTTATTTCTATTATAGCACTGTAGTGTAAGATGTTGTAGTAAACACTTGTCATTACTCTCCTTGCTTCCATCATGCCTGTTGATTCTAAATGTTAAGAAATAACCCACTAGTTATTTGATACAAAAAGTCAAATCCATGATGCATAAATTTAATTGAATGTGTTTAGCAGTAGTTCTATCGCTACGATTAGAATTACACTACTATTCATTTCTATCAGCTCTGAACCCTCTTGTTATGTCGCTACTATTATTAGTTTTTATTGAAAACGTTACGGAAGCCAACGATCCAAATTGTAATTTGAGCATACTTTGAATATAGAATTTTTTTAGTTAAAGAAAAAGTGATAATAATTCTGCCCGACAAATATCACGAGTTATTTATTCTAACATTGAAATATCGAATAATTTGAACATTTTGGTCTGGATTAGGTGTGCGTGAACTTTTAGTTCTTTTTCTGAACTTAAAAGTTATTGGAGTTAGAGAACATTGACGTGTAATTGATTTTGTTTATGAAGGGGAAAAGGCCCAAAACATCTTGTTATTCTACAAACAGAAGCTTTTGCTTAAAATTATTTTATTAATGATACTATATGATGATCGCCTTTGATTATCGATATCGATCCAATAATTGTTTCGAAATACAATAGATGTTCTTGGCTTGTTAACACGTGGTGCACATTTGAAAGTAGAACAAGCGCGTGTACACGTGTTTTAGAGACAGATTGAGGGTAAAGAAGGTAATAACTATGAACGGTAGGGATAACTGTAGCAGCAGCAGCAGCACTCTATGGCATATGGAATGAGATGAGTAAGACTGATAAATTAAAATAGAAAAGTGTAAATTTACCGCTTCTTTTAATCATAAGAATACAAGTAAACTTTATAATTAATTTTGGACCTTACTTTCTAAATAGCTCTATCGTAAATAAAACACTGACAATTTAACCTCGAAACATCACAACTAGTTTTCTGTTTAAAGAAAGTGCCATGACTTACCTTTCTTTATAGTCTTTGGGTTTGAGCAGTGGGGCTGTGGCATCGTCCTTATTATCGACAGGACAATCGTCTGCATATCCCTTTAACGCCTCTTCCCATTCTTTGTGTTTATCGCTGTCTTTGGGTGATAGTTCGGCGCTAAGGTTAGAATCGGGAAAAGAAAAACTGGATACGAACTGATCGTCGTGTCTGGAATCTTTATCTGATTTCGGCATACTGAAACAACTTGGAAGACATGATGTGCTGGGTGATGATTCTCCCTTAGAGTCAGAAGAATAAGATTTTTGACTCTGATAAGACTTGCTCCGACGGATCCGTCGTGCTGCTTGTAGTCTTTCTTGACGCTGTGACTCGGCTGCATCCAAATCTTTGTGCTAAGCAATAGACCACAAAGCAAAAACAAAGAAGAAAAAACTATATTTTAGGGACAGGTGACATAGTGTGTGATACTTATTACAAATGATTTTAAATTAATATTGAAATTTACTTTGTCACACGCAAACACATATATTTACAGTTTCTAGTTTTAAAAAAATTAAAGTTATTTCATCACAGTTACTTTTCAAAGATTAGATGAAAAATCGCACCTGTTCAATATAACACCGAGCATTGGTTATTCTATAAGTATGCATGTTTACTAGAATTGTTCCATCCAAAGTTCTAAAAAAGAAACCAACAAAATACATAGGACTTCTACAGACCTGTTTGTACGGTTGCTGCTTCACTAGTCCAGGTGTTAATAAGAATGCTATCATCTACTGGTCACATGTGTTGTACATCTGCTACAGGTGTGTTAGTAGTGGTAGTTGTTATGGAGCCATTCATTTGAGCTGAATGCTAGTGGCATAGGTATCCTAGCAAGGCTTTTGACTGACTCTTGTAATCGTACAGATCAATTTGAATTCAGGTTAGCATCTTTCCACGGATTAGATCACTGAAACTTTTTATCTTGACTTTTAGACAAAAGATTTACTTTGTACTTTGAAACCATTCTTTGTTATGATCAGACTTGAAATTATATTTTAAAAATACAAGATTTAGTTTTTCCCTCTCCACTTCTATAAAATTTTATAATTTTTGCTTTTAAAAGTATGCATTACTGTTTTTATAACTGATTTAAAAAAGTTTTCAAAGAGGAAAAGTGTAAATTTATTGCTTATTTTAATCATGATACAAGTAAACTTTATAATTAAAATCTACATCAATGATAATAAATAGCTATTTTATTGAATAGCATCAAAATGTATAAATGTTTTTTAATCAAAGGATGGGGTTGTTGGTAGCAAAAATATAAAGAACTTTTAAAATAAATCTGTAAATTTCCATTGTCAATTGCACATACATTCTTAGTTTCTCACTTTGTCTATACTTTGCAAATAGACCATAAAATATTGCTAAATTTAATAAAAGTTGAATTTTCTGAATTTTGAATCTCTTTAATATAACTATTGGAGATTTTGTTACTGAAGTGAGAGAAAATTCTGTCAGTAGATATTAAAAAAATAAGCTGACTCTGCAAATTTCTCAGATGAATTATTGTCATTAATTTTTTATTAGTATTTCTCCTCATCTTGTTGCTTTTTACTAAAATATCCTGGTTATTTTTACCTTTTATCTGATGACCATTATCATAGATCAGGAATAAAGAACCAGCTTATATCAAGATTTGAACTTACATCCTTATGTTTTCAATCATGTGCTCATTAAAAAGCCATTAGTTTGAAAACCCTTGTCTATATATAAAAAAAAAGTCCTCTTTTAAATTATTTTTTCATTTATAATCTAAGTGCCACATTCTTTTGAATATTGATAGTACCATAAGATGCTGGATTATGTTTTGATTGGGCAATTTATATTTTCTACTGTTGCTTTACTCCTTTTAATGCCCTTATATCAATTAAACAAATGCCTTCTATATTCCTAATATCTTAATTTCTCTTTGCTATCTCTTTACTCTTTGTAGAAATTTTTTCCTGTTTCTGTTAAAGTAAAAAGAACTGAACCTGTATCACTAATCAATGGCATTGTAACTATTGCAAAAGAAAAAAAATTTTCTTAGAGGATTGATGCAAAAGTTTCCTGCATCAATTTCAGCTCAAGGCTATAGAAATCTTTGAAATTTGCTCAGTGTTTCTGCGTGTGTGTGTGTATATATATATATATATATATATATATATATATATATATATATATATATACACACACACACACACATTTTTAAGAACTTATTTTTGGGGGGGAGGAAGTGCAATGGGTACAAACATTGAGAATGGTTTATGAAATTCAAAAAAAAAGAAGACTGATGTGATGAAGAAAGAATGCTGAAAACCTTAGAAGTTGAAGACTAATATATTGTAGGCACTTTAGAAGAAAATGGCAGCACAAACATTTGGAGTGAATCTGTCAGCTGTAGTACATTGTTTACAAGTTTGAGGAAAATTGATTCTATTTGATATTTATTGAAAGGAACTTAAATTGGTATTTAAATACTTTTCACTTTCATGGGACACAAAAAATCATTTTTTAAATATTAGCAATGAAAAAAAATTCCTTAGAATCTAAAATGAAGAAAATTATGGCTACATTGAAAATGGTCTTTAATGACTTGACCTAAGTGGAATCTATTTTGGAGAAAAATTCTTTGTTTTTGATGAGATTCAAATGAAATTCTTCATTACAAATTGCTGGAACCTGGACCAACTGTTATTGCACAATGTCACAATGAGCAATTTGGTTCATTTGATGAATTGGAAGAGAAAAGTTTTTTTTTTGTGAAAGGAATTCAGTTGGTGATTTTGTTATCTGACGATATTCATCCTCATCTTGCAAATTTGCAATAGAAAATGATCATTGAGATAAGAAGTCAATCCACTATGTAGCATATTCTCCAGATTCTCAAGTGATCACTTATTTTATTGCATACAACGTTCCTTGGCTAGTCAGCAGTTCTACTGAGAAGCTCAGGATATGAAAATATTCCTTAAATTAAAACAGAAATCTTCCCATTATGATAGAATGGAAAATAATGTAAGTACATAGAAAACCAGAGAAAATACCTTGACTAAATAATAATTTGAATAAAAGATTTTGTCAAAAATTGCTGGAAACATTTGCATCAACCTTTTTATATTTCAACTTTTTCCTTCAAATATCTATTTAAATTTGGAAAAGAAAATTTTCTTAATGTTGCAAGGAGCCATTCTCTCAATGTTTCCAGTTTCTCTAGGAATTTACTTTGCCTTCTCATTCTTTTGTTTTCTACAAGAAAAAGTTTATATAATATATTAGACATTGCAAATTTATTTAAAATGTTTTTCTTTTTTTTCTAGGTTTCTTCCTTCAACTACATTAGTATACTTTGTTTATATCTAATAAAACACAAAGTGATTAGTGTTTCTCTCATATATAAATGATTTTTTAAATTATTTATTGTAATAAAGTAAAATTAACATCAGCATTTTAAGATTTATGCAAAAAATATTTTCATTATTTAAATTTCATAATTTGGTTAGCATTTTTTCCTACTTCTATGCCCCGAAATGATGTACAATTCTGTGTAACTAGTCACATTTTTAGATTGTCTGATTTCTTACATATGTAAGAGATATTTCTAATTTGAAAATGTTCTAAAGTTTTTGTTGTTGTTGTTTTGTTTTTTTTTATATTGATAATTATTACTCTTTACAGAATCCAAAAGATACTCCTCCACCAACAAGAATTGAAACAAAAGAAGAAAGAAAAGAGAGAAAGGTAAAAAAAATTAACGTGAGGAGAGTAGAAGTTCAATTTATAGTGTTCAATTTAAGCAAAATGTTGAGAAATGAATATTTGTAACACATCGATTATACTGTCACATTTTATCCTACATATCTGTAGATCAGTTAATGATTCTGTTTAGATGAAAAAGTCCTTACCAAACGATTATTAAAGATTAATCTTTTAGTAAGGGTTGGAATATACATGTTACTATTTAGCTGCAAGTAGCTTTTTCTGTGGAGAATTGCAAAATCTAAGGTTAAAATAATTGTCTATAAAAATAGTTAGAAAAATAACATTTTTAAGAATATTTTTGAATTTATGTGAAATTTTTTTTTTTTTTTTTTATTATTATTATTATTATCCTTGCAAGATTATAAATTTAAAGTTGTTTAAATCTGTTTCAAACTGTATATGATTAAATATGCAAAGACTTTCTATGGAATTTTTCCCAGATGGAAGAAATAATTTAAACTTGTAAAATTTAAAGATATTTCTTAAAGAAATACAGAAAAAGAATGTTCTACATGAATCCTCATAAGTCTCTTAATTTGGTTTGAAGATGTAGAAAATAGTTTTCAAAATATTTTTTTAAGTTCTCAATTTGTACTGAAGTGTGCATCAGCAAACTATTTGTAATCATTTCTGAGAAGAAATGATTACAAATGCTCTACAAATTTTGTCTTGTATTTACTTTCATCTTAATTTTTTTTAGTTGCTTTTTATCACAACTGTCAACAACAGCAGGATCAGAAAAGTTGAAAAGTTAAGATGAAAGTTATTCTAATCAAGATTAAAGGTTATAGTTGACAATGCTTCATCATTTAATAATAAAAAAATGCCTTGTTATAAACTTTAAGTAAATCAGAACAATCTATTTTTTAAAATCAAATTTTAATTTTTGTTTTCTGTTGAAATGATTTCAAGAAATGAATTGTTCATGCTTGGTGGTGGGTAACTTGAAAGATAAACAGATTGTTTCGATTGCTCTATCAATAACGACTAAATAAATTTGAATATCAATTTTTCTCTTGTCTTGAAATATAAGCAAATATCTGCCCCCTCTAATCCCCTCTTCCATAAGCATTGGGTTACGTTTTTCTATGCTAAATATTTTGATGCCATATGATCTTTCTGCAAGCCAATCTTTGTACTGCTGAATATAAACCTGTTTTAAACAATTGTAAACAAAGAATTAAAAGGAATCTTTTGCATGAATTGCTTGATATTTAGAAATCTGGCAAATTCTATTTTAGAACTTTATTTCAATACCTTTTAAAATTTCAAATATCTCTAGAATTCACAAACTTATTTTCTTGCTTACTACCTAAATTGTATTTGCTATAAAATATTTTCATTACTTTGTGGTGTTTTATTGCGGATATGTGTTTGAAATAGATGCCCCATTTTTTAATTTTAATCAGTATATTAGGTCTATCTGTAAAGAAAATGTGCTCCTATATTATGTCTATCAGGTTGATAGACATATTGTATATGATCTAAAATAAAAAAAAAAACGGCGTATGTTTCAAATACGAGTATCCACTAAAAATAATGTTTGAATAAAAATATTGGATTAAAAATAAATTGTTGAATTCTTTAAAAAAAAAAAAAATGTTCAGAAATAAAACGAAATAAGAAAACTGGTGTTGCTTCCTGTTAAAGGGACTTAATATTTTACTTAGTTTATTTGTAAATTTCCAATGGACATTTTTGAGTAAAAGAAAGTAAATATTTATAACTTAAGGGAAATAACTCCTGAATGCATTTATTACTTCATATACTGGTATTTACTAAGTTTGGTACAAAGCTATGTAGGGGCAGCCAGTGGTGATAAAATTCCTTACATATGTAGCGGTTTGCAAGCTGCACTTGAGCAATTTTTCTTACCGTTTATGGTTTTTTTTTTTTTTTTTTTTTAAAGAATGAAACTTGTTTGAGTCGATAACTTTATTTTACTTCTGATGCAACTTCTCCAATTATCTAATTATTCAAAAACAATTATTTCCAGGAAGCAATTTACAGTTTGTACTTTCTTGTATGAAAGAGTTATTTTGATTTCTACTATAATTAACAATTTTACACGTTAGACTTTAGTAAAGCTGTCCATATGATGCAAATTAGAATACTTCTTTTTTGTATTCCTAATTGTTATAAATTAAATGGCATAGTTGGTAAAATTTAGTTTTGTTAGAACTGTAAGACTTTTCTAACTTTGTAGCATGAAAAATACATGATTAAAATACCTTGTATTTCATAAAGTTACAAAAGTTTTAGAATAATTGATCTGTTTTGTTTTTTTTAAGTAGCTAAAAATTGTTTAAAGTTTTATTGAGGCAAGAATGAACAGCTTTGTTTTTATGAAGCAATTTGTGATTGTTAATGGAATATTCAATTTTTTGTTTTGAATTTAGAATTTAATTGTATTTTCTTTTTCTTTAACAGCGTAAGGAACGAGCTGAACAAATTGCCTACAAACTTGAACAAGATCTAGCTTTATGTAAGTATTACAGTTTCAATCTTCAATTGTATGAATTGAATTGAATTTAGTCTAAACTAATAGAATTTTGTGTTTTATTCTTTGAAGTTTATACTTATTAACATTTTTAAGTTGATTCCAGAAAGGGTCAATTTATGATTGATTAAAAAATTTGATCATCATTATTATTGATTGATAAATAGTAGATACTTTACAGTAATATGGGACATAACAGATTCTGAGGCTAGCAACTATACTAAAGGCTGATCTCAGTCCTGACATGTTGCTGTGTATATATTGTGATTGAAAGGGAATCTTTTACTGTAAACTCTTTCTGGGGAATGAAATGATTGATTCAAACAAATAGTTCTCCCAATTAAACGAGCAATCAAAAAGTATTTGGGATTATTTAAAGAACATAATCTATCAGAATAATGCAAAAACCATATGATCTTTCTTGGGTTATCAGACAAAATTTATTTCAACTTGGCTGAAAATTTTCCACTCATCTGCCATATTCACCACTTAAAAATACATCTTTTGGTTAGCATTTATTCTGTTTTTTGTTTTGTTTTGTTTTTTTTTTTTTTTTTTTTTTTTTTTTTTTTTTTTTGTTTTTTTACAAAATTGTCATTATTGTATGACTAAATGGTAGTTAGAGCAGTTTTTCTTTACTAAGAAAACTCAAATATTTAACGAGAATAACAAAAGATGGTGGTAAAATGGTAAATATGTTCAATAAATTTAATGTCAAAAATGGAAAATAGGATTCTTTTATTTATTTACTCAATAAACTGAAGAAAAATTCTGCCACAAAATGTAAAACCAGAATGTCACTTTACTTCAATAACAAGCTAATAAAATCAATCAACATTAACAACAAACATATATGATAAATCTTTGAAGTGTTTACATCTTAATATAGTAAGCCTTATTAATATTGTTGCTGCTTTTTAGCCACAGTCACATCTGCATCAGATAAAATCAACCCTTTGGTCTATCAAGTTTCACCTGAGATTCGTCTGTGTAAATTACTTTAGTAAAGTCGACTTTTATGTATTTCTTGGCCCAGTTTTGATACTTTAAAATATTTGCTTTGCTGAGATGAGTTTGCCTAGGGGATTTCTTGACAGATCCCAATTTGTGAAGCATTCTATGCCATTTGTCCTTGGTTCCCTCAATTTCAGCCTGTTTGAAGATAGTTGTTTAACTACACATTGATTTAGTTTATGTTCTCCTTAAGGAGATAAGTTCTTAAAGCCTTTTCTTTTGCTAGTTCTAAACTTGGTTATATTTTCAGTAGCTCTCTTTATCATTCAGTGTTCTCTGGTATGCGCCTTTGAATGTGAAAATTCCCTCACTCAGTAACATTATTATTATTATTTTTTTTTTTTTTTTTTTTTTTTTTTTTTTTTTTTTTAGCATTTTGTTAGATCATTTCCATTACCCATGTTTTGATATATATATATATATATTATGGGGAAGAATAAAAAAAATAGTTTTTGTTAGATTTCAGAGGACTTAAATTGATATTAGTTTAATTTGCACAATTTCAGAATTAGTTTTTATAATAAATCCAATAACTTTAATAAAACTACCTAAAAAATTGAGTTGAATCTTTTTTGACAAATAGTTCAAAGCAAATTTGAGTTACTGTGGTTTATGTGATTTGCATAATTTTAGATAGACTAATGTCAATTTCAAGAATATGAAATGTCTCCAAAGGTGATACATAGTGTGTCATTTTCTTAAATACCATATTACTGTAAGTTGCTAGATCAGTGGTTTTTCAATCTGGTGTACTGTGGGAGGGTTGTAGGTGTGTTGCAAAAATTTTTAAAGGTCCTTATTTTTGAAAGTGTGCAAACTTTTCTATGATAGAAAAATATTAAAGCAAAAATTGATCATGGCTAGAATCTTTGAAAATTTAAGAGCAAGACTGTCAAAAATTTGACCTTGCAAAGAAGATATTCTTTAAAAAAAACTTTAGACTCTGATATCTCATTAAATGTTAAATTATAATAAGCAGAAAAATAAGGAATTTGAATTATGTTTTTATTACAAATTATAATAAATTGTTTTGTGTTAATAAATAAATCATAAAAAGTATACACTTTTTTTAAAATCATAATTTAAATGTGCCACGGAAGTTATAGGTTCAAGTGTCCTGTAAGAGAAAAAAGGTTGAAAAACATTGGGCTATGCTAGATTATAAAACTTGTTTTATAATGTTTTAACTTTTATTAGATCAACATTTAGACAGCTATATACGTTCCTCTTTCGTTATTGACTTTTTTTTTTTTTTTTTTATAAAGAAACTGGCTCTTATTTGTATTTTAGTTTTCAGGATTTTTTTTTTATTTCTCTGTAGTAGGAACTTGCATCCCATTTCTTAATGAATTTCTTGTAGGTATTCATGGGAGACAACTAGCGCATCATTTGTGCATATTTATTGTTTCCCTTGGTGAGTGAAAGTGGATGTTTAAAATAATTAAGGATGTTTTTAAAATTGTTTTAACTTTATAAAACATTGAAAACAATTTCTTTTATTTTTATAATTCTGATACTTCAATTATAGAAAACTTTAATCTGCTTTCTATTTAATTTTTCCAGGGGATCCTCACAATAATTCAGACAATACATCTGATCCTTATAAAACTTTGTTTGTTGCCAGAATTGTAAGTATGCTCTATAATCTTGATATTTATATTATTTTTGCTTAAAATATATGCCAAATTTTGAATCTTAGTAATACTTGTAAAAATGTTTGCAAAAAAAGTTTTTTTTTTTTTTTTTTGTTTTTTATTGTTTTTATAGAATAAGGATTTGATCATTTTGTCTCTGCATGTTCTTCATAGCTATGCACAGCAGCTGGTGCTTCATTTTATATAATCTCTATCTTATTACTAGCAACTGCTGTTACCATATGCCCACTTCACACATTTCTTCCTCATTCCATTAACTTATCTTGATCATTGTAATGGAACATATAGATTATTTTCAATAGCCTTATTCTGTCTATTCATTGTTTTATTTTTTCTGTTAAACATTATTAATAAAATTTGTTTTAAATCAATGCAGTTAAAAACGTTTTAAAGTGAAAAATTTTCTTTTAAAGTATATTTATTGATATAGCTTTATAACCAGAATAAATAAAGGCATTTTCTGTATGTTAATATATACTTTAATCTGGGAATGAATTATTAGGTTGTTCATTAATTTTATATTCTTAAATAATTTAATGAGCTTTATTATGACTGCATATTGTCAGCAAATTATAAGTCATCCAAATTTAAATTTGGCAAAGATCAACTTTGATAAAATATATGTTCTGTAATAATAAATACAAGTATTCTTATCTGGGTCCTAAAGAGCAAAGCATCATGAATCTCTGAGTCAATCTTTGATAAGTATCATAATATTTGGACAGAACAATTATTGTTGTAAATTGCTATTGAGCAGTTCATTGATAAAAATTCTGTTTGCCTTGACTTATGTTAAATTATGTAATTTTATATATACCAAATAAGTACATCCTCAGAAGAGTAGTGAATTCTTTTGATGACATAGGATAAGAAAATTTTGTTAATAACTAATTCGCTCATTACTGCATTGGACAATTCTGGTGATGTTAAAATAAAATTCTTTTATTTTTATTTTAAAGCTTAAAATTGAACATACTGAATGCCAATGTGTTTTTATTACTATAAAGCATACTAAAAATCATGTTTGAAATAAAATCTTAAATTTTGATTTAGCTGTAGATAAATCACTTTTAAAGTAAAACTCTTGTAAATATGCATATATATTAAAAATTAGCTTAATGTATTGTAAATATGTTCATTTATAGCAAAGAAACAAGGTAATGGGCCAATTGTTACCTTAATTTTACATCCTGATATTTATAGAGTATTGAGCATCAACAAAATGTAGCGCAGGACTGCACAAAAAAAAAAAACAAATGAAGGGGGGCTACATTCTTGCAGAAAATTAACTGCAGACAGCAAGAGTAAATTTTTAGTAAATCTTTAAAAAAGTGGCACAAATGCATCCTGAAGACTGTATGTCTAATGAAAAATAAATATTGGCTGAATAAAATCATGCTTCCACAAAGCTGAATTTTTGTATATGATCTGTCACTGAATTTTATTTGGAAAATCCCTCACAGGCCGTACTGGCTAGACCTGTGGACCATGTTGCAAAATTACCTAGATTGCCTTTTCTTTTCTTCTTTTCTTTTCTTTTTTTTTTTTTTTTTTTTCACACCATAGATAAGCCAGTGTCATAATAAATAAATTAGCATTTTATCTTATTTAGGTGTATGACAGAATATATTTCTTAATTTGACTGAATCTAGGAATATCTTTCTTTTGTCACTTTGTTTACAAACTTCAGTCATGAAATGTCAAGCATACTAATAATATATTTGACATTTCCACCTATTTTTAACAGAAACTTTGATCAAAGGGGATAAAATGGAAAATCTGTAAAGTAAAAATAAATTAACTTTTTTCTTTTCTTTTTAATATTTAATAACTATTCAACTTGTATTTGTATAACAGATTCCCATTGTTCATAATTAGTCCAAGAGGACACAAAACTGGAGGATATGATTGAGGGAAAATTAAAAACAAAAAAAGCTGTTTTCTTGCTCATTGCATGAAATTCTTATGTCAGTTATTTTCATTCAAAAAGACATTTTTAAAATATAATTGCTAAAATGAACACTGCTTATTCTATAAAACATTAGACGGTCAATAATATATTTAAAATAGGTACTTATGAAATTGATAGGAAATGAATGGTTTCTGTATGGATTCCTTATAAACAAAAAATCTTAATATGGCTAATAAGGAATATAAAAATTTAAATTTTTAGTTATTTTACCATTGTTTTTCTTGTGATATATGTAAATATTCATTATTCAGTAATTTCAAATAAAACTGAAGATTATAAAAGCTTTTTGAAATTGTGTTAGATATTTTTTGCAATATGACATGAAAGATATCGCAGATAGAAATTTGTTTAATTTAGATTTGTTAGAGCTTCTTAATACAATTTCTATTTTCTGGTTTATATGAAAAAATAAAGTTCAAGATCAATTAATATTATTAGAATACTTTACAATAATACTGTTTAAATTGAAGAGGGCTACAAATATTCACTTTTATTACATTTTTTTTTTTTTTTTTTGTATTGGATGGGGGTGGTCTGTAAAATAGCCTGAAATTTAGAAGAAATATCTTTAACTTTTACATTTTTAAATATAAACTCTTTTAAAATGCATGTACAATTATTTTTTATAGAAAATTTGAAGCTATCGGATGGTTTATTGTCTCTATAATTATTAGGGTTCTTAGACATTTATGAATTTAATAGGGCTAATTTGTTTTAATGATTTGATCAATATCAAAATGTCTCTGACAAACATTTCTCATTGATAAATTCCAAATATCCTTCATACTGTTTGAATTCGTACTTGCCAATCTATGAAACATTTTTGAATGTTTATGCATAGAATATCAATAGTATTTGATTTACCGAACATATTTTCCCAAAGCTGAAATGACTAATATGATTGTAATATCTCACACACTCACACACAGCTCTCATTGGGTTTTGTTTAACACAACAAATGGGAACGGTAAAATTTAAAATCTTTATGGCAATTAACTCTTAAGTGTGTGTGTGTGTGTGTGTGTGTGTGTGTGTGTATTTCCCAAGCTGATGTTGCTTGAAACTAAAAAAGGGAAAGAAAATGAGTTACTTTTTTTAAAAGAAAAAAAAAAAAAAAAGTGTTTAACATTTTATATTCTCTGCCTTTAAGATGTAATTATTTTTAAACACACATAACACATTTTTTGCTAACCATCTGATAAAGCCATAGAGCCAAAATGCATTATTGGATAGTGTTTTCAAAACATACTTTCATGAACGTTTTTCCACAATAACTTATAACTCTGTTGGGATTAGATACCAGAATTTATTACACACACACAAGCACACACGTGTGTGTGTGTGTGTGTGTGTGTATGTATATGTGTGTGTGTGTGTATATATATATAGGGAGAGAGAGAGAGTGCAATGGATAAATTGTCGTCTAAATTATGCAGAAATGAAAATAACACTGACATCTCATTTTAACAGATATATTTACCAAAATTACACAAATATCTTTCAATACTAAAGAGTAAATTTATTCAATAAAATTGTCATTGGCTTCAACCATGGCCTCCAGGTGATTTCAAAATCTGCAACTCTTCTGGACAGTCTCATTATTTAAGTTGTTGAATGATGCCATAATCCTTGCCTTCAGTTCATCTTTGGTGTTATAAGGAGTTTTGTTGTTGGTGTCTCACTCAATTGCACCCCCACACAATAAGTCTGGGGAGTTAGGTGGCCAGATGTAAGGGGTAATGTGGGCACAGATATTGTCTGACAGGCATGACTGGGTTCCCCTGCTTGCGTATCATAGTCCAGAGTCCTGTTGCCAAGCATACGATTTTCCAGCAGCCACCCTCTTGACCCAGGCAACACTTCCTCAAGCAACAAATTCGGGAGTTCTTTTCTTATCAGATAGAACAGTGAGTTTCCAGAGTTGCTGTACCTCCATAACCAGCATTAGACTCCTCCAACTCTTTCTGAATCCTCTGCAGTGTCCTCAGATTGACACCCAAACAGTCTGAAAAAAAATGTTTGAATGCTAAGTTTCCAAATTTCTGGTGGAGTAAATTGTGTCATTGTGCTTTTTCTCATAGATGGTACCAAATGACCCTCTTATACTGTGTAGTGTACAAAAACAAATAACACACATGTGAAATTAAAAATATAGAATAGCGACAATTTACCCATCGCACCTCTGTCTGTGTGTGTGTGTGTGTGTGTGTGTATATATATATATATATATATATATATATATATATATATATATATATATATATATATAGTCTTTCTTTTTCTATATGAACTGTACTTTCAATATATTGAACCCATGACTATTTTAAGTGCATTGAGTTATGGTTGACATGGCTCGATCCTCACATGGTATGTCATACAAAATTCAACAACAAATAATTCAACAAAGATTAACATGTAAAACCTAGTTGTGTTATTAGATCAACTTGCAGCAAGGAGACAAATTGTGTGTTTGTGTAATATATACACATATATTATATGCATACAATCATTATTGAATGTGAAGTAGCATTGATTGGTGATGGGATGGCAGATTTTTATTTTAGTTGTTCGTAGGGAGTTATGTTTGATATGCTTTATACCTAAATCTCCTTAGGGGAGAAAAAAAAGTATCTAACATGATCAAAGATAGCGGTCTCTCTAACAACTGCTCAAATAATCAAAATCTGTTATCTCGTCACCTATTAATGCATGCTCACACCAAAATTATGGGGTGAGATCTATTTTTTTTTTTTTTTTTTTTTTCCGACTAAGAACGTTTCACCACCCTTGCTTTTGCACCTGTTATTGTAAAGATTATTCAGTTAATGCTAGATTTATGCATAACAAAAGTAATCCTTGTTAAAGGGAACTCCCTTCAAAGTTTAAGGGGAGAGGGAACACATATAGGAAAAAAAACACACTTCACATTGGAGGGGGGATCTGTTTCTTATTTACAATATTGTGAATTTAAATCTACCGATTATGTTAGTGTTTTGTTCTCTATGAATTTAAACTTTATTTAAGGTGCTGGGGAGGAGCTGCTTTTACTATGCATGCAACCTAAGTTATCTCCCTTACAGAATGTTTAATTTTATGGAATTTAATGATGATTTTTTTTTTTTTTTTAAGTAGTTTTTATTTTTTCTGCTTGCATTTTTTGCTGGGCATAGATCATTGTTTTATATTTCAGAGGCAATTATTTATTATTTTTGAAATTATATATAGAACTGAGATTATACTTTTGATATTAAAAAAAAAAAAAAAAAAAAGCAAAAATTATTTTAGAGAAATTGTAATTTAAATAGTGGATTGGATTGAAACCTTCATTTGAATAGTTTCAAAACCTTAGTTTAAATTCCAGATCAATAAGTTGGAATATTATTCATGAAATTTAGTTTATACTTTTTTTTTTTTTTTTAAGCTTCAAATAAAATATAAGGACGTAAATAAATTCTACAATTCTACAAAAAAAATATTCCATTTTAATTGGATTAGTGTCCTTTATAACTATTTAACACATATTTTAATGTACTTTTTTATTGATTTAATTTTTTGCTTGAATTATTTAAAAAAATCATTTTATTATTACATTAGAAATGTGACTTTCTTTCCAAGTAAAATCTTCTTAGATGTAGGGTCTCTCTTTTTCTATATGAACTGTACTTTCAACATATTGAACCCATGACTATTTTAGTGCATTGGGATATGGTTACTGTGGCTAGTTCCTCAAGGATAGTAAGTTCGATCCTCACAGAGTACACCATACAAAATTCAACAACAAATAATTCAACAAAGATTAACATGTAAAACATAGTTGTGTTATTAGATCAACTTGTAGCAAGGAGACAAATTGTGGATTAACTAGTGGAAACATTTGGGAGAGAAAAAATATTTAGTGGCAGTAACAATGTGGAAAATGTTATTAATAAAATAACTTTCTGTTTTGCTTTAAGTGTAGTGTTAAACGCATATATATATATATATATATATATATATATATATATATATATATATATATATATGCCACTATAACACTAGTGAATTATTTGGATGAAATTAGCTTTGAAATAGATTTTTTTTTTATTTTTAAGGTTTTAAATTATTTGAATGAGACTCTGATCAATCTTAAATAACATTGAATTAAATACCTTAAAAAAACACAAGCTAAGCATTTATCTTTTGTTTTTACTACATTTTAATATCACATTTTATTGATTTAGCCATTTACAGTTTTTGTTTTCTATGATATTGCTGGAAATAATATCAGCATGGGAAATTAGCTGAGACAAAGAGTTTGAGAATGTGAAGCTCTGAAAATAAGATATAATAAAGACTTAAATATTCAACACGGCATTAAGACGGATATAAATAATAATACTGTCACTTTTGACAGGTACAGCACTAGTTCTAGAAGTGTGATTGTCTTATACGCTTAGTCATAACATTTTTATTTCAAACATTATTTTAGAGGAGTGAATGCATTCAATATAATGGCATATCTGTAGGTACCTCCATGATATTGCTAAAAAAAGAGCATAGCATGATGAAAAAGACACTAAACTTGACGAAAACAAAACTTTATCATCTAAATGTTTGTTATTATTAAGAGGAAAGATCAAAGTAATTTGGGTAGTTTTTTTTTTTTTTTTTTTTTTTTTTTTACATTTTTAATTGTTTCTAGCACGTCCAAAATTTTTGTTAAAAATCTTTTTCTTTTTTTTTTTTTGGTCAGAAAATTGACAGATAATCATGTCACCCATTTTTTTCCATTTAAAAAAAAAATCTCAGTTTGAAAATCTTTTAAAAATCAATTATAATTTTTTCAAAACTTTTAAGAAAGAAATTATAATGTTTAAAATATTTTGAAACAAGCTTAACTTAGTTTCTGTGTCAATGTAATTTGTAAATAAAACAAAGCAGGTCATAACATTTTGTGTTACTTGACAGGTGATGAAAGACATTTTCATGATATATTGATAGCTTACATGAGGATAATTCATTCTACAGAAGGAGAGAAGTAAAATTATTTAGATTTAAGTGAACAAATTATTTACCCTGTTATTTTTAAGGAAAACTTTCAGCGCTCTTTTTTTCTTTTCTTTTTTTTTTGTACTTAGCTTTCGCCTTTACATTTACGATGCTTTATGGAAAATATATTATAAAGAAATTAAAATAAAACTGTTGAGAGTGAGATTAAATTTCATAAAATTGAAATAAGACGACTCAACTGAAAACTGTAAAACAAATTCACAAAATTGAAATTGCAATGAAATATGTAAATGAAATAAATGGTACTTTTAAAAATGTAGTAATGTTGCTGCTGAAAATGGCTTAGTAAAAATGATAATTCAAAATGCTCATGTGTTTCGCACAAAGAATTTGCAATAATGAAATGGACATTCAGTGGAGAACGCTTACACTCAAGCCATATGACATTTTTTTGCTTGTGACCTGTAATTTTTAATTACAGCCATTTTAACGACTTTTATGAACACAAAATTACATTTCTTAATTACTGCGGGTCTTCTGATTGGACGAAGCGATACAATTTACAAAGCACTAAAAAATGATCTATCTCATAAAGACTTTTACAAAAGTGAATGCGGCTTTCAACTAATTTTATAATATTTTAACAACTTAAATGTAAAAATCTAAAATAAAGAAATAAATAATTGTATTAAAAATTCATTTTTCATCGAAAAAGTTTTTGCTTTCAGAAGATGTCCATATTCATAAAAACAACTAAAAGCAAATAAAAGCATTTGAAATTAAATAATATTTTTGTTTTATTGAGTTTTTTATGTCACAATTCAGGGCTAATTTTTAAAAAAAAAAAACAAAAAAAACATGATTTGCTTTCCTCAAAGCCTTGTGCTTTTAACTAATATAATCACTAAACTGAATGTGACTGAATTTCTAGAGTTTTCATAAAATTAGTTATTGTGGGGGGAGTAATAAATATAAAAAAAAATATTTTTTCCATGACTAATAAAAAAAATATTTTATTTATAATTTCCATCATCTGTGAATAGTTTCTGAAAGTTTCATTAACATCCGACAATTATTTTTGCAAGATTTTCCAAATTAATGTGTGTCGTACCAAAAAAAAAAATGTGCTAAAAATTGTATATGTTATTTTACTAGTTCTGGTGATACAAAAGAATGTTTTTTTTTTTTTTTTTTTTTTTTTCAATCAAAATTTAGAATGTTGTAAAAAGAAGGAAAAATTTTTTTAAATAATTAAAAAAAAAAAAAAAAAAAAAAAAAATTGGTCTTTCCTCTTCATAATAACAAACATTTAGACGATAAAATTTTGTTTTCATCAAGTTTGGCATCTTTTTCATCATGCTGTGCTCTTTTTTTTTTTTTTTTTTTTTTTAGCAATCTCATGGAGGTACCTACATATGTCTTTAGACTAGGAATGTTGTATAGTACCATTTTTAATAGAAATTATATTATTTAAATTTTAATTGACTGTTAAAAACTTTGTAGTACCCTTTCACTTAAATGCAAGCTAAACAGTCAGTTCCACTTCACACATATCACATAATTTTCTCTTTACATTTGCATTGGCCATATGTAACAATCATTATTAAATATATTTATTGAAAATGGTGTTTTCGAATTTTTAAAAGCTTAAAGTATTATGTTGCTAGCCTTTGACATTTTTCTGAATTCATACAATTTGTTAATGACATGTAATAGGTTGTTTTCGATGTATGAGTGTATTTAAGTTCAGTTTTTATGCTTTTATGCATATATATGTAGGAGTTATACTATCCCCTATTTTTATTTTTAGACTTAGCAAATGTGAATAATAATAATAAAAATAGACTAAAATAGTTAAATTTTGTTTTCAGTGTTAATATAGTTTTTTTTTTTTTCTGTAATATCTATTCTATTGTGAGCTAGTATTAATTATTCTACATAAACATGTGGTTGTCCTTTCACCAAATCAGATATGCACTTTGGAGATCACTATATTTTAAAGTAAGTTCCATGTATAAAAATAATTGCAGTTTCATGATATTTTTATCACAGTAAACAATTACAAAAAATCAATTGCTCTCTTTAAGATTTTTTGTAATCCTTGTTATTTTTTTTGTCAAGGTTTGGTAGTAACTTTGTTTTATTAGTGGTTAACTATATGTACATGTGAATACATGTTATACTTTAAAGTTGTTCTGGTTGTTATAAATGATGACATTATTAGATATAGTGATGTTATTAAAAATTAATTTATTTTGAAATTTTACTGTCAGATTAATGATCATTCTTAAGTAGTGCCATGTTTCCAAAAGTGTAAACATAGACTTAAAGTTTGTGTAATTGCACACACATTTATACTTTGAAAAAATAAGGAATAAGTAGGAAATCTTCAGAAATTTGACGTGTCAAGATTATAAAGATTTCTTGCTTGTTCATTCTATTGGATTTAACCCCTATTTTAAACTTGTAATTAACTATACATATGCATTTTTTGTACTTAATAACCTGCTTGATTATGGCATAATCTTATATTGCTGACTTTGAAATGATCAGTATTTATTGATGTTCAAATACAAAATAAACTCGACTGTAATATTACTCATCCATTTTAGTTCAGAAGTCATGTACAAAAATTCTTGTTTTAAATGAAAATTTTTTTTTTTTTTTTTTTTTTTAAGAATTATAATACAAGTATGTCTGCTAAAACTCTATATTTGATTGTATATGCCCTCCTTACACACATGAAAAAGAGAAACAATTACAGTTAATATTACTGTATTGTAGAATTAGGAAACTTGCCATGCAAGTACTGGTACTCTACAACAGCTGGGTAAACATTAATATACCAAATAACTAGATAAAACCTGAAGATTTTTTTTTTTTTTTTCACTGGGGGTATCTGCCATCAAATATGGTAGTTTTATTGTTCTTTCCATTTGAGTAGTCAGTTAATCACCTAGCAATCCTTACTGAAAAAAAAACACACAGAGGGATGGTTTGTTTTTGTAGTGATATCAACTTCTAATTTTATTGTGCTAAAAGTTCAATATATGTCTTATTAAAATTGATAATTGTAATCTTTATTTTTATTCCTTTGTCCTGTGAAAGGTTAATTGTATATTTTTTACTCATTCATGAATGGAAGGGAAAAAAAAAACAAAAGTTAAATGTTAGGTCAGATTGAGAAAAACAATATTTCTCCTTAAAAATATACAACCTTAATAGAATTTTAAAACATCTTTTATATGACATTTGGCTTGATCACTTAAAATGTGTAATCTCTTGTGGCTTATTAGAATAGAAGTGAGAATGAGATTATATTGCTATGTTTATTTAAAAAAAAAAAAAAAAAAATTATTTTCTTTTATTTTTTTTATAGAACTGCAATGCCACCCCCCCCCCCCGGCTGGATTTTATTTATTTCACACTCTCTTGTTTTTACTCATTTGTTTCTTTTGCACTGATATTTAAAGTAATTACATTTCTTTCTTTCTTTCTTTCTCTCTCTCACCCATTTTTTTTTTCTCATTGTTAAATCATCTTTTAATAGGAAGTTTAACAAAATAGAAGTTTCACATTTTTATTAAGCATACAAAATCCAAAATATAAAATTTGTATTTGTACTCTTGTGGAAATTTAAAAAATTTGGATTGGTGAAAGATTTTTTTTTTTTTTTTGTTGTTTTTTTTTTTTTTTTTTTTTTTTGTCTCTCTTTTTCTTTTCTTTTTCTTTTTTTTTTTTTTTTTTTTGTTTTGTTTTTTTTTGTCTTTTTATTAAAAAAAATATGTATGCATAGGTTTTTTTCTCTCTCTCTCTCTCTCTCTCTCTCTCTTTTTTCTTTTGTGTGTAGAATTTTATTCTCACTGGGTACAAGTTCCTTTGGCTTCGTTTTCTACTGATAAATCCTTTGTCAAATTTTATTGTACTCCAGTTGCACCAAGTTGTATTGTGAAATATTTTGGTTAAATGTAAATTTAATTATTATTTTTTTTTAATTTTTTTATTTTTTTTCCACTTTAAAAATTTAAAAAGAAAAAATGTTTGGCTTCTGTTTGTTTTCTTTTTATTATGAGGATATACCTTTCTTGTGAAGTTTTGATTCAGTATACAGGAAGTATTGTGAATTTTTGTAAATTCTACATTTGCTTCAGTTTTTGCTGCTAATAAATGTTATTCTGAAGCTCTCATGCATATGTTTTAGAACAGCACAATCCTCTTTTTTTTTTTTTTTTTTTTTTTTTTTTTTTTTTTTTCTGTATCTCTCTTGTGATTTTTATTGCCATGTTGCAAATCCTTCATATTATTGGGTTTCAAACCAAGTTTAGGTGGTTTTGGATACTGGTTGAAGTCGACATTAAAGTTGTTTGTCACATTCTGACCACATAAATTAGTTGTAGTTTTTAGGAAAAAAACTGATGGCAGGTTGCTAGGCAATTCTCTAGAATTGCTTATGTGAAAATAACAAAATTAACTTGACAGATTATAGGTACTATCTCTACCTTTTAACTAGATAGTTGTCAAAAATATGTTTGGAAATAAATGACTCACTCACTGGCTTAGATTGAACCAATAACAGATTAATCTTGAATTGTTACCCTTTGTAGCTATTCCCTTTCTGTGTTTTATTATAAGTTCCAACACGTCTTAATTAAATTGGTATTAGTTCACACATGCACATGACTGGTGTGGTTTTCATTCATTGTCTGAAGAATATCAATCACCTCTGTTGGTTGGCATGGTAACTGGTTACAATCCACCTATTTTTTTAAAAAATTTTATGGGGGGGTAATTCTATAGGTGAGGAAAATGATTTGAAAAAAAAAAAAATCAGCTCAGTTTATCTAGGTAGGGGGGAGAAAAAAAGTGGGAGAAAAAATATCACCTACCCCTGTATGACTGTAGGGAATCATAGTGCTAGTAGCACTGGTCTATCTGTACAGTGTGTTGCAGTAGTGGGGTTGCGGTCGCCATCACCTCATTGCTAGATCCTGGTAGTATTGGTGGTTGTGGTGGTTTGCATTTGAAGTCAATGGCAGAGCTCTGTGTATTGACATGAGTCAGTTCTCCCAAACCAATTCACTAAAAATTTTTATACAAGTACATAAAGATGAAGTAGTTATTAAACATTTTAATAAAAAAATTAATAGTAATAATAAAAAAAGAGGGGTATTATGAATCTCGTGAAGGGAGAGAAGTTTTTGGCCAGGAAGGAGAGGGGAGGAGAGAAGAGATATTTGTGTGAGGATGAGGTGGTACTTGAAGATTACATGGCTAATTGATATAATTGGAATATAGATATTTTTCACATGACTGCATCTTTTTTTTTTTTTCTTTTTTTTTAATTTTGGACACACAATTGAATGGTCTGGTCAAGCATCTAATTAATGTCCTTTGTTGAAATGCTACCTTCCTAGCATTGGCTTGGCTTGTCTCAACCATCTGTTCAGTTGTTCAGAGACATCTATTCCATTGGCCTCCTTCTTTTTATATACATAGGAAATTAAAAACAAAAACAACACTGGCACTTATGTTACGCCTAAATCAGCTTTCCTTGTATTGTATACCTCCATTAGAAAACTTTTGTCATTTTGTAATGATTAAAACACTTGGTTGTATGCCCCTTTTAATCCTCAGGTAAGATATCCACATGTGCCTATGTGAAAGTGAAAAAAGACATTTTATGCTGAGTGATTATTAATGAATTTATATTATGCTATTTAATTTTGACTGTTTACTTTGTGACTGCAGATTTTTTTTTTTTTTTTTTTTTTTTTTTTTTTTAACTTAAATTGAGGCATCATCTTCATGTATTATGTGTATGAGTTTTTTTTCTATAATTCTGAGTTTTTGCTTTTACTCTTTATGGAAAATATCTGCAGTTGTAAAATGATAGGGATGGGAATGATTCTTCTGTTACTCACTGTCAAGCAACAGTAGCAAATGTGTGTACATTTCTGCTTGGCTAAACAGTTTAGATTTGAGATTTTTCATTTCAGCACCAGCTATCTTACTACTGTATGGCATCACATGTAGTGTACTATATTGTGGCATAGGAAGAAGAATAGGATTGAAAAGTAGTAGTAGTTACTATTGCACCTGCTGCTGCAGCAGTGGATGCTGCTATTGATAAACTGCTTGTACAACATTATATGTAAAATATAACTGATTATATTGAGATAATGCATGTATGCATTCACATATGTGCACACTGATATTACATCTTGTATTTTATATTTTCATTTGAGTGTATTAGAGGATAACTGATATATTTTGTTTTATCTCATTTAAATCACAAATAGGATATTAAAGAAAAAAAAGTGTTGGTTCTTTTTTTTTTTTCTTTCTTTCTTTTTAGCTTACTGAATGTTTCTTTTTTATGTAAGATGAATTTCTCTTGTCAGAATAGATAAATCCTTTCTATTATTCTTTCATTTACTAGAATTACTTTTTTCTTTATGTATTTTTCATTTTGAAGGCTAGTAAATATGTGCACATACATGATTGAAGATGCAATGTTAGCTTTTGAATAATTTTGCTTATTTTCATTGGTTTTCTTTTAATTTAGCTATATATGCATTACTATATAATAGTATTTTTTTTTTTTTTTTTAAATACCTGTACTTTAAAAAAAAAACATGCTACTTTTTAAAAATTGAGGTTTCAAATTGAATCCTTTTTTTTTTTTTGTAAAGAGTTGAAAATCGAAATGGCTTTATTGTGCTGGCACTTATATTTTCTTTTCATAGCTAGCACTCTGTTTGGTCTCTTTCACAGACATTGTTAGCCTGTGGCCAAATGTACACAAGTTTGGTCTCCGTGAGAATTGTACTCACTTCATTATGATGTGATATGGTGTTTAACCTTGCTTGGTTTAACACCATATCACATCATAATGAGGTATACTAGTTATTTATGTTAATAGTTTAGTCTAGTACAGGGTCATACTAGTGGGATACCCAGGAAAGCTAATTTTACTGTATGTCTACCTTTTCCATTTTTCTTTTTCACATTCTAGATGTACATATATAACCAGAGAAAAATCTTACAAAAATGAATTTATTACATACTGAAGTCTTTCTCTGATTGTACATTAGCTGATCTGAAACATTTTTAATCAGATCTGATCTCAACTCTCATTTGCTTCAAAGAAGTGAGTAGATATCATGTTTAGAAATTAGAGATTTTTTTTTCTTTCAGCATGAATCAAAAAATTTAAAGTTGCGTGTCTTTGAGATCTTTTTAAAAAACGTTGTTGCTTAATCGTGTACTTTAAATAGAAATATTTATTTTCTTCTAAAACCCTTTTAAGTTTAAGGGTTAAATTTTAATCATATTTTTTTTTACCTTTTTGTTAATTTCTTTTTTCTTTTTCTTTTCTTTTTTTTCCCCCCTTATAAATTTAGAATTATGACACAAGTGAATCGAAGCTACGTCGAGAATTTGAAGTTTTTGGTCCCATCAGAAGGGTAAGTTGCATTATTCCAACTTAGCTCCCTTTTTTTTTCTTTTTTTTTTCCCCCTCCAGTGTTTGCCTCCAAATGAATAAATTCTTATAAAATAATTTAAAATCTTATAATTCATTTAAACTTCTGCATTACTTCAATCTGGCTAAGTGAAAACTATATTTACAAATCAAAAATTGAAATGTTCAATAAGCCATTTATCCCCAATAAAAAAAAAAAAAAATTATTTTTATTATATATATATATATATATATATATATATATATATATATATATATATATATATATATATATATATATAATTTGTGAAAATTTTTTATTTGAAAGTATGGTAGACCAGTACAAAAATATAGAAAATAAGGTAATGACTAAAAATAGTAAATTTAAATTCAACATTCCTAAAATTAGATTAGATTCCAAAGATTACTGAATACTTAATTATGTTTTAACAGATTTATCATCGCTTGTTAAGTGATCTACAAGTGACATATAATCAACATTACCGTTTGTTTTAAAAATCCATTTCTTTGTTATTTTAAATTTGTGATCTCCTGTGTGGGTAAAAAAAAAAAAATACCATTAGCAATAACATTTTTATGAATACGATAAAATAAAAAATAAAAATAAAAAAAAAAATTAAAAAAAAAAGTGTTGTGCATTTATGCAAATGAAAAACTTTTCTTTTTTTTCTTTTTTTTTTTTCTTTCTCTTTCTCTCTCTCTCTTTTTTGCTTCTGGGGATTTGAGTTTTGATGATATTCTTTCTCAAATTACCCCTTTTGAATTGGAGAAACTTACCACTTGAAGGCATTAATTTAAGCTTAATTTTACTATTCAAAGATTTTCTAATTGCAAAAAGCCTATATTTATTTATTTGTCATTCACCTTTTAATTTCTTCTAATTATCACAATATTAGAAATATATTTAAACCTAATTTTTGCTGTTAGAACTCAGTGTCAACATTTGTTTAAAATATTTTGAAAAGAAATTGATGCTCTTTGTAATGTGAAATAAGAATAAATATTTGAAAAATATATAACAGTAAGAGATAGATCAAGTATCCACCATCATAAAGACTGAAAAATAAAATTGACAAAGATTATTGTTTAAGGTTGACGGACACGCATGTCTTAATTATTTTTTTTTTTTTTTACGAATTGGTCAAACTCAAACAAAAACATTGTTTTCAATCGTTATGAGTCTCCCGATTGAATAGAATAATTCTATAAACAATTGTCTTGTAAATGGAATTTTTAAATCATTCTGAATGTAAAAATAAAGAAAAAAGTGTGCAAGTCAATAAAAAACACTACATGCCAAAAAAAAAGGGAAGTTTTGTTGAAATCGGTTGAAAAATTTAGGTAGCCTTTGTGTAATCTTTTAGTTTTACAATTTATGATTTTTACTTATTGAATACAGTAAAAAAAATTGCATATTTTGCTTGTGGTGATTCATAATTAGAATTCTGATTTGAATATATTTTCCACTCGTTGTTTCTAATACAAAAAATATTAACTTTATTTGGGTTTATTAATTATGATCTAACAAATCTTATTCATTTAGTAGCCTTTCTGTAATAATTATCTTTTACAACAATTTATGATTTTTACTGATTGAATACAGTAAAAAAATTGGACACCATGTGTATTTAAAGTAGTTTCCCATTCCGGTTATTATTTTTAGTTAGGACTTGTGTATGTTTAGATTTCATTATCTTTCCCTAAAGATAAAGAATTTATCCGGTGTTTGTATTCGTACAATCAGTAGGGATCGTTAGATCATTGTTTAAGGTTGACGGACATGCATGTCTTAATTCTTTTTTTTTTCTTCTTCTTCTTTTTTTTTTTTTTTTTTAGGAATTGGTCAAACCCAAACTCAAACAAAAACATTGTTTTCAATCGTTATGAGTCTCCCAATTGAATAGAATTTTATTATTAATAATTGTCTTGTAAATGGAATTTTTAAAGCATTCTGAATGTTAAAAATAAAGAAAAAAGAGAATAAGAAACACTACATGCCCAAAAAAAAAAAAAAGTAACCCACACACACAAACAACCCAATGTGAGTTGTCCCCCTTCCATTTTCATGATATCTCTTAATTGTGTTTTCAAATTGATTTTGTGCAAAAACAATTATATTTTTCCCATTTTTGGCGCTGTTAGAACCACCACAAGGTAATTTTATGTAGTCCTGTGAAGTTTTGTTGAAATCGGTTGAAAAATGTAGGAAATCCGATCCAATATATAAAAACAGACACACACACACACACACACACACACACACACACAATCTGCGTTTTATAATAAGTAAGATTTATACTTCCACTGTTGTGCAAATTAATTAAAACAAATAATTCCATTATTATTTACTTTTTTCATATTTTTCTAATGAAATATGACCCAGTGTATATATTCGTACATTGTATGTCCATTCCACAAAATCGTTCCTTGTGGATTGACCAGATTCTTGATTGGATTTAAATCTGGAGAGTTTCCAGGCCAGTATATAGTACTTTGATTTGCTCACTGGTAAGCCTTGCCAGTATGTTCATGCAGTGTGACAATTTTTGTACACTTCCTTGGAGTAACGTCCATTGCAGACAATGGTCACAGGACAACTAATCGACGGTTGAGACAATAGTGACTGGGCATAATAATTTGATGCAATCGTGGATGACACAATATTTCTTGAGGCCAATAAAATTTCATCATACACCCCAAAACTAGATTCATATTACTGGACACCACTGCAAATGACCTAATCTGAGGAAAAAGTAGAAATTGATTGCACCCTGTCACTCTAGCAGGTCTAAAATTTACCGTATGGTGAAAGAAAGGAAACTAAAATGGTTCTTTTAATTAATTTGCACAAGGGTGTAGTAGTTCTATGTCTTTTATCTGTGACATGTAAAATTTTATATATTTTTGTTCATATTTATCTTGTTTATTTTCAAGGTTATTTTGACAAATTTGATTTTTTTCTCTTTCTAAAGATACAATTCTTTCTTATATGTGAATAGTTTTATTTAACCACACTTTAAATTATGTCACTATTTCAAAGATGGCAATTTCATAGTGGTGTTTTTCAAATTTGTTATATCCTTACACATCAAAATAATTTCATCTTAAAGAAAAAGGATGCACGTCAATTTGGTGAGCTGACCATAAGATTTGAAGTTGTCTTTGATAAAAAATTAAGTTGAAAACTAGTGAATGAAATAATTAGAAAAATTCTATACCATGAACTTATGATTCTTGAATTAACCAAGCACTTTTTTGCACCTTTCCAACTTCTTGGTATTCATAGACTCTTTGAGAAGGTTCCTTGGTTCCTTGATTTAAGGCCCAGTTTATCATGAATGGTTGTTGTTCTGGTCTGTTGGATCCACTTTTAGTTCATCTTACCTGTAGTTTTAGGTCCATTGCAATTTTGGTGTTTTGTGTCGTCTGATTGCACTTCTTGTTGACACTGCCATTACCAAGCTTTATCTGGATGCAAATGCCCATGCCTATAGTCTTCAAGATATTGTAAACAGTAAATAAGTATATGCCAACTATGTTAGGGATCCTTTTTACATGAAGCAAGTTTGATGCTCTTTTCCTGAAAAATAGTTGTGTATTAATAGCTGACATTATATTTTTTTGTTCTGCATTTGATTTTACATAATTTGATTGTTGGTAAATTTTAGTTTAAATTTTTCTGCAAGTTTTATATAATTTATATTCCCATTTCTCTTTTATTCTTGAAAATAATTTGTAAATTTACTAAATTGCCAAATGGTTTTAAATTAGAATTTTTAGTAGGTGTATTTGTCATGTGATTGCATAATTGTATTATCACTGTAACAAAATATCTGAACCAAATTCTCTATACATTTGATATTTGACATATTACTTTTTGGAATGACTTAAAAAAATTCCTTCAAGTAACACTTATTGAGAACTATTCATCAGTGCATTTTAACACAGGTAGGCTAAATATCAAACTACAGTGGCTCCATTTGAACAGGTTTTTTTTGTTTTGTTTTTTTTTAATATTTTATATGAATTTGTTATTTATATATCATATTTCTTTGAAGTTTTAGTTTTTCATTAACTGCTGTAGAAATTGAAATTTGAAGTTGATTTTATTTTTTACTGTAAATGAATATGTGACAATCTATAAAGATTGAACTGCTATAAACTTAACTTCTATTACTATATCATTTAAGCCTACCATATAAAATCAAAACCCTAATGTTATTAGAAGAAAAAATTCTTTTTTGTTTTGCTAAATCTTCCTTTTTTTAGTGTCTAGTTGACAAAAAAGTTTGTTTTTGTCTTTCTAATGGCATTAGGAAAAGAAAGTACTGTAAATGATGGAATATGTCAAAAGTGGTTTGTGTAGTTTGGTGCTGGAGATTTCTTGCTGAACAATACAATTGATAGCAATGAAAACCTTACTTGAGAATTATTGATATTATAGGATGTGGGAAAGTCAAAATATTCAAATCAACTGTTGAAAATCATTTGAATTAGTTTAACCAAACACTTGATTTGAATATTTTTACTATCTCTTGCATCCTATAACTATGTGTAAAAAAAATTATTTTAATTTATTTATTATTTTTCTTTTTTTTCTGAATTGGTGATAAGATTTAAATATTTTGCTATAACATGGAATGCAAGTGAAATGAATTGAAAGCTTTACTTATCTACAAAATTGTAGATATCTGTTAATCACTATTATATTTGATTATAACATTTAGTTGATTTTAAGAGTTACATTTCATTTTATGGTGTTGAGTTGGTGAGATTCTCTTGTTAGTTTTGTCATATACCTTTTCTTTTATGTTTCTCTATAAATTATAGATTATAAACCTTATGTAATACTTCTGTACAAAGTAGTAGCACTTATTTACAAATTGGCAATACAAATGTCTGATTTGAAATCTAGATCATTTGTTTGATAGTGCACTTCTCTAGGGATAAATTAGTTAATTTGGTAATCTATCAATGAAACACTGATATAGTATGCACATAAGCATTCTGTTTGCTTTTTTACAGTGACATTTTTAACTTGATTTGCTTTGTTCTTTTACAGATTCGGATGATTAATGACAACAAGAGTGGAAAGATGCGTGGATATGCCTTCATTGAATATGAACATGAAAGAGATATGCACTGTAAGTTGGTGCCTTACAATCTCTGTACACTTCACTACATTAGCAGTATTGTTTTTTTTTTTTTTTTTTTTTTTTTTTAAATATATAGATTGGTTGCTTGGAATTACTCTAAATATGTTAATTTGAAAAAAAAAATGCAATCCAATATGAAACATTTCTTTCCTCCCAAGTAAACCAAAGATTTATTAAAATTTAAGTCTATTTTAGAAAATCTTAGTTTCCTCACTTTACATTAATTTATTTTAAAGCTTTGATCCATTATCTACTCTTTAATGATGACTCACCAGGGTTATAAAAAAGAAAAAAATAGTTTGTCTTATTACATCTGGCCTTTTACCAAAGGAAAATATTATGGATGATTACTCATTGTCTAAAACATCAAACATTAGTATAGTTGTTGGTGGTATTAGTAGTAGGTTTCAATTTTTAGTGATTCTTGTATTAGAATTAATGTCTTTTATCCTTTATTTGTATATAGTAATGAATTTTTCATTGCTTCTAATGAAGTAACTTTTAATAAAATGACTGTTTGTTCAGGTATAATTTTAATATTTGGTCAAAATTCAAGTTTACACAAAATTGTTTACTGCCCTGTAAAAGGAAAAACAAATAAGCTGACTTTCTGTTTTTTTTTTTTTTTTTTTTTTTTTTTTGTTTTTTTTTTTTTTAATACTAATGTAATTGGTTGCTATTTGTTTTTTTTGGCCAGCTTTTCTTCATGTTTTTATATTCTTATTAATGGGTACCATTATGTGTTTGTGTGTGTGTGTGTGCATAATAAATATTTTCCAGATTCTAATCTTGAAAATTTTCCTCTCTAAGGAAAGAAAGAGTACAAAAAGTTTTTTAAAAAAACAAACTTGAAATGCATTGTTTTTGTGAGGGAGGGTTTTTATTTATTTATTTCATTTTATTTTTTAATTAAAATATTTGATCAATGACAACAAAACATGCAGAAATCAAAGTTTTGGGTTGAACGCATACAATGTAAGGTAAGGTGCGCATTTTCACAACAACAGTTCAGGATACAAAGGTAATTGCAAGAAAGAAAAAAGCGTTAAAAAATACAATGTTATACAGGTAATTCCATTTTGAACTGTTCTTTTCAAATGCTAAGTATTTCTTATTGTCTATCCTGTGTAGTTAGTATAACATTCTCATATCTAATTATATCAATGAAAAATATTTCTGATATTTGAAGTTATAGGACTTTTCCGTGCATTTTTTTTCTATCTGTATTTATTAAAACATGAAAGCTAACAGCATTATATCTTTCTTCCTGCACTTGGTCAGGTAATGATTTTTTAAAATTTTTTTTTTTTACTTTTAATAATAAAAGCCTTGCTTACAATTTGCTTGACACTGAATTGGCTTAATATTTCTTAAATTGGAAAAAGAAAAGAAAAAGGTCTCCTTTGCTATTAGATATTCACGGCATCCCTGTGTGTTTGCTTCATATTCAACTAAACTTGTCTATTTTAATATCAGTTAATTAGTTTAACTTTCCTCTAGTTTTTTTTTTTTTTTTTTTTTTTTTTATCCATCTTGTTTCTCTGGGTTGCTTTTTTAAATTTACAATGTAATTCTCATTTTTTTGTCTATATTTGTCTTTTTTAAAACTGGGTATAGTTCAAATTAGCCTTTAATAATACTTCACACAGATGGCATTTACATGGGATGGAGATAAGCGTATTTGAAATTGGCAGGTTTAAGCTCCAAATTGTTTTTAAAAACAAGATGTGTATACCATTGGAGTATTAATGGTATTTCCCTCTCCTTTCATTTTTCCCTAAGTAACAGTCAATATTTTAAAACTAAGACTTACCAAAATATCATGACAGAAAATGGCTAGAAACTGTTAATCTGTAATAATTTATAATTTAAGAAGTATTAACATTTAAGATATTTTGAGATTTTAAAGTAACAGCCAACTCTTCAATCCATACTTAAAGAAATTCTAAAGGTTGGCTCTTAAAGGTTGTATTGCTATATGAATTACTGCAAGTTATAATGAACAAATCTTGTAATTTTGTGACATGCCATTTACTTATTTAAATTTTACATATTAAAGCAAATTATAATAAGTGTGGAGAATACAGGTTGCCCACTCATTACCTTTGCAACTATTTTATTCTGAAAAATTCTTCATTGCTATTCCTTATTTAGTAGGTTTTGAACTACAGTAGATTTTGTTTTTTTATAGACAATTACTTTACAGAAATTTTCACCCAATTAGATAGCTTCCTTAGAAAAAAAAAATAAATGGATTCAGTTTTTTCTATACAAAGGGAATATAAAGTAAATTTCATTTTTTTTTTTTTTTTTTTTTTTTTTTTTTTTTTTTACATTACAGCTTTAACAATACACAAATACTGTTTGAAGTATTTATCAAGTGTTCTCTTAATTGATTGTATGAGAGAATTAGCCTAAATATTTTAGTGAAAATTTTCATTATCATCTTGCATTCTAATTAATCTGTGAGTTTCTTTACTTGCTGTTTAATCACTTACTCAAGAATGTCATCTTCATTTTTTTTTTTTTTTTTTTTTTTACTAAAATTTAAATCCTTATTCTCATTGTGATGCAGTAGGTTGTTCTTGATACATGTAAATTCTTCATAATTTGCAAAACTTTTTCAGACAGAATCTAATGTATTGTAAATGCTATCATTTTAACCTATTGTTTGTTAGATTTTTTCAGTCATATAATGAAGATTTTAATAATGTTTACATTAATCAGTATTCATTAATCTCTCACAGTATTATCTATAAATTGGTATTTTAAAATCTGATTCTAGTTAAAGTAGAATAAATGTAATAGTTTATTCTGTTTGTAAATATAGGTAAAATATTGATTAATGCAATCTAAATATTCTTGTTGATTATTATTTTATTTTTTATTCCTCTACTTTTAAGCATTTTTAATCAAGAACTCATTTAAAGAGTTTTTTTCCAAGGATTTGGTTCATTAATATTGATACCACTTTCAAGAACTAAAGTGAACCCTTTTTTCTGAAAACAATTATTTTTTAAAAGGATTTTGTACATTAAAAAAAATGTAAATAATTTTGTTTACTAAATGTAATTTGACACCTGATATTGAACTATTTATATTTCAACATCTTGACCCTAGATTATTCAGGATTTGTTTAATCTTTGATTAGCCTTTTCTTTTCTTTAAACTTTTATATTAGTACTATAAAATCTTTGTTATATACTCTTGGTACAGATAGGCTTATTAAAACTACTGTAGCAACTTTTTAGCACACTGTTGTAGTTTACTATCCTTGATACTGAAATATATGCTTGTAACAAGAATTATTCAAAACATTGTAAAGTGCTAACAGTTCATTCTTCCTTTTTATACAGCTTAGTACAAGATGCTAACATGGTTGTAATTTTTTTTTTTTTTTTTTTTAACTTCGAATCACCAGATGTTAGAATAAAGTTAAGACGCTCTTTATAAGGTTAAAAAGTGATGTCAAAACTCTTAGATATAGATTTGTTCAAAATATAAATCACTGGTGCTTGTTTTTAAGGTCAAACTAGTTCTTTTCTCCAGAATATATATAACTTTCAGGAGCTTCAGTTTGCTTCCTTATTGCTTGAATATCAACACTCCTACACTATATGTGTTTGTATTGGAGATAAAGACAGTTTGTTTTATATGCAAATGTAAATAAGTAGAACATTTTTCTAATGTGAAATCAAGTATAATAAATGAATGATATGTTTTAATTATCATTTTTAATTTCCATATCTTTGAATTTTTCTTTACCATCAGATCCAGGCATACAAGTTCAAGTCTTCAGAAAGGGTCTTTTATCATTTACTTCAGATAAAATTCTATATATTTGGAGATTCAAAAATAGGGCAGTGACCTTTTACACAGAAAAAAATTTTGTTTTTGTGTGAATGTTTATTAGAAAATTTATTATCCCATATTGACAATTCCACTGACACTTGACTAAGGATTAAAAAAAAAAAAATTAATTTTCTGATGAGTAAATCAAAGATGTAGTTTGAAGATTATGGGAATGGGGACCAACTATGAAAGTGGTTACTATTTGAGATTTGCTGTTTTTTTTTTTTTTTTTTTTTGTTTTTTTTCTATAGCAGCAAAAAAAAAAAGTGTGAGTGTGACGATTGATAAGCTTATGGTTTGATACACAGTTATTAGTTGAATTTTTACACGAATGATTTGATCTCTGGTTAAATATTTACTGTTGAATTCGGTGCATTAGAATAGAAGATTGTATCAACAAATATTGTTTTGAATATATTAGGATGTGAACTTGTTTGTGTGTGTGTAAAACTGATTACCTTATAATTGTAGGTAAATACCAAAATCTGTTAAATATGATTAATTTTATTATGATATTGTTTCCTGTTGAAGTGTTCTTTTTCTTCTATCTCTATTTTCCCCATTTGAACTTAAACTAATCACTTGGATGAGATGAGGTTTTAAAATGGTGTCCAATCTTGAAGTAGCTGTAATTCCTCTCTTTTACTGACATGTTCTGTTTCTTGGTTAAAGTTGTTTTGTATCTGCCTTGTGCAAACCTTTTCAGTGTCAGGCATGAAAATATTTTTTTTTATTTGATCTCTTGTTTTTTATGTACATTGTTACAACTTTCCTCTTTTCCCCACCTTTTTAAGGTCATGGAAAATAAATATAGTATTAATTTATATAATTTATAATTATATATTTATTAATTTATATAAATTCTAAATTTTAACTAATTTAGTTACCTATAGCAGTTGAAAATGCTATTGTAAGTAAAACAGGCCTATACTCATATAACTGTATCAATGTGAATGTGTTTTGGGTTTTTTTTTTTTTTTTCCCTCTTTTTCTCTTTAAATCTTTTTGTCTCTTTGCTTATATTTGTTATCTATGATCTTAAAATGACTTTCAAAAATCTAATAGGAGATCAAATAAAAATAAAAGCAAGGCTGTAAACATGTTGGAAGACAAATGCTGGACAATTCTAAAGAGAAAATAGCAAGAAAGTTTAGTTAATGAAATGTTTTTAAATTGGCTTTCATTAGTTGTCAGTTTTGTTCAGGTAAGTTTTGAATGTTGTACCTGAATTGACTGATGCTACTTTAGCTGCCCATAAGATTAGTGTCTGAGTAACAAGGTTTGGTGCAGAGCGATTTGCTTCCCCGCCTGCTAACTTGTTTCTCTATTATTTTTCCTACAGAACGGTGAACGTTGTGGGCCCATGCGCACTATGTTGCCCTAACAATTCCAAAGTTGATTGATCAAAAATATGGTGTCCAGTTTATAGGTTTGTATATGGGTAAGCTCTTGGGTTAAAAGAAAAACATAAGAAAAACAAACAAACAAACAACCAAAAAACAACAATGTGAAGAGTTGAAACCTATATGCATAGGTGTATTTTGTGTCTTATTTGGCAAATTTGATAGGCGGCATGCTCATCTTTAATGTCACTTTTACATTTGCAAATCTTCAATCTTAATCAGGTGATTGTGTGCAACATGCTAGATGTATTGAAATACGAGCATATTTTGGAAAGCTGTATTGTTTTTTTTCTTCTAGTTTCATTGCCAATGCACATCTATTGTACACAATCATCATCCGATTTAAGATTTGCCATTTTAAAAGTTTGATTATTTCAAACATTATAGATTGAGTGTACAGTCTAATTTTAAATTGCCAGTAGGTAGGTATATCTTATAAGTGCAGGAATTTTTTTTTCTCTCAATAGATAAAACCTAATGTTTCAATGTTATAAATTGAAGAAAAATTAAACCAAAAAGTTTTTTTTTTTTTTTTTTTTTTTTTTTTAAGGCATTATGCCTCGGATTGTCAGGGAATAATTTTATGTAAATTTGATAACCAATTAAAAAAACTTTTTGTCTGATCAATAAATTTTTTCCCTTAAAATTAAAAGAACTAGTATGAGCAACCAAACTTTTTTTTTATTATTATTTTTATTTACCTTTTTAAATAAATATTTTATCAATGGCAGTAAACTTTTCTTAGTTGAAAAAATTAATTATATAAAGTTTATAAAACCAGTTTTATTAAAGTGAAGAGAAATGAAAAAGAACGATAAGAAAGCTATTTACAAAAGTCATGAAAATAGCAATTCTGCAAATAAGGAATATGTAGATAGTTTTCAAACTGTACTGATTAATCTGATGTCGCATAAAATGAATCACATCTATCCTGTATGATGTAGACAGGGGCAAAGTATACATGTAAGTCTAAAAGATTATATATGTGGGTGTGTATGTGTGTATTCTGTCCTCAGCTGGTAGATATCACCTTAGTATAAAGAAAGGTTAAAGAAAATGCTTTAACTTTTTAAGGAAAGTCAAAATAAGTAAAAGTGTAACATTACATGAAGAATACTCCAATAGTTCTTAGGCTAAGAAGTCTTGTCAATTAAAATGAAAATTTTAAGGAATTTTTATATATTGTATTTTTAAAAAAACATTTTTTCCCCTCCCAATTCTAGTGAAATACTCCTAACTCTGCCCAATTATTATTTTTAAAGGCTGATAGTGGCATGTATCTAGGTGTATGTTTAATTGTTCTGTGCCCCTTCTACTAATTGGTTTGTGGGTGTGTATATGAGTGTGTGCGCTTGATGATTAGTTGTGTGTGTACATGCAGATGTCTTTCTCTTTATGCTGACATCCAGGTAAGTCAGGTAAGTTGTCAGTCTACGGATATCTATGGAAGTAGACGGCAGGAAATGGCGGACAGCTTCTCTTGCACGTCTCAAACCATTTGGGGAAGGGACCTTCTTCTATCGAAATATGTTAGAGTGCCGTAAGTGAACCCTTTTTATAATTACTGTTAATTCTCTGAATGTTTTTTATGAAAGAAAAAATTACTGCATGTAAGTTGTCTTGTGCAGAAAAAATTATCGGCTTTTTATTTCTTAAATCTTTGGTGGTCAATCTGAGGTAAGTATGTTTAAGTGGTGGCCTCTGTTCCTTCTCCCTCCTTCTTGATCTTTTAGTTTTGTGACTTACTATACAATAGCAAAAATCTTGTCATTGTTTTTCTAACTAGTTTTATCTTCACTTACTTTGGTCTGTCAGTAAAAGCCATGAAAATAGTTTATAGTTTGCTCTCAGCAGACAAAATATCCTAGTTGTGCTTAAGTTGATTTGTAAAAAGCTTAATTTAAAATTACAGGTTTGGTTTTGTCACAACCAGGTTTTATTGACATGTTTTTCACAAAATGTAGGTTTGTGTATTTTGTAAAAAAAAAAAAAAAATTATTTTGGCTCTTAACTTTGGAATATTAACTCATGGTTATTATTTTTGGTTATTATTTTTCTGGTTTGCTCTCTCTCTTCTGTTTTTTTTTTTTTTTATTATTATTTTGAAAGAGGTATAAGCTTGCTTGGATTAGAAATTATTAGTTTGTCTCTTCTACCAGGTTGTATTTTTGGCTTCTTTTTATTATTATTTTTTTTTAATATAGTTAACAATTTAGCACACTTGTTTGTTGTGAGCATCTGTTCCTTCTACTTTTTTTTTTTCCTTCAAAAACTGGATTTCCTGGGGAAGTAGATCAGTAGCTCTAGAATTGCTCACTTTGGTAAGTATAGGTGTTATTTTTGTCTGATATGTAAGCATTCACTTTGTCACAGAGCTGCATTGGTTGGTTTGTTTTATGTTAAGGAAAAAGTCTCTCATTTTCTCTGAGAGTTTCTGTTCATTGAATTTTTTCTTTTTTTTTCTTTTTCTTCAATTTGCAGACTCCCTTATTATTTGGATATTAACCTTTTTTCCTACTGAAGGCTGCAATTCTGTCTTGGATCTTTAAATACAGATCTTTCTCCTCTTTCTTGACTTCCTTTTAGTCTCTTCTTAACGTTATTGATGAAGTTTATCTTATTTATGTCTTGCATACATCTGGGTGTTATCACCACTGCAGCTGTTTTGAATCAAAACACTCACCCACCCCACCTCCCAACAACTGCATGTCTTTTTTTTTTTTTTCTCTTTTAAATTCTCTCTTTCTGCTCAGTCCCAGCAACATGTAAAATGCTACTGGGACTGTCTTTACTTCTGAATGATTGTAATTGTTCCATTCTCTCCTGCTTCATCTTATTAGCTGCCTACAAACATGCTGATGGACGCAAAATTGATGGGCGAAGAGTTTTAGTTGATGTTGAAAGAGGACGCACTGTGAAAGGGTGGAGACCACGGCGTTTGGGTAAGTATCCATGTTTTCTGTTTGGTATCTACATTATCTGTTCATTATAATTTTTTGTAACTATTAATGTTCTGTATAAATTATTTTAGTGTTTCTTGAATCGGGTAAAATAAATTACTTGAAATCCTACCTGTGTATTCATGGTAATGTTTTGTAAATTTTAATGAATTTAAAAACTGTTAAAGACAAGTCAACATTTGACACATTTTTGACCACCAAGCATTTGTTCATCTTCATTATTGATATGCAATTGGATAATTTTTGGTACATGTATAACTTAATGTTTAGGCTTGTTTATCTAAAACCTTGTTATCTTTAAAATGCTACTGTTTCTTGCTTGGTAGGTGGTGGGCTTGGGGGAACAAGAAAAGGTGGACCTGAAGAGAACACAAGGTTTTCTGGTCGTGATGAGTTCAATCCTGGCAGAGATGGGTAAGCCAATTTTTTACAGTTGTTCATTTTATGACAGATTGTCTCTCTGCATTACGTATTTATTTGTGTAGTGGCCCATAAAAAAAAAAACACAAAAAGCTTCATTGTTTATGAAATGATGCATAAAATTATCAGTAGAATCAATTTCATTTATCTTAGGCTTTGATGCCTAAGATAAATTAAATTAATTCTACTGATAATTTTATGCATCATTTTATAAATTTCACCAATTTCAAAAACATTTTATTCAATACATTGAACAGAAACAAGAGAGAGGCATAAAAATTATCTATATGCTTCATCTAATAGTCTTTGTGGTCAATAACTTTAAGTAAATGCTTACTATATTTAGTAGTTAATCTATTACAAATTGCTTTCTGTATATTGTTCCATTCTAAACAAACTACTCTAATTCTTCTAACTTTGAAAGTCTTCTTGAATGGTCCTAATTTTGTTCTTGCTACCAATTTTCTATTGAACTCATGGCAAACCAATGTAAGGTATTGATATCGTTATTGGGCCAATATTTCACTTGGAAAGTGAAATGTCATTTTCCAAAAAGCAGGTTTCAGGTTTTCCTTTACAATATCTTGGTACTCTTTTTATGGTTCCAATAGTTTTTGAACAAACAACTTTTGTATAGGACAGGCCATTTCCATTTACAACACACAGTCACAGCCTCAGGTAGACTAACTCACCATGATATGAGTAATTAAAATAATTTTTTAGTGTTTGGATATTTTTATTCTTATCAATTTTTTAATGTATTTTTAATGCTATTGTATTGATGAAATTTCTGATACAGATTACTTTTGTAATTTTTCTATTTTGTAATGGATTTCTAAGCTGGGAACTCATAAACTCCTTGCTCATTGTGCACAAGGGTATTGTTATGGTAGACAATCCACTTGTCAGGATAGTTGGGTATTTTCCTCAAAACAGATTCTTGTAACCCTGTCAGCATTTCTAAATAAACATGTCAATTTAATAGATTCTCTTTGTGTTAAGTATTTTTTATTATTATTATTACTACTACTGAGATGAATTCTTTCTTTTCTACTGCATGTTCTGGTATTTGGTCTTAAGGTTATACTGAAAATACATTTTATCACTAGTAATAACCCTATCAGATATCTTTGCATAATTGAAAAGTTCAAGTGGAACACATGAAGCATATTTTTGCTCATCAGTCAAGATTTGAGGCACTGTCTTTGAGGAAATGTTTCTCATTACCAAATCTTCTGTTAGAATTTGCCACATTGTTTCTCTATTCATATTCAGGCCTTCTGTAATAAGTTGAACACTTGATATTTCAATCTGAACTCACCAAGGTCATCTGCTCTTTATCCACATTGGTATGTATTCTTTGTGTTCACAGAAAATATGATATGATCTTTTCACTCATTTTTGACCAACAGTATAAAAGAATAATGTTAGTCAATAAATGACTTCTATGGTTTTCATCTCAAGAAAGCAAAAGTTGAGCATGTTTGAACATGGTTGAACATGCATGACTCATTAATCCAGCTGCACACTGTTTTTTTATGTTAATACCGAGATATTTCTCTATTTTTAATTATTTAACCCAAGGTCTGTTATAAGAATGATAGCAGTAGGCCAGGGAAATGTATTTTTAATTTTGCAAAATGCATTTATTTATTAATCCATAAGTCAGTTAATATGGATATTATATGTGTGAAAATGAAATAAAATGTGAGGAAAGTAATCATGGGTAAAAAAAAAAAAAATTATAATTTTTATAGAAAAATTATATACAACTTTCTCTAACTTGTTAAGAATATTTGTTAGTATATGTTATTAAAAACAAAAAAAAAAAAACTTGTATTCGTAAGATTTATAGTTAACTACAGTAGCTTTCATCTTCAAAAGAAGAATTGGATTCAATTGAAATTTCAATTTTTAGGTCAGTTTCCATTTTGGGAATTTCAGGATTACAATCAAACAGCTTTAAGTTTATATTCCTTGTCTTCAGCAGTCTTTGACTGTGATGATCTTTCCATTAATATAAGGAAGAGTTGAGTGACAACTTGTCAGCAAAAGAGGAAGTGGCTGTGTGTTGTTTGTAGATATGTCAGAAAATCTGACATTAACAAATTACAAGCAACAATTTTGGATTTCCTAAAGTGAAAATTTAGTCTAAATAATTCTGATAGTATTCAAAAATTTATTATCATTATTTAAAACAAATGTCTTCTTTTTTATATATATATATATATATATATATAACACTGACTATGCTTTTCTCTCTTCTCAGTTACCGTGATGAACGGGCTGGTGGCCGTGAGCGTTCGCGGAGTCGTGAAAGGGAACGTGTTGGTGCAGGAGGTGCTGGTGGGCCAAGTCGTCGAGCCAGGAGCCGAAGCAGAGAGAGGAGAAGAAGTAGAAGTCGTGAAAGAGGAGGTCGTGCACGTAGCCGTAGCCGAAGCAGAGAGAGAAGAAGAAGCAGAGACAGAGAAGAGAAACTTTCAGAAGGTCATTATTTATACCAGGCTGCAGTCAACAAGTGCAATGTCTATGATTGATGATTTTTTTTTTTTTTTTTTTTTTTTATGAATTTTGTACAGTAGATTAGTGGGGGGGTATTTAAGCATTGGATTTATGGCTTTGGACAGTCATAAAAATAACTTTTTTATATATATATATATATATATATATATATAATCCCCATGCTCCACCTCTGTCTATACAGCTGCAGTCATCTATAAAGAGATTGACAGAAAAGGTGTCTGTCTCCTCTTAAAATTGTGTAATTTTGTTTTGATCATATAACTGAGTGAGTGACAGTTCCATTTGCATACCACCCATGGCTTAATGTAAACCATCACTGGTTTTCACTTCTGTCTTTTCCTTTTATTAAGAGAGATTTCCTAATTGTAAATCTTCTCTATCTTTCTCTCAGAGAAAGCAAAAAAAAGAAAGGAATCTCCAAAACTTTACATTTAGGTTATCAAGGTATCCATATGTCCATGCCTTCCTGACATCAGTTAAGAGACAGGAAAAAAGTTGAAAATCGGTGGGTGCAGCAATTCTTTCAACCCATATGTTAGTTACTTGTTAACTTAACCACAAAAGCTACTGCTGCTAACTTATAAAATCTTACCTAAGTGCTTTTTCTACCTTGCCACAGACATGTTGGCTATGAGCATCCCTTTTTCCGATATCTCCTGGAAAAATAAAGAGGACAGTCTTGTTCATAATATTGTTGGATGTCAGTAGCGGAAAACTTTGCTATAATAACTTGTGAGAGCAAATTTTACTCTTAAGTAGTCAATTTGGTACAGTCATAGTGGTAATTATTGAACTTATTTGTGGGCTGAAAAAATGTGACTACTTTTTTTTTTTTTTTTCTTCCTTTCATAATAGGTGAAGAAGAAGTCCGTGTGAAAGATCGTAAGCGTCGCCGCAGCCGATCACGTGAGCGCAGACGGAGTAGATCAAGGGAACGCAAAGGTAGAGGCAGTAGGCGAAGCCGCAGCAGAGAACGCAGACGTTCCCGTGAGCGTGGCAGAGCTGGAGAAAAACTTGAACCAAATGCTGGGGATGTTCCCCCACCTCCAATTCCCAACTATGATGATGAGGCTATTATGCCTAGAGAAATCAAACAAGAACCTATAGATCCTGGCTATGACATGCATCCAAGCTATCCAATGATGGGACCAATGGTAGGTCCTGGTGATCATAGTATGCATTATGGCATGCCTAATGGTAGCCAGCCACCACAACAGTCACTTCCTCCACAGGATCAGCAGAAAATTGAAGATGGATATGATGATTATCAAGACAACTAAGCTTTAAAAAAAAAAAAATAAATAAATTTACATAAATGACTTTTATTTAGATTTTTATGTGGACTGCTGGTGAGAAAGTGATGGCCAGTCTTGTATTATTCCTATCAGTGAAGGCTTTTTTAAGTAGATCTTTGTATTATTATTAATAAAAATAATAACAGCAGCGGCAATATGAACCCCAGTTTTCATTTTTGGATACAGTTGTAAATTTTTTCCATGTAGCTATCAGTTTCTCAATTTTAATAAATCAAAATTGGAAATTTTACTTAACTTTTGTTTTCCTCTGGGAGCACATCTGAATGACATACATTTTTGCTATTATTGAATGTGTGTAATTTTGTTATTTGATTGAAGACTATTTACTAATTGACTAATTTGATTTTCTGCTCAAAAATTCTTCTGAAAGATGCCTGGTTTTTGTTTTAACATTCTTTCATTTCATATTTGTATTTGACATGATTTGTTCATTTTCTTACTGATTATTTGAAATTAATTAGGGAAATGATTTTCACTTATTTTTTGAACTAACTAATAGTTTTTCTCTGCATATGTTAAATAAATTTCAGTAAGAGCAGAATCATTATCTGTAAGATTTTCTGCTAAAACTGCAGTAAAGTGTAAATATGAGTAGAGAAATCTAAAAAGACTGTATAGAAAAGACATTTATACCAAAAACTGAATATTCTTAGTAAAAGTGCAAATTGAAAAATGACATAAAATGCTGTTATTTTAGAGCCAGGTTTATATTTTGTTTTGTGAAATGTAAACATCTGTAACTTACATTACTAATACTTGTATGATGATTTTTTTTTAAGTGTAGCTTATATGTAGCACAAGGCCAAAATTATGTTACCTAGTGAGGATTGAACTCACTATTCAGTCATAATTGATTACTCGTACTTGTAAAAATGTAAGTTATGTAATAGTTATCGGTGCAGAAAATGGAACTTGCAATCCGAGTTCAAATTCCAACTTTGTTGTTTACTTTTACAATAATTCTATCAGCAAGAGTGTGAATCCATCTCTTTTTTTCTCTTCTCTCTCACTCCTACGGATTAAATAGAAGGTAGATTGGACTATAGCTTTGAGTGGCAGCCAACGAGAAGTACCCTGAATTCAGAACTGGAGAAGGCAATGAGAAACCAATTCACTATCTTTCCTAACAAGACATGGTAATTCAGATAATAAATATGAACCTGTAGAAAGTCATGAACATAAAATACAAATTTCATAAGATAACTATTTTGTAAATGTTTTTTTCTTTCTGTACAAAAAGAAAACTTTTTATTAACTGAGATTATAATTAAATAGCTTTAGTCATTCTATCTCTTCATATTTGATACAATGTAAAAATGATTGAGCTGTATACTCTTCATTTTTCTCTACCATTGACAGGTGTAGGCAAAACCTCTGTTAGAGGGGGAGCAGATGAAAAAATATTTTGTCTTAATCTACTGTGGCCATATTTAAATTTTAGTTCTCTTGTAAATCTTGACATTTTTATATATTTCTATATTTTGACTATTCCCCCCTCTTTTGGAATAATTTACAAGGCCCTTATATATGTGTGCATGTATATGACTTCAATTTTTGGGGGCTATACTGCTTGCTGAGTAGTGATTATTTATAGTCTTGAGGTGAGTGTAAATGGTGATTATCCAGGTTTTGATTTTTCTTGCTTATGAGCATAGTTCCCATTAGAGAAAAGGCAGTGTCGACAGTAAGGATGGCAGCTTTTTGAAGTGTTTTCGAGTCAGCCTGCAAAGTCTGTCAATTTCTAATCATTTCGCCATTGGAGGTCTTATGCTCAGCTGAGGTGTTGAAAATTTGTCATTTGGCTGCCGAGCATAGCTGCTCATATGTGAAGGTGTCCTATTATGTCTTCCATTTATTGGAATATACATTCATTAAGGAGCTGTTTAGTGATGTTGAATTCACCCTCCATTCGTTGGTAGTTGGTGAATTCTGGTCTGACTTGGATCTTGTATGCTTTATTCAGAACTAATAAAGTGGTTGATGTTAACTGGTTCAAATTTTCTGTTGTAACATTTCTGAATACCTCTGTCAAGTAACAAGAATTACTGGTTTTAGAATATTTTTTGTGAATTATATTTGTTTACTGTAAATGAAATGAAATCTGTTTTTGAATTATTTCTCAGTTCATTAATATTGGCCTTTTAATTCTAGTTTTTAAAAAAAAACCTTTTTTTTTTTTTTTTGTGTGTGTTGGTTTTTCAATTAGTCCCATAAAAAGGGAATGAATATATAACAAGAAAATGATATGTCTATATTTTAAATGAGGTTCTTGAAAACCTCACAGTATTAATGCTGTGTACAACAGTACTAATGGTAGCTTAATAGCAAACATTTTAGTTTTTTATAATCTTGTTTAAAAGTTGGTCATGTCACTGTATACATAGATTAATTGTCCGTTACCTGTAACAACCTCTAATAAAATGCCTACCTGACTACTTAGACACAGAAGATGTTCAATAATAGGAACATTATTCATAACGACGACTATCCTACAAGCAAAACATCAGCTTCCATTAATAGAAATACAGTACTAGAAGAGGAATATTCAAAAGCATATCCTTTCTTTGGATACAGCTGACTAGAGTCAAGTTACAACTGGAACAGAATATAACAGAATGTAGTGCATACATGATGTTTTAGTAGAAAGTATAAAAGTGAGCTCAGTTGTCCCTTAAAGCTAAGAATATCAAAAAGCTGTAATGTGTATGGTTGATCATACATAAAGAGAAGTGCGGTCACTATCTGCTGTGAAAGACAATTCGAATAATGAACACAGGAAAATCACCCCAAACAGAAATGGAAACCTTCGATTAGGAGGGGGGGGATCGACATTAGGTTAATGGCTCCAAATTTCAATCCAACCTCGTAACAAGAATTCAAATCTCGGTCAAGTTTGTTATATTCATTTATACTACACAAATACCTTTGGGAAAAGTAAGAATCCATCTCTTCTCTCCCAGCTATGGTTTGAATAGCAGGACAGACTGGGTTCTTTAGCTTTGGTTGGCAACCAGTCTATCGCAGAAAGGAATAGCAATATACTGTCTCATCAGTCGTGTATTGAAAACGTGTATCACTTAACTGAAACAAAAACATTGGTCAACCTAGTTTTCTGATTCTTATAAATTTAAACCCTGGATCAATTAGTGACGTCCTTTGGCGAAGTGTAGAAGCAAAAACTGTATCTCGAGGAAGAATTAATGAATACTGATATTTTTTTTAGCGTTATATTCTCAATAGAATAATTGACTTTAAAATATTCATATTGTCACGTAATTTTTTTCTTAGTGTAACGACTCCAAGAAAAAAAATTACATGATTAAGGTTCGAGATTAAAATCAACAGCTAAAAAACAGCCATTTCTTTTCAGATGAATAAACAATCTTAATGACGTGTAAAGTTAAAATTGTCACAATCTATGGTATATTTAATAGTTTATACATTTTTAGTGCATTTGTGGAGGCAGTTTGACTGTTAACATGTGCTACGTCCGCATCTAAAAATGTGTGACTCTTTGATCTTAAACAGATCTTCACCATCTATACATTTTAGATGTCTTTACCAGGATCCTCTCTTGGCACAAAATATTTCAGAGACTAAGCCTATTAACTTCTAGAGATTATTCAATCGTTACCATGAAAAATGAATTCCTTTGAAATATTTTCATTTCTTTAGAATGTTTTGAAGTAATGTCAAGAGAATGTATTTTGTATTGGTTACATTGCGATTACAGATGAAAATTTAAAATTTGCTTGTTTCTCCGGCGTAACTTCTTTGGTCTTCTAGATTCAACAATACAGATTCACAATGAAAACTACTTCACGACAGCTCGTTAACTGCAGCTGCCAAAGTAATGAATAAGTGGTAAGTTATTTCCTTATAAAGTAACTTCTGATTCTCTGTCAAATTATAAATGTATTCTCTCACGCCGACTGATTCAGGTGTGCCCAAAGCAAATACTCTTTGCTAAATTATGAACAAAGATGATGTGTTCAAGCAATTTATAATTGGTTCGTTGAGAGACTGATTGTCTAGATTTGTTTGAAAGCAATTCTTTTGTCTGACAATTTGAGGCGTGTAGAAAATTTTTTTTTTTTTTTAAAGGTGAGATCAAAATATTTTGGTTTTAATATTCTGATATTTTTCCTAAGGTACAAAGAAAGAAAATTTTTAGAAAAGTAGCAAGAAGAGATTGAAACTCATTAAAAACTGCTTCGACAGAGCCTAACAACGAGAGTTAAATTATAGTATGCGATATTACATCAGTATTGGGTATTCTTGAGAAGTTTGTCCAGATGGAAAAATGAATGCTAATGCAATCAAATACTCCAATATTTTTCCATCTGTTTTCTTCCCAACCTACTATTCTTAGTTTCTGGTGGAATGAAAAAAAAATCTAACTCCTGTTGTCTATCTTTTATAAATGCCATGTTCACGGTGGTAAGCCATTCCCATTCTCTTTGTGTTCATTTAATAAGTTCCACCAAGACATCATTTTCACCAGAACTGTTATTTTGTGGCACAAACTTCTGAGAGAATGCTTCCCTGACAACCAAATATCTATCCTACTCATCCTCATAATACATCTTACTTATTTCAAGTTTATATTTCCCCTCTTTCCTCTCTCTCTCTCTCTCTTTCTTTTTTTTTTTTTATGCTTTCACCAACCGGATACCACTTTCTCATTTTACTGAGGTTGTTCTGAATCGGCACTTTCCCTTCAAGACACTTTGTTGCTTTCTCCAAATTGCAATTATTTTCGATAATTCTTAAACTCTCTTCTTGGAATCGAACCTATTTCATTTGCTGTTAAATCTTCTTTGTTTTTTTTTGTTTTTTTTCTTCTTATATCATCATTGTAATTATAAGTAAAATATTTAATCACTGAGATAGTGAATTTTGATTATATTTTAACAAGACAGCCACGTGAGTAACTATTTTCTATAAAGATCAATAAATTGAGTAAAAATGACAAGAAATTCCTATGGACTGTTAAAGAAAATTTAAAAAGAAAAATTTCAAAATTTAGAATTTTTTTTATTCACAGTACATTCATGGAAAACAGCATCTATCATTTGTTGTGCAGATTTTGAGAAAAATTCAAGCCTCATAGTAACATTCATGCTATCAAATTTATAGACATTCGTTTCGAAAGATATCGAAATACTTAATTCATCATTTTGTGTTCTAACAAGAAAAGAAGTGGAAGTAACTCTTGAAGTTATACCTTCATAAGGTTTCTATAATATCTTTATTTCAAAAGGGTTTTTGTGCACAGAAAGATAAATTTAGCTACTCATAGCAAAACTATTTTAAAGATTAGTATATTATATATATATATATATATATATATATATATATATAAAAAGTGTAGGATTGGTGTAAAAGGAGTGCTCAATACAGAGTAGTGAAAATATGATCATTTATTCGAAAATTATGAGAAAATTGTTATAAAATAACTACAAAAAAGTCATTTTGTTTCAACACTTCTGGTATCTTATCAAGTGCTGGTGCTGAATGAAGCATACAGGGTTTTAAAAGGTTCAAATCAATCAAACAACTTACTAGGGAAAACGTTTTTATATAAGTTGGGAAAAGAAATCAAAGTACAATATAAAAAAAATATTTTAAATAGATATTTGATATAATTTAAATAATATATATATATATATATAAATAAAATTTTTTTTATTAAATATAATATGTATATGTTGTTGTTGTTGTATTATATAATATTTTATGTGTTTGTATTTTTAATTTTACTA
>CAHIKZ030003774.1:0-59117 GCA_903632075.3 Acanthosepion pharaonis
TGCTGGTACATATAAAATCCTGTGTGATAAGATTTATATTACTGAAACACTACAAAGTTTTAAAAAATATATTTATGAACACAAAAGAGTGTACAAATTTGGATATATTCTGCTCTATACTTATGAACATAATAATAGAATCCCTTTCCTTGAAGTTTTGGTAGACTCTAAAAGCTATAATTTGATACTTCACTCTATAATCATGCCACAAGCATAAATATGTGTCTTCAAAGTGAATCTTCTCAGATATATGCCACACTAATTTTTTCTATATGCATATTATTTCAAATAGGAATTGAGTATCATAAAACAAGCAATTTCTTCCAAAACTGTTCTGCTGATGAGTAAATAAAGTTATCTTGAAAAAGGTTTTAAAAAATAATACAAACAACCATCTTGATATCAACAAAATGAAAGACCAGTAAAAATTCCACAGTTTTCCTATTTTAATTTTTTGACATATCTTAATTCTTAATTATTGAATATGCTCATGGCGAATTCTATAACAATAAAATATCCATAAAAATTCCCCTATCATATCATTAAATATTTGAGCTTAGCACCTTTAACAAGATATTGCAATAACAATCATAAATATGAATGCTGATCAGTATTAGATATAAAATTTGAAATTTCACTGAAACAGCCATGAAACATTTTTACCTTCCCTTCTTTCTTTCTTTCATTTTCCTATTGAAACCAAGTAATGTCTTTTTTTCTCTTTCCATATGATAAAAATGTAATAGTCCATTATTTATGCAGTATTGGCAGGAGATGATAAACATTTCTGTCTTCCCTTTTTTCTTTCTAACCCATCTTAAGAACATTTCTCTTAATAATAATTTTAAAATAATTTTCAACAAAGGAATTATTTTATTTCATTTGTTCATCAACTCAGAGAGTTAACTTAAGCAAAATTTTAATTGGAAAAGTAATTCCATCAGAGTGATTACAGTTTTTGTATTATGTGTTTTTAGATTTTGCAAATACATTTTGAAACCTCCCATATATTAAAAACTATCATAACTTATTTTTCTTATTATTCACTTGAGTATTTAAGTAATTTTGTTGTATTTCAGGGCTTTATAGAGACGTTCAATGGATTGGGCATGATGGCAGGCCCCCCCATAGGGGGCCTTCTTTACAAGGTCAGTTCCTACCTGTTCAGTATCTATTTCAGAATTGATTTATTATCTAAACACTAAATGATTTTGATAATTTTAAAATAGTAAAATAGACACTAAAATCTTTTTAGTTTCAAAATAGCTCCATCATTGTTCATTATTCAATTCTAAGAAAAAAAGTGGTTAGAGCTGTATAAATGTATATGTAAATATGTTTTTGTGATTGCTTTTAATTTTCTTTTTTTTTTCTTTTTATAAAATTTTAATATTCTACTTTTTTATCTGTAAAAACTTGTTTGGTGCATAGGTCATTCAACATTTTAAACCTACTCTAATTACTAATTGTGATCATTTTAAAATCAAAGATACTGTCAGTCTAATAAAAGAGAAATATTTGAAAGCTACTAGATGATTCTCTATAGAATAATAATTTTGCGAACATTTTGATATTCATTCACATCATCCACACAATAGTTAAGTGACTGATTCTGCTTTGTTGGACATATTTGAAAACCAATGAAATTAAATGGAATAAATAATACATGAATTCAAAGACTTATGTTGAAGCTTAGTGATCTAAACTTTGAAATCATTCTTGTTTATTCATTTATGAAATATTAGGAAGCATAATCTTCACAGCTATAGCTCAGTGCCATAAATAAAAACAAAACTGAATACCAGTGTTTCTATTCACATTTATTTTGCTAGATTAATATAACAAAAAAAGATAGTTATTTATTACATAAAACTTATGTCATCTCCAACAGAAGTGTTTCTGATGCTAAAATATGTTCATCTTAGTGTTGGACAACTATTGGATAATTACTACTAATAGTACAACAGGGAATAACCCCATTTATTAAATATGGCATCACTATTGCTGTAACTGGTTTGATAAAAGTAGTATATTTGCCACCACTTTTCTCTTAGACTCAATTCATAGGAAACCAGTTTCTGGTTTACTTATAATTATTTTTAATCATTTCATCCCAAGCAAAGTGATAAAGCTACTAAAATGCAAAGGGTTAATGAGTGTGAAAGAATAGGGAGGATGATAAAAGAACAGGAATTCAGAAGATGACAATTGCATTTAAAATTTTAAAGATCAAAGTTCATTGGAAAGCAAGAAACTAGAAGATTGTTTCATAAGTGAAAAGTGCAAGAAAAGAAAGTCTTAGTATAGAACTGATGCACTAGATTGGCAGCTAGATCTTATCATGCTACAAGGAAATGATTATTTTGCTTTTCTGCTGTGTGTTTTACTAATAACACAATGTTTACAGTATCCTGGAAATACAAATCTCAAGACTTACACTGCACAATGGCCTCTGATTATACTTGGTAGAAAAACAAAGTGAGAGTGGAGGGAACAAAAACATGCTGGTTTGTCTGCCTAAACTGGTTCACTTTGAAGTTATAAAACCCTTTAAAGAATTGTTGTAATGAGCTGATAAAAGTTGTTAAAGTTTTTTCTGAGACTTCAGCTTTTGCAAAAATAAGTCAGCTTATCTAGTAGACATATAGTTGCCAAAACTGGATCTATTATTACCTACAGGTTAAGTCTTTACAATCCTCACAGAGAAGATACGAACTGACTAATTTCAACTTTGATTCAGTTCAGTTGTCTTTGTTTTGTAATGTTTGCACATTGACATTCATGGTCAGCAAACTGTTGGTTGTTTTCTACTTTTCATTTCCTTTTTGTTGTCAGGTGAGAGGATTGTGAACAAAACAGTTGTGAGAATATTGTGTCATATTGTATCATTAAATTATGATTATGAGCAAAATAGTTATCAAAATATTGTGTCATATCCCAATCACATGTTGTAACATGTTGGATTCTGTATGACAAAACATTAAAAAATTGAAAATAATCTTCCTGCAACAAAAAATTAATGGAATTACATGGTTATTCAGGCTTTTGAGGACATTTGTATGAAGTTAGTAAAAGATGTATAAGTCATGAAAGTGAAAAAATTGGCATGAATAATCTTGAAACTCTTCTTGACACATCTACTTAATGAATCTGTCATTAGCATTGATGATCATTTCAATACAAGGTCTGAAACGTTGACATACCTGAATCAGATGACATTTATTTTTTTGGGACATTGTGCTAGTTATGGTGTACTTCAGAGATTTTATAGTGTTATCGGGGCATTGATTGACTTCCCTCATAACTATGCTCCATATGTAGAGCTAAGAGGGATGATGTGACTGGAGATTGTAACTAATCCATTCTTGGGTCATCTTAGACTTATGAGATGGTGCAGAATCTTGTTGGTAGGTGTACAGTCTTTTGCTAACACTCTCTATGTAAATCCTTACAAGCCTCTCCAACACCTCCTTATAATCAGCAGCATTGACCCTAAAGCCTTGATGAAAGAAGTAATGAGGAATTACATCTTCCTCATTGCTTACAACTCCCAGAACCATTACAATAGCTGGAAACTTTGTTTGCATGAACGTTGGAACATCCTTAGGGTTTTTGCAAAACCATCAATCATTCCTTTGACTTTTTGGTTTTGATCAAATTTTTTTTCATCAAAGAAAAACCAAAGCATTTCATTATTGATGTTTCAACTTGCTCAAACAAGTACTTTGTGCAGATCAGTGTCATTTCTTTTGATGGAGTTATATATCAAAAAATTCTTCCAATAAGTGCTTAAAACTTGATTTTAGAAATGCCATTAAACTTTTTATAGTTTTTTCAATTTTGGGTGTTATATTTGTTACTGCTGTAGATTCTACCAGCAATTTCTAAATTTTAAAAATATTACAGTTTTTTTATTTGCTGAATTAGTTTGATGTTTCTTAGTCCACTATAATCTTGACAAAAAAAAAATTTCAACATAACAATTTTTAAAATTTTGAATTTCTAGAAATTGTAACATCTAGACATTCAAAATTGCAAAGACTGAAATGAAAATTTTTTTTTAAAATTAAAACTTGGTTTATGCTCTTGTTATAAGAAAATTTCACTCTGTCTCACATGATATTACATTTTTTAATAACTAGGGGGCAATTTAAATTTTTTTTGAATTCTGATGTAAAATATTTTTGATTATATAAAATTTGTTAATATTTATAAATAAATATATGTTATAAATAGATGAGGTATTATGTAATAATTTTTTAGACTATTAAAATGGCATATTTTTTAAAAAAAAAACACTATTTTTTTTACAAGTTTAATCCTAGATTTTTTTGTTTTTTATTAATGCAGAAATTTTACGGAGAATTTTTTGATTTATTTTTTTTTTAAAACAGGTCTTTTATAATTTGTTTCAAAATAAAAAATTTGTCAAAACTAAATATTTAATTTTAGAAACTTTGGATTTTTATGGATAAATATATTTTATTATTGTCGTTGAATTTTTTTCCGATGAATAAAAATTTTTTTGAATAATTTCATTAAAATAAACACGATTAGAAGTACAACTCTTTTAAAATTCTGTATTAATTTCTAATTTTTTTGTTTTACAAAAAAATTTTTATTTATTAATCATAAATGGTCTTAATGTTTGGACGAATTCTAAATATTTTAATAACAATTTTTTTTTAAAAAAAAATTACCAATACGAACATTATAGAAATTTAAGACTGATATAATAAAGCAAAAGTATATCAAATCAAAATAAACAGTTCGGGTTTATTGGGGTTATTTACAAAATATTTAGACAAAAAAATTATTAAAAATAATACCTTAATATTATAAACTCCAATTTTTACAGATATTCACTTCTTTATTTTTTAAATTTTGAATGACAGCTTCATACCTAAAAAAAATATTTAAAAATCATTTTGATTTTTAAACTGTAAACCAATCAGATTAATTATATTTTAAATGTCAAATATATATTTCCAAAAAGTATATTTTATTTTTGAAAAATTTTTTCAAAGAGAATTAAATTTTGATATTTAAAATTAAAATATTGTTAAAATCAGCAGTTTTTACTGATTTTCAGTTTAGGTTTTAAAAAATTCCAATATTTACTTATTGAACTATTAAATTATTTTAAAATATTTTAAAAATAAATTTAAAATTATTTAAAAATTTTTAAAAATCATTTAAAATATTAGGTATTTTTTTAAATTTGCATAATTGATTTTTTGTTTAAAATGTGTGTTGTTTTTATTTGTGTGTGTGTAACTTTTTAAAGATTATAAAATAAAATAAAATCTAAAAATAAAAAAAATACAAAAAAGAATCTTCAACCAATTTGTTTTTAAAAAACTTTTGAATTTTTTTAAGAAATAAAAACTTGACAAACAGGAGACTTTATAATTATATTCTTTCAAAAACTTTCATTTCAAAACTTGTTATCAAAAATTTCAAATTTTTAATTACTTTATGTAAAAAATTGTCCAGGAATTAAATATTTTCTACAACAATTGTGTCTGTTAACTTTTAATTTGTTTTTTTTTTTCTTTTTTATTGAATGGTGACATTTTAATAAAAACTGAAACATGCAAGAGACAAATAATTTTCATTTTGTTGCTTAAAAAATATCCCTTTCATGTATAAACTTATATTTATTTTTACATATAAAAATTTTGTAAAAAATTTGCATAAACAGCAGTTTTGAGTTTTGCAATAAAAAATTTGACGGACTTTACTTTTAAAGAATATGAAAAATTAGAATATTTTTTATAAACCAAAAAAAAACAAATAAGAATAATTATAAAAACATTATGAACAAAATATTAACATTAAAGCAAAAATAATATGGGTTATTATGATTATTCTATTTAAAATTATTATAGATATATAAAATTATATATATATATCTGCCAATTTAAAGATAAAATTATTATGAAAAATAAATATTTGAGATTTACCACGTTTTTAAAAACATCTTACTCTTTTCGAATTAATTTAAATTAATTTTTTTTTTTTAATTGTGCAAATTTGATTTCTTTTAATATTTTACTAAAATCAAATTAAAATCGTAAAGATATTTTTAAATATTTAAAAACATTAACAGAAAACAAAGTTTAGCAAAATAACATTTTTTAATTTCAAAAATGAAGGAAAATATATTTAATTTTTAAAAAGAATTCAAGTCCAAAAAAAAATTTTTTCCAAATTATTTGAAAAGCTTCATACAAATTTTAAGAAAAAAACGTCAATTTATTTATTTTTTTTATAAGAATTTTAGATATTTGTAAAATAAATACCAAAAGTTCAGCTTGACCTTTCAAAGGTTTTAATGAAATAGGACTTTTTTATTCACTAAAAAGCTCATACAAATAAAGAAAAAGAAAAAATTTCATTTGCGAAATTTTATGAAAAGAATCTCTTTAAAATAAATGGTGAAGAAAGAAGAATACCGCATTCTGGCATACTAAATTACATGAAAACTAAAGAAAAAGATTATGAACATTAAAAAATTAGCATCAATTCATTTCGGAGAACAATGAACAATCAGAAACTTAATGCATATATTATGGAACCTATTTTATATTTTTATATAAATATATATTTTCATATTTTACAGAAATTCTTTCAATTTAATTCTTTGAATTTTAACAAGTTCTTGTCAATTTTATAAGCTCAGAGAAAAAATATTTCATTAGTAAAGACTTTTTGTGAATTATATTTTGTTAAATTACAAATACATAAAATAAATTTGTTCTTGTAAAACCAAAAAGGATTCCTTTTATTGTTTGATTATGAATGAAATTTTGTGTTAAAAATTTTTTTTTAAATATATAAATTTTATATAATTTTTTCACAAAAAATTTTAAATGAATAAAATAGTATTCCATTTAATCATTTATATTTAAATATTACTCTTGAATGCATAAGCTATTAAAATAAAATAATATAGGTAAAATTATGGCCTTAAAAAGTGCTGAATCTCTGAGAAACTGTAGATTGGTTGTAATTATAATAGAGGTTTATTCAATTCTATCTGTAAATTTCTAGATATTTGTATCATATGGAAAAGAAATGGAGCAATTATTTATTATATTGACTAGCAATATTGGAATTAGAAGATGTTTTAATGGATTAAAAATATATATAACTAATACAGCAATCGCTATCACTTGACTTAAAATATTTTTGCCTTTCCTTGCCTTTTAAAGGAGTGGTCCACATGTTGATGTTGCTACATGCCTTACTTGTTGCCTATCTCACACTGTGAATTTTTTTCTAAGCTCTATACTAAACATTAAATCTGTTACAAAAAAGAACTAAACAAAATGAGCACAAAACGATCAGCTTTAAAAAAAAGGACTTGTAACTGGAAAAACCGAATAAAAAAAAGAATGTTAACAACAAATACTTTTTTCACACCCAACCCAGTTCTGTAATCAGAATCAACATTGAGTTTAAGCAAGCGAATAAGCCAATTGGAGTAAAGTGCCATGCAGATTTAAATTTTTCCCACTTTGACATTTAATGCAGCTATCGATTTTTTTTTGCATGCTAGTTAACATTCGTGTCAGTCAACTGTTGGCTCTCACGCTGGCCAATAGAATCTTCCTTTAATTTGTGGCAGATAGCTATGGGCTCTCACTCTGGCTAGTAGAAATGGTTTTAATCTACATGAAAACTGCATAAGAGAAGCATCATAAAAAATCGATTATTTCCACCATCGATTGGAGTTAGGAAATGCAACGTCGGTCTTGGCCTTTCCGCTCTTTTGGAGCATGTGCATGTAAATTTTTTGCAAATCCATCAAAATTGTGGCTGTGCTTTCGTTACACAACACACACATCCTATTTAAAAAATTTTATAGATAGAAATTAGATTGAAACAAAAGTTGGTGGTTTGTTTTTTCATTACATTAGTGGGATCTGTTTTTTACCATCGTTCCCTTCTTTTTATGGATGCATACATTTATATATCATTTTAAAATGTTGTGTCTCTTCTTTCGGGTATTCTTTGGATGTTTTTCATAACTTTTTTCCCATAGGTAACAAAGTAATAATGAACAAATGCGATTATGTCCCCTGAGTTCAAATTCAAGTATTGCAAATCTGCCTGCAACATCAACAATGCTTGGGAACTGAAATTCGCATCAGAACAGATCTGCATTTTTTCGCTTAAAAATTTAATTTCTGATGATCTCTCAACTCTCCTGTAGTACAAAAACTATTTACTGTGAATCTCAGAAAAAACACACACCTATTCTCATTAACAAGGTGTCTACCAGATGAGGACTGACATTAAAAATAAATTTAAAACCATGCTTAGGGGCTGATGATATCCACGGACAGAATGGCTTGAAATAGACTATCTCTATATTGAGGTAATTTTTGTTATATGCATGTTTCATTAAAAACGACAGACAAGGTACTACGGTTAAGCTTTTTATTTAATTTTTCTTGTGTTCTAACAAGGGCTTTCTCTTCTGGACAAAGGGTGTGTAAGAACTGTCCAAATGTTTTCTATTTCCGAGCACTTTCGGCTATACCTTTAGCCATTATCAAGGATGATTCGATTTTTCAGCTTAATTGAGTGTGTGCGTTCTGTGTATGTCTTAGTGTGTGGTAGGGATGTTTTTAATTTCCGAATACGGTTAGCATATTGTGGCTTTGTTCGTAGTTAATATTGTTAAGAGTTGGCTTTTTCTTTTTTATTATTAAAGCTTCTATTATTTTTAGTCTTTTTTTGCAAGTGGATGCAGTTAATATATTTGTGTTTTCTATGAGTATGTTCCTAATGGAGTTGGGTAAATTTGTGTGTGTGTTTAAATGGGTTCTAATGGAGTTGTGATCAGATAGGTGTAACGTAAGACGTCTGGATAAGCATGTAGTTGTGTAACCGATGTAATTATTTATGAGTCCGGTTTGATCAGGAACACAGTTCCTTAAGGGGCATTTGAACTCATAGATAATGTTCGTTGGTGGGTGTCTGAAAAATAAGTGTCAGTCTCCGATGTAGGGTGAGTCCGTTTTTGTGGTATCGGTCTTTCTTCAGAATCAGATGTAGAAGAAGGTTCATAAGGATAATCTGAACTAGATGTACGCGGGATTTGATCGCCTAGCTTAACTGGGCTGGTTCTGAAAACTGGATATTCACGATTCTCCATCGCAGTAGCCTCTTCAGATGTATTTCCAGCCGGCGCAAGATCTCTTAAGGAGACTGTTGATTGTATTCCTTCCGCAGTTTCAATCTGGGTGTATTGGGGGTTCGCCTCAATTAGTTTCACTTTGCTGACTAAGGGATCATATTTACTACGACGAACATGGTGTTTCAGTAAAACGATTCCAGGTTGAGCAAGCCATGAAGGGAGGGAAGTGCCTGTTGAGCTTCGTCGTTTGAACGGAAAAAACCTCTCATGTGGAGTAGCGTTTGTAGATGTACACAGTAGGGTCCTGATAGCGTTTAGAGCCTTGGGGATGACATTTTCCCATTTTGAGATTACATTTCGCGTTTGCCAATGCCAACTGTACTGCTCTTCCATGTTATTTCATTATATCTTTCACAGAAACCCGTTCTTGTGGGTTTTGGCCCGGAGGTTAAACACCGCCACTCTTCGCTCATGCAAAAATTTATCTTCCGACATAAAGGCAGATCGATCTGTATGAATGTATGCAGGCAAATCAAAAAATTGCGAAAGGGAGCAGAGGCCTTGAATAACTGTAATATGTTACATCAGGGCATGGAATGACAAAGGGGAACCTTGAGTAAATACTCGTCAGTTACAGTAAGCATGTATTTATTTTGTGTTTTAGAAGGTAGTGGACCCTTGAAACCATATTAAGCACAAGAAAGGCTGAGTGGCCTTCACGAAGTGTTGCTTGAGGGGGGCTTATAGTATCTTGGCTTATTTTCTGGCATATTTGGCAGGAGTTGGTAATTCTTTTACATCTTCAACTGAATATGGTAAATTCCTACTCCGGACTACGTGTGTCATTCTTGTGATGCCTGGGTGGCACAATTCTCGGTGTATGCTCTGAAGATCAGATGAGCTTGTTGTTAGACCACACACCCTTGAAAGTCGTCAACTGCAGCATTCTCCTTTCCAGGGCGATAGGAGACATCAAATGAATAACAAGAGTTCCATCCCAACATATTGCAATTTTTTCATTTTTATTTTACTTGAGGTTTTCTGGTTAAACATGAATGATACCTATTTTTGGTCGGTGATAAGGTGGAATTGTCTACTGATCAGATAATGCCTCCATTTTTTAAAGCTTCAACTATGAATACGCTTATTTTTCTATGGCAGTATGCCTTCGTTCAGATTTTGAGAGTGTCCTAGAGAAAAAAAGCTACAGGCCGACCATGTTGTCTTAAGGAGGCAGCTATTGCCGAATCAGATGCATCGGTTTCAACTACTAGTGGAGCTGAAGGATTAATGGCACCAATGGCAGAATTAGCAATATCTTTTTTTAAATTTTGAAATGCTCTAATGGCTGAATCAGATAATGGAAAAGTTCTTACTTGAGTAAGTAAATGTATTTTTTTCAGAAAAGGACGCAACCCATTGAGAATAATGGGCAAACATGCCAAGGGCTCAATGTGTAAAATATATTTCCAGGACTTGGTAATTCCATTAGGGGTTTAAGTCGCTCAGGGTCCGGTCTCATGGCACCATTCCTGACTATAAAACCCTAGTAGCTTGATGCTTTTCAAATTATATGAACACTTTTCCTCATTAAGGGTCAAGTCATATTTATTTACTTGTTTTTATGCCATAAATCGTTTGAGGTTGTGGTTATGATCTTCCTCGTTATAACCGCAAATAGTAACATTGTCTATTATGCCACAGTACCCTTCAATTTCTCCTTAGAAATGATTTCATCTATTACCTTTTTGAAAACTTGTGACCCCATTTGTAACCCCAAAAGGGATCCTACGGAATTGATATAAACGCCCACAAGCTTCAATGCCGTGTAAGGTTTTCCTCCGCTTGATGGGAATCTGATGGTAGGCATCATCCCTAAAAAAGGTCCAACGATGTTGAAATCAAACATATAGTGATATCGGAAACTATTTTGAGCTGTGTATATCTGTTGATGGTTTCAAAATAATCCTTAAAACCATCCTCTTTATGGTTTTCATTAGTCGTTATTAGGAATTTTGGCTCTCAAATGGCGATTTGCTGGGCTCTATAATATTTTCTTAAGACATCTCTTCACTTCCATTGCAATAAATTCCTTGTCTTTTTCTTTAATAGCGTCTAGATTTTTTACGGCTATAGTTTTGCAGTCAGAGATTAGATTTGAGAAGAGAGATGGATACTGGACTTTTGCAGTTGCTAATCCACATATTTGCAGCGCTGGTTTGATACCACCAAACAGAATTGTAAGGTGAGAATGTCGTTAAGGAAATTGTGCCCTAGAACTACTTCACAGCAGAGGTTCCTCGTTACCAGCAACTTGATTTTAGAATAGAAATTTTCTTTTAGCTCGAGGTTAACCATGCAGAACGTTGAAATTACATGGTAGGATAAGGATAAGTAAAATATCGATATTTGATTAGAACAGGAAAAGATTTTCCATTTGTTTGGAAAAAACGATATGTGCTATTTAAAATTTTCCTAACTCCCCATATCAATAAGAGCGTGGAGATTTAGTCCGTTCACTCTGGCCGGCACAATTGTTTTAGAGAGGCATTTGGGAGAGACAGTCGATACGGTAGATAGAGATAGGGTATTGCTAAACAGGTTTTTTTCTAAAGGGCCGACCGACAAACCTTTAAAAATGTCCCTGCTTGCCACATCCATGACATCTACTGTTGGTGAGCCGGGCAGGATGAACGAAAGTTTTTTTTGAAATGAAAGGCAGCAGCAGAAGCACTTAATCTCAGCTGAAGTGATAGTAACGGGTTGTTCAATAGTATTTGAAGAATCCTTATCCTGGGGGTCACAATGTTGTGAATTTGAGATGGGAATTTGTTGGGAAATAGAATTAGTAAAGAATAGTAGCCCCTGAAAAATCAGGTTGCTAATAGAGATCTGATTGTTTCTGGGCCATGTCCAACGTAACGGGTTAGTTGTACAATGGTAGCCAGATCCAAGTCCTTGTTTTCGAGCATCCTTTGTCTGATTTGGTTAGATGCTGTACTCCACTGATGAAGGCATCTCTTATTGAGATATCCCCTGGCTTGGCTTGCTGTCAGGCAGTAAAATCACAGTTGCCGATTAATATTTTCAGGTTTTGAAGATACAGCCTAGACTTTCTTCAGTCTCTTGACGCCGAGTAGCAAGTAAGTATCTTGCAAAATGGAGTTTTTCTTCTTAATGAACATACCATCCAGAGTGCTTATAGCAGTATCGTAATTTTGACACCCAGACAAACACTTATAAATATAAATGGAGGGTTAATTTCTGTGAGCCAGTCAATGCCGACGTAAAAGAAGACTGCAGGTATGAAAGAAATCCTCTAACATATCTCCCAATGTTGCCATTTGTCACTAGAGTCAGGGTCTGACGTATCGAGTTCCAGGCGGTCAGGCTTGAGGTATCATTCCATTATTTTAAGTTGAATAAATTGTAATGAATAACCCGAAGTGAATAAACTTAGGAAAGCTTTATTCAACTTTAATCATACAGCTACAAAAAGGAAAGAATTAAGCTAGCTTATTTATAAGCATTTCTGGAGTCTGTCCATTACACCAAACAGGGAGAGCAGGTTGTGGGAATTACTTACAACAAAGGCAATTACAAATTACTAATTTTATTGCTTATTTTTGTACTAAATGCTCTACTGTAGAAATATTATAATTAAGAGTAACAGCAATGGTATCTTATTATCTAAATATGTCAAAGTGGGAAGTGAGAAAAAAAAGGTTTCGTATTTCTTATACTAGTGTTTACAGTTTTTAATAAGTCCTATTAATGATTTTCTGTTTAGTTGACAATATTTTTAATCAGTTTAAATGTGCCATTTCAATTTGAAGACCTCAAGCAACCTCAAGTGTATTGATATTCATGCCAGAATATTATCAAAAATTAATCATTTGTATTCAGTGATCTAGAAATGTTGAGACATTAATAAATTTAAAGCACAATGTGGATGAGGTTGAAAAACCTGATAATCCTTCAGAAGTAAATATGGTTAAGAAAAAAGTCTGTTTTAATCAAAAGTGCCAAAATTTCTAAACCTGCAACAAGTTGGTAATTTGTTGTGACATTTTGTAATATTTTCTTCTTTGCAATTTGTGTCCTACACACAAATTAAGGGTTATAAACATTCACTTTAGAACAAAAACCAGGAAAATTAATTTCTCAAAAAGTTAAAAATCACATTTAATCCTAACAAGAGAAGGTGATTCTCATGAAGAAAATTTGTTCATATATTCAACATAAGTATTCTGTTGGACATTGGTGTTCAATATAAGAATCATATTTGTGAATATGTGAGCTAAATTTAATATATAGACAAAACACTCATTTATTATTGCTATTATTAAATCCGATTTTATTAACCAACTGATTGTTAAAATGTTCAGGATATTTTCAGATTTTATTAGGCAAGTTAGTGTTGTTCATCATATTATAAATAAATATATATGATAGTATAATTATTAATATTTATTTCTTAATTTCAGATATATGAAAATTGCTATGGGTCATAAGAAATACATAATGAAAAAAGAAAAATGAGATATTGTAAAAATTGATTGATGGAAATATGATAATGGAAATTGCTTAAAAGTTGAACAGTGATTATAGAACAATCAAAAAAGAAATTGGCAAGAAAAAAAAAGAAACAAATTGCTTTAAGAAAAACACATCAGTTTTATTTAAGGTAGTTTTATACAAAATAACTTAAATGCAAAGTCTTGAAAGACTTTAGGCCATGATAGATTTGGCACTGTAGATCTTGAAATATATTTATCAACTTAACAGTTGCTAACAGCTAGTTGGGTTACTACACAAGTATTTCTCCTACCATCTTTCTTATCACACATCAAAACGCATATAAAAATGGTAGAACTAAAATAACATCAGAACCCTATGAGTTTATTTTTTCTTTGGCATTCCTCTTTTTATTATTGATGGTAAATTTAGTTGAACTTGTGAGGCACTACTATTCCTGGACCCTAATATAAGAGAAAAGTAAGGGAAATAAGATACAAGGAGGTTCTGTTGTTTAAAAATTGTTTACATATTGTTTTATAAACATTGACTCTGTTCACAATGAATATTTGAATAGTCAGTTTGTCATACCAATGGGTAAAGTATACACATGGAAACCCAGAAAACAATCTATTCTGGATTTTAATTTGGCCATACTAGATAGTCATTGACAGCAAGACAAAAAAAAACAAAAAAACGTCACTCCTTGCTTAATTTTCATCTACAAAGCTACGTGAAAAAGTATATCCTGCCTGTCTTACGTGTATGTATCCCTTTTTAATTTTCATTCTTTAATCATTTTATTTATCTATTCCTTTTTTACTCAGTACTAATTTTTTTTTTTTTAATTGAAGTGAATTCATTGTATCCCCTTTTTGAAAACTTTGAATATTAAGTCTTTGATTTCTCTTCTGGCTCATGCAAGTATTGGATGATATTTTTATTCCTGTCTCACAGATGTGGAGTGTCATCTTCAATGGGAAGTGCATGTTGGCATTTAAACTAAGTTGAAACTTTATATTTTAGTTTCAATTCAGGATGCCATACATGTTGTTGATTGACTTTTTTTTTGTTTGTTTTTTTTTCTTGTGTAATAGAAGTATATAGGTTTTTCTATCGTTCAATCAATAATCCTCCCCCTTCTCTTGAAAAGGAGTAAGGGCTCAGCCTTTGTTTCCTGTTTAGGAATAGGGTTACTGAATCATTTCCTTTTCTCTGGCCTCAGCAGTAGTTCTGTCATGAATCTCTTGTGATGTGTACAGTTTGTGGTAACATCTCTTCATACTGAGGGTTGGTAGTTTTCTGGTTGCTGTTCCTAACTGGTAGTTAAGAGCCCAAACTCTTGTGTAGCATCTTGAGAGGCTGCTCTGATCAACAGTTGCATAATATCATTGTTCTTGCAGTGCCATGTCGTGCATGAAAGGGTTTCCCTGCACACACCTCTGATGGGTAACCCTGAAGCCATATTATGTTGCAGTCTGCACCAGTTTTTTTCTGCCCATATCACATACGATGACTGTCTGCTACTACTACATTAGGCCTTTTCCTTACCAACATAACTCAGTATGACCATAAACAACCAAAAATATAAACCTAAACCAGCTCAAAAAAAATTATCTAAACCCTTTAACATTTCCTTCAACATCCATGGTATTCATACTAACTTCTGCAGTGTGGAATTGTTCCTCTTCAAAAAGTCTCCTGATATACTAGCTCTCTGTGAGACTAACCTTAGCTCCTTAATCCTCTCATCTGATTTCTCAATTCCAGGCTACCTTCCTCTCCTTAGAAAGGACTCTAAAATCTGCATGCATGGCCTGGGAGTTTATGTCTGTGATCATCTCATGTTGCCTAGGGAACTTTCACTGGGATCTCCAGACCATTCATATATGTGTTTCTTTCTATCTCTCCTCAATTCAGTAAGCTATCTCTTTCTATATTGTTCCCCTTCCTTTCAAGACTGTGGTGTACTCAATAGCATATCCAGTAATATAGACAAGGCCATTTCTACATCCGTTTGCACACACATTCATGTTCGACTTTCCTTTTACCTCTGTCCCTGACTCTTGTTGTGCTATGTGACTCTACCTTCTTGGCAATTCTGATTACACAATTAATATCTCCTTCCACTCCCTCTCCAGCCAAGAACCTTCTACTAACTGAATATCTTTCTGATATCACTGCACAGACTGGAACTTGTTCTGTGATTTCTTTTGTGATGTCTCTTTGAATATGGTTTTTAATCACCCCATTCAAAAATGTGCATCTGTGGTCTCCTCCTGTGTAAAAGCTAGTTACAGAGTGTTTAAGCCATATGGTATGGTAGGCCTTAAAATCATCGAACATGAATATGTGTGCAAACGGCAGAGACATGGCCTTGTCTGTATTATTGGATATGCTTATCAAGTACACCACAGTCTTGGTAAAATCTAGATAAAAGCTGACATTAAGGCTTTCATCCCAACAAGAAAATACAAAGTTAAATCACGCTCATCTCCTTGGTTCTCAGCTGATTGCTCAGCTGTATAGCCCACAGTAATCACTTCTTCCAGGCTGACATGTCTGATTGCAACAGATGTCTCTTTGTATCTGTTCATAATGGGTGCAAGTATGTCCTCAATGAAGCAAAGTTACTATTTGCTGATAGAATGAAACATTTCGCATCTCACAAATTTGGTTCTAAAGATTATTGGCGGCTCTGCAAGAGTGCTGAACAATTGCAAATCCACAATCCCTCCTCTATTGAATCAATTCCTAACTTCCATAGCTGATAAGGCTGAATGCTTTGCACAAAAATTCTTATCCAACTCAGCACTCAACTCATCCAAAGTACCCACACCTGATTTTCCCTCTAGAGATGAAGCTCTATTCAGTGAGATGAGCATAACCCCATCAATGTCAATGGTATAGGACATCCTCTCTAAATTAGACTTTCATAAAGGGTGGTGTGCATAGGTCTAGTAGTACTCGGGGTGAGGATTTTGACTGGCGCCCCCTACCCCAAACAAAATTGCAACATATACTTAGTTTATTTTCTTTTGGATAGATCTATTGTTCACAAAGTTTTATCATAATCACTTTAAAATGTTTAAATAAAAAACATTAACACATTATACAAATTTGACAAATTTTATTTATTTATAGATAAGGTTGATAAAATGGCTTCATTGTTTTAAACTACAGAAAGTTGAACATACTGATTAAAATAAATAAATATATAAAATATATAGTCAAACCTACCAAGGTTTCACCTAAGTGGATCGTCAGGGATTCTTTTGGCTAAAGAGGTAAAGAAAACTGTATACTTATAGGCAATAAACAAAAGACCAATGATCCGCTTAGGTGAAACCTTGGTAGGTTTGTCTGGCTCTCTAGGTTTGACTAGGTCTGCTCTACTTTTGTATTGAGCACTTTTTTAGTTAGTTGATTACTCGTATCGGGGTTTTTTTCTTTGGGCTTTGGACCTGTATGCTGTATGATTATTTTTGACAGACGTTCATGTTCCTAGCTCTTTCTTTTTTTAAAACTTTTTTTCCTTTGAAATTGATTGGCAAATCAAGAAACTGAAGGTTTTCCGAGATGAGTGTAGTTACCTATATTTATATATATATATATATATATATATATATATATATATAGATAGATAGATAAAAAAAAAATGATTGACAGTTGATAAAAATAAATGAAAAACAATTTCAACTCAGTAGTAGTTAAATAAAATTTTGTATAAATATTTCTTGTCTAATTTTTATTTTGCAGAATCTACAATTGAAAACTACTACAAAGAAAACAATAAAATTTCACATTAAAAAATATAATTTTAAATATGAAACAAAAATTAATTAAAAACAAATTGCTAGCAATTGATTTTTCATTTTTTTTTTTTTTTTCTTAAAACATGTTTTAAATTTCTTTAAAATAGTTAACAAAAAGAAAAGAAAAATACATTTACATTCATGTTGATGTCAACTTGTCTTTGGTTTTTCAGTTTTTAGTTTGAAAGAATTTGACTCTACGAGAATGAAAATGTAACTGTTTCAATAATAACCAAGATTTTTTTAAAATAGTCTTTGATTTTATGGCATTCTATCTCTGCACCTATCCTTTATATCTTTTGAACTTTCCTTTCACTACCAGTTCACAGACATGAAAAATCAAAATGAAAGAACTGATACCAAAGTCTTGGACTTCTCACATAGGTGTGAAAAAATTTTGGATTCAAGTAGGTACAAGCAGCCAAATATAGACATTTTAAAACTAAAATTAAAAACTATTTTATTTATTTTTGATATCTAATTTTATGATTCGTCTTCTTCCTTATCACTTCCTTTGTTGCAACAAAAATAATATACTCCATCAAATGTGAAAGAGAGTTCTGCCCAGGGCCATTGCCCTGTTGCCCCCCTCCACTCCACTTTGCTTGCCACTGATTGTAAAGCAAGTGTTCCTAAAGAAACGTGCTCCTGCACTAGTTCCAGTTCTCTCCAAAATATATGACCTCTGACTCTTGCTTTCCAGCCTGTTGGAAGTCCTCATCTGTTGGTCCCTGTTTTTAAGAACTCTGGAGATTTTTTGAACCATCTAACTACTGTCCTATCAGTCTTCTACTACTCTTCAAGCAAAGTCTTCAGGGATATGGTATGAAATGAAGGTCATCCTAAAAGGGTTTTCCTCCAGTTCCTTTCACCTGAACACTGGTATTCTGCAATGATCCTGGGTCCTACACTGTTTCTGATCTTCATCAATGATCTTCCTGATGTCATCAGTTCTCAAGTAGGCATCTAGGCAGATGACACTACTATTTACTCCTCCTGTTTCAATAGTAAATATGGCATTGCTGGAAAAGTTAACCTGGCCGTTTCAAGTCTCAAAAAGGACCTCCAATCTGTGGTTGACTGAGGCAGGAAATGGCTTGTAAACTTTCATGCCTCCAAAATGAAACTGCTCTCATTTACCTACCATAGAGAAACTTTCCTGCCTTCTATCAGCATGGCTGATGCTCGACTTCATGGGAACATCTCTCTGCGCCTTCTTGGTCTCACATTTTTCACTGACCTGAGGTGTATCAATACCTACATCTATCGCAAGGAAAGTTGGTTCTCTGTGTTGTGCCAGAAGGTTTGTATCAACTGAGTCCATCCTTCAAATCTACCATCTGTCTTTGTATTGAATATTGTTGCCATATATGGTCTGGTGCCCCCACTGTTCATCTTGAGGTTCTCGACAAATTCCAAAGATGGATATGCAATGTGATAGGTCCACTCGCTTTCTCATAGATGTGATGTGGCTTCCCTCTGTCTTGTCTACAAATATTTTCATGGCAACTGCTCTGACGAGCTATTTTCACTGGTGCCCCAACTGCATGAATTTCAACATGTTACTAGGTTGGCATCTATGTCCCACCCTTTTACTGTCAAAACAGTTAAATGTAACCGCCTCTTCTACTCCAACAGCTTCTTCTTGCACTTTCCAACAGTTGAAGTCCTTTCCTCTTACTTGCTTCCCTGATAACTATAATCTTCAAAAATTTAAATGTAATGTCATTCAACATCTTCTGATGCCTTGATCTTGATCTCTGTCCTTCTCTTTATCCTTTCATCAAATACCTCTCTCTACTCTTACTTTCTCTCTCTGCAACCCCTTGCATGCTAGTGGCACTCCTGCTTTGCTTGGGGTGAAATGCTTAAAAAAAATAAAAATCTATGGTCCTGAATATATTAACACTAGTGATCAATGGCCCACAAGTGTGTAGCTCATTGTCCACTTTCCTGAAAAATCCTGACATCCAATAACAATTTAATTAACAGGTATTTTTTTTTTCTAGTCAAACATCTTATTATTTTCTGACAGAAATATTTCCTTTTTCATTTCTTCCAGTTGTCTGGATTTCTCTATGGTTGTAACTTTTTTGTCAATTGTAAATTTCCCAAACTTTAGCAGTTTTTTGTAGAAAGACATGAACCATGTCATAAGTCTCAACTCCTTCATTAACATAAACTGACTTAAAAACTGACTGTTATTATACTAAAATTTTAAATTCTGTGTTTGTATTTTTAGCTCACAATGTGTTGATTATTTTTCTTGAATCTACCATATTTAAAAAGAGGAAAAGAATTTCTTTGTTTATTGATGTTGATATTTAATTTGTAAAATCCTGTAAAATTAATTTGGAGGATTTTATTTTCTTTTTCTTTTCAGATTGGAGGATTTTCTTTGCCATTCTGGACTCTTGGAGGAATTTTAGTTTTTTTTGGTGTCATTTCCTTTAAATTAATGCCTACTTTAGATAGTAAGTTCATATTTCTTTTTGTTGCAACAGTCTTTTATTCCATTAATGTGTATTGGATTACAAATATTTACATACCTTTCACACACACAAACAACCATATATTCTTTCTGTTTTCTTTTAGAGAATGTGAAGAGTTTTACTGGTTCACGGTTCACTTTACTGAAGCATCCTTATAGCCTGGCACTTTGTTTCTGTATTATAACTGGAGCATCATCCATTGCTTTCTTGGATCCTACACTGGCACCGCAACTAAAAACTGTAAGTTGCATGATTCATTTTCTCATCTGAATTATTTATTTTGTTTCTGTCTGAACTTTTGGGATGAGGAGTTATTATTTACACATGGACTATTCATCAGGTGATTGTTGGTCCAGATAACCATCAGGGAATTTCAAACTGAACCTTTTATTTAATCTATGTGGGTTTATAGTTTGTTCATGTTCTGCTGTCCATGGATATCTTGTCTAGTTCTTATTTAGTACTTCTCAGTTATTGCCTGCCCTATTTCCACTGGGTCCATGTAGAGATTGCCTGCCCCAGGTATTGAACATGCAATTACTGTCACCATTCGATAGCCTAACAGAATGAGAACAATGTACAATCATAGATTAAATAACCTGATTACTTGGATTGGCAATCATCTGATGAAGGCGGAAGGGGTTACAATGTGTGAAATATTGTGATAACAACAAAGATGGGACAACAGTTCACATATAAATAATATAAAGATTCATTTTGTATTGTAAAAAGATGTTATCTTGAAAAAGGTACACTATTGTAATCTAGATAAGACTAAATGTATATATGTTTCACATTCTTTAGAGATGCCTGTATAATAATATTTTGATTATCAATGTAGATATGTGTCTAAAAGGTACATTACTTGATGAAACAGAATTATACAAGATCATTGTAACATATCTAAAAATACAAGCTTCATAAGTTATTTTTTAAGTCATACACAAATGAAGGTGATAGTCATTTGATAAATGACTGATGAGTAAAAAGAATTTTATGAGCTTGAAAGACATTTAGAATGTCATAGTTACATGCTGTCTTCAGCAAATGGTCAACTACAACTCTCTACAACTTCCTATCCTTTCTAGCTCTTAGTAAGGGTTGTCTTTCTGCTATCCCTCCCAATCTTTGTTTGCCATCTGTTTGTACAAGCATGTGAGGTAGGTTACTCACTACTTTTCTCTGTCTCTCTCACCTTCAATAAGTCCCATGAGTGTCAAATTCTCCACACCCTCCGCCCGGTCGGTGGGGCATCGGAATATGCCGACTGCCCCCCTGCAGAGGGTAAAAGTCCCTCAATGGGACCACCTGTTGGCCATGGGTGGCGACCCGTAATGTCTGGGGATGGGATCCTGGTGGTTGAGCAGGTTGTAACCCAGGTGTAAAGCGGTCACAATCCTGTAACACACCACTTTGGCCCTTACGTGGGCTAGACGGGCAGTCGGAGGGGCCCGATCCGATCAATCGGCTGGTCATGTCAAGCCCCATCATATATAATCCACCCCAAACCTATAACTGACACTCCTCTTCCAAACCAAAACTAACACTTAACCCTAAATATGTGATGGAAGGCGGTGGCTGAGGGTCACTCAGCCACCACCTTCCATCAATAATAAAATCAATTTGGGAGAAAAAAGGATCTGACACACTTGCTAAACCTTCACAGCCGTAATACTTGGAAAACGGAAACAAAGGAACAATTTTTTCAAAGACTCCTCCCAAAGAGAGTATATCATTCACGTAGCCTCGACATGGCAAGGCGAATAATTCCCCCCCCTTGTCATGTCCCAATACTGACTCAAGGTGGGTAGGGATTTTGAATGATGAACAAAATAAAAACAATAAAAAAAGAAATCTTCCAAGAGACCACATGTGGATAACGACTAGAAACAGAAAATGATAGTAAAAAATTTATAGTACTCGAATCCTCAACAGTCTTTAAAAAAAGCATTAACAGAGATTTCTCCATTTAAAATACAAAAAGCAATATCAAATATCATTATACCAAAAAATGTAAAAAATTACAATGGAACACTACTAGTAGAAGTGGAAAAACAGATATATGGACACATTAATAAGACAAAAAACTACAAGAAATAGAAATAAAATCCTACCCACACCAAACCTTAAATTTTCAAAGGGAGTAGTAAAAAACAAGGAGCTCTCCCCTGTGCACTCTAGAGGAGATAAAAATAGAACTCCAAACTCAAGGAGTTACAAATGTCAAAAGAATAACAATAAAGAAAAATGAAGCAGAGATACAAACTAATACCTACATTATAACTTTCAACTCCCCCCAAATTCCGACAACAATTAAAATTGGATATGAAAGTATAAAAGTAGAACAATACGTACCAAACCCTCTTCAATGCTATAGATGCCACAAATTTGGGCATCACAGAGATTCCTGTAGAAATAAAAAAATATGTGGAAAATGTAGTGAGAAAGAACCAGAACATAAAGAAGAGGACTGCCCAAATGAGAGCCTATGCTCAAACTGTTTGGGAAACCACTCTGCCCTCTCAAAACAATGCAGTATATATAAACAGGAGAAAGAAATAATTAGAATAAAATACAAAAAAAATATATCTTTCATAGAAGCATGAAAGGAAGTTAAAAATAACATAAAAGAAAACACCTATGCTTCCATGGCACAAAAAGCAAATAAAATAAACTATGAAGATAAAATAAACAGTTCAATTGAAATAACAAATTTATGCAAGGAATTAAAAGCTTTCCTTGAAGAATTAAAACTTTTTTTAAACGAACTTAAATCGGATCAAAAAATAAAACTCAACAACCCAGATCAAATGGAATAAACCCAGAAGAAGGCAAACAACTTTTGAAAGAAAACACAGAACAAAACTCCAGCGAACCTCTTCTTCCCAAACCCAAACTAAGAAAAATGAAAAAATAAACAAAAAAAGAAAAAAAAGTGAAAGCACTCGATCAAGATCTAACTCAAAATCAAGAATCAATATATCAAATGAAAATAAATTTGAGCCTATGGAATATATGGAAATAGAAGAGAAAGAAAATAAACAAAATTCAAAACAAAACTAAAAATCTGACCGAAGGACACCACAAGCAGTTGAAGACAAAGCTTCTAAAAACTCAAGAGATGGAAAAAAACTGGAGAGGACAAATGATATAAACCTAGTAGGTAACTTTAAAAAAAAATGAAAAATATAACCATGGCACATAAGATCCTGCAATGGAACTAATCTAATTACAATGACCTACTCATACTTATGTCACTACTGTATCCAGCCGTCATCTGCTTACAGGAAACTTTTTTACAAGAAAATGCCAACTTAAAAATTAAAAATTATAAACAATATCACTATAATCACAATACAGGACATAAAGCTAATGGAGGAGTGTCAATATTGATTAGAAATGACATACCGCAAAGTAAAGTACACATTAAAACTAAACTACAAGCAATAGCAACACAAGTGACATTAGATAAAACCATCACAATTCTTTCCATTTATATACCCCCACATGAACCAATAAATACAACAGAAATAAACAACTTGATGGAGCAACTTCCTAAACCTAGAATCTTACTAGGAGACTTTAACAGTCATAATCCTATATGGAATAGCAAAAAAGATAGATACTAAAAAAGGTAAAATGTTAGAAGAAATAATTAAACCCATAACTTATGTCTATTAAATCATAAATCCTCAACCTACCTTAATCCTCCAATGGAACAGAAGAAAAATAGACTTAAGTATATGCGATCCAGAAATTTGTATGGATTATACATGGAAAACACATAGCGACACATGTGGCAGTGATCATTACCCGATCATTCTAGAAAATCAAAAGCCTGCCAAGGAAGAAAAGATAGGCCCCGTCAGATGGAAACTGAAAAGAGCCAACTGGGAGGGTTTCAAAAACAAATGTAAACAATTACTGATACAGTCAAAGGACACAGACAACTCGATAGAATACTTTACAACATACATTGAAAAATTTTCAAAAATAAAAGAAAATATCAAAAAATACGAAAGTATTTACACGGACGGAAAAAAGATTAAGAAAAACAGGCATGAGGAATAACAAAAAAAACAATTATCAAAAATGCTTGCCAAATGAAGCATCAATTTTCAGTGCAGAAGCCTACATAAAAAAAACTAGCACTAAATTTCATATCAAAAACAAAGGAGAAAACTATATTATTTGCTCAGATTCATTATCTGTATTAACATCCCTAAAAGGGAAAAAGACTGGAAAATCCATTAATACAAAGTCTTCTATATAAACTACATTCAATGGAAAAAAAAAAAAATATCATCTTCTGCTGGATTCCTAGCCATGTTGGCATCCAAGGAGGAGATAAGGCAGATACTGCTGCTAAATCATCTTTAAAAATGACAATTGATGAAAATCTTCAAATTCCATATACAGACTTAAAATCTAAAATAAATAAATACATAAGAAACAAATGGCAAAATTCATGGAAAAACCAAACCGAAATAAACTATTTCAAATTAAACCTAAATTAGGAAATGGGGAAATAATCTTGGAAATACTCTGAAAAAAACAAGTCGTCATAACCAGAACACATATAGGACACACATATTTAACCCATTCTTATATATTAAAAAAGACAAATCCACCAAAATGTAGATGTGGAAGCCTAATCACAATAAAACATATTCTATTGGAATGCAAAATCATAACGAGAATAAGACAAAAATATTTCAATGGAAAAGATTTAAAAGAAATTTTCAAAAATACAGACACAGAAAAAATATACAGTTTTCTCAAGGAAATAAAGACCCTCAATAAAATATAACCCTTTCAAATAGTGTATATGTATGTGTATATGTGTTTATAAACATATATATGCATGTATGAATGTAAATATTAAAATACGCAATCAAAAACAGTCACAAGAAAAAGCAATCCCAAAAAATACAGATTATGAAACCGAACAGCCTTTCAACTTTTTATACAAAATAACCAAAATAACCATCTTAAATTCATAAATTAATAAGGCTTCGGCATAAATTGACCCAAATAGGAGTTGACATGCCGTTAAATCCAACATCCATCCATCCACACCCTCTTTCCTAATTGTGTGTACTAGAAATTTCAACTGTCTGTTTCTGATTCTGAGTCTAAGTGTCTTTTTGGTTTTCATTTTCTTTAAAACTTCCTTGTTCAGTCTATGATATTCTTAGTATCCTCCTGTAGAACCACATTTCTCAAGTCTCTTCATCAGTGAGGAGATTGTTCAACATTCACTACCATAGTGGATGACTGATATTACATAACAGTTTAGTATTCTTTTTTTGTTTCTAATAAAATTTTCCTGAGCTTTTGGAAGGCATCTTTCACTATTCCAATGTGTCTTCTGATTTTGTTGTCACACTTTCTGTCCTCTTTAAAACACTCTCCAGTTATTCAAATTTTTGTACCTACTTGATTTTAGTAACTGCAATTTGTAGTTTACATCTTAGACTGTTCCTCTTGCTGACAACTATACATTCCATCTTCTTACAAATGATGTTTAGTCCTTTCTTCTAACTTTCCTTTACTACCTTCTGTAGGAGTTCCCACAGTTTCCTTTCTGTGTCTGCCATCAACACTGTGCCATATGCAATCTTATGTTCAAATTGTGTCCATCAATAATAAATCCTGCAATATCTGTCTATATCTCTGAGATTACTATTATATTATGATTACTTACATTATTTGGGCTGTTATCCTCATCTTCATTGCCATATTCACAATGTTTCGGATGTTGTATGCTCTGGCTTTCTTCAGGTGATTGGAATTTCGAACTGAACCCTTTATTTCATTCACTGGTGTGTACACCATCTTGTGCAGCTGTGGTAAGAAATATAAAGGAGAAATAGGCCGCACCCTTAAGGTAAGACTGCAAGAACATTGTAAAGCAGTAACGAGGAGAAATAGAAAAATCAGGCATAGCTGACCACATATGGAGGGAAAAGGGAGATCACTACTGCCTGTGGGATGAGGTTGAAATAATAAACAGAGAACATCACTGGAAATATGAAAACTTAAGGAATCAGCACATATACTAGGCCACAAATATCTCCTGATCTGGCCAAGCATAGAAATGAATACAATATGGGAGCCAGTAATAAGAAGTGCTAGAGAAAAGCAATGAATAACAACAACAAAAATTGCAATAGAGGCTCTGGTAAAAAATGCAATAATAACAGAAAAATTCCACTGGTAAAAAATGGTTGCTGAAACATTAGGTTTATAAGTCCCAGAAATTCATACACAGATGTCCTCAAGAACACATAGTCCAGCGGATAAAAGTGTTGATTGATCCAGTGACTAGATCCTCTGAGTTCTATACCTGGCTACAGCAGTGGTGAACCAAAACTTCGAGAATTGGGTTAAAGGGAAATAACTGAGACATCTGGAAGAGGCGTGGTATGTGGAACTAGAACAATCTACCCTGGTAGATGAAATAAAGGGTTTGGCATTAATAAATAAATGTATTATACTAAACTACACAGCTCTATGTAAAGATTATTGAACTGAATTCAAACATAATTTTCATATTATCTTCACTTTCAATAAAAACTTATTTATGTACCATATCCCTTTCAGACATGGACGATCATGGTTCTCCATCTTTTATTGTGTTAAGTAATTCTTATTCTTTTATAACCTCTCTTTTGTTTTTGTAGAACTTGTTCTGCCATCCATTTACTCAAACTAGTTAAGTAGGTTTCTTGCTGTTTCCCTCTGCTTTTCTTGCCTGTTTTAGGTTCTTTCCACATGTCACAAAAAAATTTCAGCTCTTTCTAATTACTAGCAACAGTTTCCTTGTAGTTCCTATTCTTCCTGAAACTTCCATGTTTATCACATGTTCTGTCCATCAGAGACTCAACTTTTGTCAGTAGAACAATATCAGTTGTTTCTAGTCTTTCCTTTTTATCTGTGACAAAATTGTCCAATAGACAACGTTTATGCTGCAGTCCAGCACAGTTTTCTTTGCTTCTTAGGACATTTTGTATCTCTTAATACTTTGCTCAGTTTAAGAAAAGCAACTTTTACTTTTATTATGCACCTTTAAATTTTTTTATGAGGTGAACAGCTCCGTAGAAGCAAGCGAGCCAGAGTGGCTTGCATCTGGTACATACGAAAATAAGGGTCTTACCTTAACGTGCGGCATGTGACATCGGCAAGTTTGCTCAGTGAAAATGGCATTACTCCCCCATCTAGCAATTCTAGCAGTATGTGCAGTAATGATGGTTTTTTGTACAGTTTGGCATGCTTCCACCATGGCATGCAAGTTGTGTGCTGATTGGTCAAACTGGAGGAGGCTATTTGCCTGGGTAACTGAGAATAAAAGCGAAGAACGCTGATTGGTTGGTTGACTGCGGTGTTCGCCTGATAAAAGAGGGCTGAAGCAGTGAAAACAGCAGAAGAAAACTCGAATTTACATTGTGAAGTGTGCAGAAAGCAAGAACGAGGAATTGAACCAACTGTATCTTGATTTGTACAAGTGACATCATAGTAATAGAGACTCATTTAAACTATAAGCTATTTCGGCTTTTCTCTAAATCATGGCAGACAGAAGTTTCTATATGTTTGATACCTGAATTATTAAGTGGAGCTGCCACCGATCTACCAATTGTAGAATGGATTGAAAATGTGGAGTTGGTTTGTGAACTCTGCAAGATTCTGTTTCGAAAGGGTACTGCTATAATATAATGCAAGCTGGGGCTCTCTCTGTATATCAGCAGCTGACAAAGGAGCAGAGGTCAGATGCAGAGCAGAGGTCAGATGCAGAGCAGATTAAGTAAGCCCTTATAACTGCATATGCGGTGGATTCATTCACTGCATATGTTTATGTCATGACGATTTCAGCCAGGAGAAACCATAGACAAATTTTTAGCAGAGTTGAAACAGCTACCTTTGTTGGTTGGCGGCCAACAAGCTGAACAATGTATGACGTGCGCCTTCGTTTCTGGACTAAAAAACAAGTCAAGCAACTTCTCCATGCATCATCCAGAATGGACACTATGACGTTGGACCAGATTCTGACTTGTGCTCAGGCCATTATGACCGATAGCAAAGAGCCGGATGAGTCAGTTACTGCAGCAGCTGAACAGACGAATACTAATGTTACCACATGGATGGGCGGCATTGTGTGCTTTAAGTGTTTTGGTCCCAACCACCTGGCAAAGGATTGCAAGCAAGTCTACACGGAAAACACGGCTACCCAGATCCGAAGATCCCGCTGCGAAATAGGTGTTTTCGATGCAACAAGTTTGGGCACATTTCCTCAGAATGCCAGGGAAAACGGATCAATGGTACTCTCTAATGGTGGCAAGGTAGGGAGATCCCCGATATTCCTGTGAGGATAACAGTGCATATTCTCATTATGTGGAAAACTTGTGGGCCACTTTCCCATTTGTGGCTGGCTATGAGTGGCCACTGAGTTTGTGAAATGACAAGAAAGCGCTCTAACCACAGGATGGGATGATGAAGTTGAGAATGCCTCTATTAATTGCATGCTAGCCGACATAATAGCCAGAATACACAAGGCCACTCCAGTAGGAGAAGACTGGTGTGTGAGTGGCCGCTAAATGAACATGTGGGTAGATGCAGTTCCAGAGTTTACAGGTATCATATTAGAGGTAAATGGAATGCGTCATTGAGGATATTTAAAATGCGCCTGGCTGGAGATGCTAAGCACATCAATTTGGCCGAGCTAGATGCAATGATAAAGGGTGTCAATTTGACTCTTCAATGGCAGGTGTCAACAGTACATCTTTTTACTGATTCAGCATGTGTTCATCAGTGGATTTCGAACACCTTAACTGGCAAGGCTCGAATAAATACGAAGATGTCTGGGGAAATGCCAGTGCTGAGACGGTTGAACACACTTTGTGAGCTTGTAGCTGAATATGGCTTGACGGTGGACATAACACTGGTCAAATCCAACATGAATCTGGCAGACCGGCTGACCAGGGTGCCAAAGAGGTGGTTAAACCTACACAAGGAGGGAACAGTGCAATCAGTATGCGCCACTGCAAAGACCAAGTTGGATGCACATCAAATGGCTAATGTCCACCGGAAAACCGGACATGAAAAGGACTCTGTACTTTGTTAGGTTGATAGACCCTTCAGTATCGTCAGAAGTTGTAAAAGCGGTTGTCAAGGAGTGTGAGGCATGCCAAACCATTGACCTGGCTCCAGTGCATTGGCAAAAAGGAAAGCTGAAGGTGAGAGACAACTGGTATAGATTAGCAATGAACATCACCCACCATGGTAGTAAGCACTTTCTGACATGGTGCCCACTATGTCAACAAGATTCTACTAGCGTAGTTCGGCAGTTAGAGGCAATTTTTTACTTTATTGATGAACGACTTAAGATACCATAACTTGCTTAAGAAATGCAAAAAGTATCACAAATCCATAGAAACGGGCTGGGAGAGAAACACACTCCTGTATTCAACAGAGGGATAAAGTTAATTGTTATTTCTCAACATATTTGAACCTCGTGAGTTTGTTTTATTATTTTTCTTTTACTTACACTTGTGCGGTATCACCCCAGATTCAGCTTGCACTACGGCCCGACGCCTGATTGATTTTGTCTACTTAAGATCAAAGTCACGTGGGTAGGTTAGACTTGAGATCAAAGCAGTTACTTTGGTGACCAAGCTTTGGAGGCGAGCTTAGAACAACAAAGCTGGTATCGAACCGAAAATGACTAGATTGACCAGGACACAGGCCGGTGGCAGTGACAAGGAGTCAACCCCAAAACGCTGGTGGAAGAAACCTTACAGCTTCACGCCGCAACTGGGAGTTGACCAGCCTTCACAACCAGGATATATTTCATCATCCTGAAAAGACTTGTAGAATTGTACTTTTCAGGTACAGACATATAAACCAACTACACATTTCTTTCTTATTTGTTTGTTATAAATTGTTTTCTGTGTAGCTCACACTAAATAGTTTGATCTTATATACCGGTTGCATTCCATCTCTCTAAATCTGCTTTCTATGACTACTAGGATTAATGAAAGCAACAGACAGTAACATCACTTTTTACCTTCAGACAGCATGACCATGTGTCTTTGTTTGAATATAGTTTTAGGGAGTTACCTTAGTTAGCTAAGAAAAGAACAATACCCACAACACAATTTTGTGTTTTTGAAGTGGTTTTTCTTCCTTGGAAGATTGGAAGGGAAACGGTATAGTCCACATTTTGTTTTTTTAATGGAAGTCTCTTGGAGATGGCTATGGTTCTAGTTATTTAGAGTTAAGAATTTCCAAAGCAAAAGGAAGAATTTTTGTGTTTAATTGTTTTGTTTATATTATTTTCTGGGAAACCCACTGTAAAAGAAAATATATATAGATAAATATACAAAGTATTGGAAGAATTTTGCCTTTTTTTAATTTTTTGTTTTATTTTAAAAGAAATTCCATCAAAGAGTTTTAGAGGTAGATGTTTTGCTGCTAGAATAATAAAAAATCACCACTGCAGTCCCCTTCCTTCATAAAAAATATGGTATAGTTGATAAGAATTGAACATTGTTCCAGATAAATAGAACTTTGTGTCTTTTTCTCCTAAATTGGTAAAATCTTTTGGTTGGCATCACAAAAAAAACAAACTGCAGAAGAATTGGATTGTCAAATTTCAGTGAAAAAAGTAATGGAAGTCATTAGAAGACATTTCTCATAATTTTCAGAACAACTAGGAATGAGTTGAAAGCACAAGGTCTGATATTTCAACATTTAAAATAAGATTGAAGACCTTGAGAGATCAGGAGAAAAGACTCCAGGCTCAAGGAAATGTGGATCTTATCCAAGGAAGTGAGAAAGCAGAAAAGTGGATGAGATTTGTAGCCAGACGTCAATACATACTAAACCTGGTGGATTTCATTACACACTATTCAGACTGTGTTGCACTATATACAAGAAGTTGTTGAGGTGTTGCTAGGAGTTTTTCCCAGATTAGTAATTCCAAAAAAGATGCATATTAGCATAGGAACTCAATTCACATCTAATGTGATAAAAAGTTTTGAAACACCTGTCTTTTTAAACAGCTTAAAGTTACTCCTTACCACCCTCAAGGAAATGAACTGATAGAAAGGTTTGATGGAACATTGAAAAAATGTTACAGAAGATGTATTGTGAATGTCTTCAGGATTAGGACTGATACTTCACCCCTCTACTTTTTGCCTGTTGTGCAATACAGTATACTCACCTTTTTATTTTAATGTATGAGAGAGCCTATGTAAATTTTAAGAGAATCCAAGGTTAATGAGAAAGTTGATAGGCCAGAATAACATGAGTATGTAATAAAGCTATAGGAAAGAGTGGAAAAAATGTTAGTAGGCTAAGGAAAATTTGACCAGGTCACAAGAACAACAAAAGCAGTAGTTTACCTGCATTAGAAAGATTTAATGCTTTGAAACTGGGGATTACATTCTCCTACTCTTTCCAAAACAGAATAACATGCTCCTTATGAAGTGGTGGTGCTCTTAAACTGAATTATTCAAAGGGAAAGGTAAATTCTGTGATCAGTATAAATGGGAATAAATGCACCTTCCGTGTAAATTTATTGAAAGTATGATTGAAAGGTAAAGATACCATAGAATTGATAACCATAATTGCTATGTTGAACAAGAATGAACAAAACGATTGAGGAGACTTGTACTGCCAACAGCAAAAAAAAAAAAGCTACAAAAATGTCATAAAATATCAATTTATTTTCAAGGGAGGAAAATGTCATACCTATGACATTCAAAGAAAGAGACTCATTAAGTTGATTTATTTTAGAAAAAAGTTATTTAAAACATTCTAGCCTGATCAGTTCATATAACAGATTTTTTAGCAGTAAAAGGCTTTTTTATTTTATTTTAATTTTTTTTTTTGCATGTAGAAATAGAAAAAAAGTGGCTACTGAATTTCTGCATTATTTTGTCAAATGGAAGTATCTCTGAGTTGGCAGCTAGGTCTTGTCATTTTACTGATGAAATTGCTAAATATAAATGTAAGTTTTATGCTAATACTTTCTTTTTCTTGCACTTCTCACCTGTGGAACTCTTTTCTGGCTTCTTGCTTTCCTATCAACTATGGTCTTCAAAAATTTAAATGTAACATCAATTGTCATCTTCTGTCTCCTTGAATCCTGGTCTCATAATTTCCTTTCTCTCTTCAAAGTTTTCTAACTTTCTTTCACTCTCAGTAAACCCTTGTGCATTAGTGGCTTTATCACCTTTCTTGGGTGAAATGATTTAAAAAAAGAAGAACTTTTTGTTTAATTCTTTTGTTTATATTATTTTCTGGGAGAAAAAAAAACATCTTGGTGATAAACAACTGAGGAAAATTCTATCATGGAATTTTGGAGAAAGACATTTTACTTTCAGCAGCTTCTCATAGAACAAAAAAGAAATCACTTCTGACTCCTCTCTCATATCACAGACAGTAAACATTTTTTTTATATTTGCAAATACATAAGAAGAGAAAAGTGACACATAATTGTAACAGTCATTGGCTTACAATAAAATTCTAACATGCCTTTGACTTAAATTAATATTTAATATATTATTAACCTATTGTAAGTGAGAAATTGAAGGCTTAAGGAGTGAAAATCCTTCAAATATTGTTGGCATCATGCAGTATGATATTTATATAAAGAAAATCTGGAACAACTTAAGTAGACTGATCCATTTTTTGGGAAATAATTTTTGTAGCTTAGCAAACCTTGTTTGAGGCACAATATTTGTTGGAATTAAAAAATAAGGAAATATTTTTCTCCATCAATTTTATGAACAGGCATTGCTGTCTAAATTGTTAAAAAAAAAATTAATATTTTTTGATTCTGGCAAATGTAGCTTGAAGAAGGTTTAATGAATGCTAATCTACAAAAATTATTTCCAAAAAGAATTTTCTCTATTCTTTATAGTGGACGAGTCTACATCAGTAGTACTGAAAATCATTTTAAAAAAGAATGCAGCTTTATCTTACATTAATTCTGTTTTGAAAATAATGCAAAATGGGGCATTAAAAATTTTGCTCTCAGTTTTTGATAGCTTTCTATACTTCTGGTTATATATTCACTTTTTCCCTGTAAAATAATTTCACTGTTTTCTTTCTTGGGCTCTCTGCTTTTGTTTTGCTACTATTATCATTTGTTTATTAAATTATATTTCTTCCAATGTTCTATGTGTATTCATTGTAATGATTCATTAGTATGTGCTAAGAATAAGTTCAAATGATTAATCAATATTTAATATTTATTTCTTTTCAAACAAAATGTTATTGAAAGTGATTTTATCACAGATGCACATAATTGTTTTATATCAGCATCAATTATGAATGTTATATAATTTGATATTTATTTGGTAAAGATTGAAAATATGAAATATGCTAACATTTGCTGTTGATATAAGTACCGCTGCTTCTGCTACCACGAATATTACTACTACTGTTACTACTGCTAAGGAGGAACGCCACTATAAACTTTAAGCTGCGCACAGGAATCTTATTCCCCCATCACAAGAGACGTATATTGTTCTGAGACGATTTAACAAGTTAATCATAACACACCCTCTCTCTCTCTGTCCAGAATCCAGTGTATGCATTTTTACGTCAATTACTTTTCTTTTCTATAACCCGTTCCTTTTCTATACTATTCTTTTCTGCTATATAAACGACATTAACAATTCAATCATTGAATAGTTGTTTGTCTGGCTTTTTAATATTTTTTTTTTTTTTTTTGCTGCATTCTAAATTTCTTAGCACAAACTCTCCAGCCATGACTACATCTTCAGTCAACCATGAATGGTTGAACATCATTTCTGCTTTCTGGATCAATCCAAACATAAAGTAGGCAGGATGCAGGATTAAACCAGTGAACAGGTTGAATAATCTGCAGATGCTCAGGGGACCTACAGCCACTCCCTTAAATTTGGTTAGGACCAAGAGAGTAAGACATCGGATGTGAGGGGCTTGGGCGAAAGTGTTAGACTGGTGCAGTGTTGACCAGGATAGACCCGTGGGAATTACCACGGCCGTCTGAAAGAGGAGAGAAGGTTGCAATTGTTTTTGTCCAGTCGGTACCAAGTAAGACCAGAAAGGACTCTAGTCTTCGGACTATATTGGTCTAAAAGGGACATGAGGAGGAAAAGAGAAGGAAGCAAAAAGAGAAGGAAGCAAAAGGAGGAGGAAAAGAGAAGGAAGCAAAAGGAGGAGGAAAAGAGAAGGAAGCAAAAGGAGGAGGAAAAGAGAAACAAAACACGGCGAGGCGGACCTCAGGTAAGTCACTTTCTGGTTTCCTTTTTTCGCTCATTACACTTGGATCTGCCAGTAATATTTTTGATCTTGTTTTTACTTTGTACGCAGTTGAAGCGCCACCACCATGTTAAGTATTTTTCCTTTCGTTCCAGTGTCGGTCTCTCTTCTTGTAGGAAAGTGGTAGTTGACAAGACACTAGGATGAGCGTAGTAGGATCAGATGCCACACATGACCTTGGGGATGTGGGAGTCCCCGAAATATCGATGGGTTTCAGGAGGTTGATAGGTAGCATGAAGCTTCCTACTTATAAAGGAAGCCCTGCAGACCTGCACAAATGGATTCTGTCCATTCAGAAGAAGAAAGTGATTTATGGCCTCTTGGACCAAGAAATGGTGCTCCTAGCTTACGACGCCGCAGCAGGGCAGGTGTCCAAGTTCATAAGAGGGGGTGGTACAAAGAAAACCCGTTCTGACGTGGACCGAGCTTAAATCCGCTCTGTGCGGCAATATGCAAGTGTGCGTATGGCCATTGAGGCAGTCAGGAAATTATTCCGGCTGCAGCATCAAGAAGGAGAGACTAATGAGGAATTGGGGGAAAGAATCGTGGGGCTGGCGGCGACTCGAGACAGTGGTCCTATTCAGGCCTTATTGGCTGATGTGTATGTGGACGCACTGAGTGACGGACCTGAGGGGTGATGTTTTGAAGTTGGGACCAGTCAGCCTGGCCGCAGCCATAGAAGCAGCTCAGACCAGTGAACGACTCTGGGATAGAATAAGAGGGAGTGTAAAGTAGTGATGAAGAATAAGGACCAGGAGCAGATCCAGATACGGGCCTGAAAGAAGAAGTAGAAGAGGACAAGAAGGCCGAAGCAGTTCCCAATAGGAGAGCCTAGGATCTGCGTTATGGGTTTCACAAGCCCACATCAGGCCAATATGGGCTAGAGTGTTGGACTTGCAAGTATGGTGGGCATCGGGCCTATGACTGTCTGACAAACTATGGAGGCGGCCCAAGGTCTTTGGGGCTGAACTGCACGACTTGTGGTGAGTTCAGGCACAAGGCTCAATGGTATACAGAAGAGGGAGACTGTAAACTGGAGATAAAGCAAGTTAATACACTGGTGCCCCCCCCCCCCACCAAGAAGGAAAAGTGTCCGGAAAAAGGCGCGATGGGTCACCTATGAAAAAGTATGAGGCAGGGTGACCCCAGTGCAAGCAAAACCTCTGAGATGCTGGACATGTGGTGTGCTCGGGCACTTTTCGGCCAGTTGTAAGGAATGAAGGTGTTTGGCTTGTAGGCAAATGGGTCACCTGAAATGAAACTGTCCTCACAGGAGAAAGATGGGCCACACCGAACAGAACAACCCTAACTCAAATAGTGGGGAGAAATAGGTTGCTACTCCAAGAAAAGAGTCATGGAAGGGATACGAAACAAAAACTCAACAGAAAAGGCTGAGGAAAACTGCGTTGGTAGAACCTGAAGGGTTAGAGACTGAGCATGAAAGTGAAGGGGTGAGGAGATTGAAATTAGCCAAACCACATTTCAAGGCTGAGGAAGGTTCAGTAAAAAGGGCATTCTGAGGAAGCAGGGATTGAGCCTAACCTTAGGGAAGAAGAAGAACTGAGTGAATGGAAAGAAGAGGATGAAATTCCATTAGCTCAATTGCAGAGTAAATTGCAGACTGAAAATGCACCTAGTATTAATGAGGAATTACCACTAAAACGGAGATTGAGGGGAGAGGTGCAACCTGAGCCCAAGGATTAAGTGAAACCAGTACAGTGGCTGTGGTGAATGAGTGACAGTCTGGGACTAACTGTGCATTTATCATCAGTGCTGGTGAACTGTGTGGATGGGCCCCCATGCATGCACAGTGCTTGTGGTGGTGTGGGTCGGTGCTTGAGGTATTTTTCACATTTAACCGCCTGCAAAAAAAACAATAAGAGAATGATTGAGTAAGATTTAATTATTCTTCCATCTCGGCAGAGATTGATAAGAGGAGGTTCGTGGTACTGACGATGCTAGTTGTGGGTAATACCTGGGAACACAGTGAGAATACTGTATTTAAGAAGGCTGTCCGTCAAGGATTATAACTAGATCAAAGTGGTTGATAATTTTTCAGTGATGGACCTGCAGCCATATGAGAAGTTACTGGGTCAGTTGAAGACCTAAGTGGACAAATAGATACAGCCAGGGACCCAAGTTGCCGGAGACTATTTACAGACTCCGGAATACCACTGTATATTATACACCTTAGCTCAGGAATCCCTAATACTTGAGAGACAATGGAAGGATATGAGTTACTATTTGAAAGGAATAAAGTTATTACAGACCAGGCAAAACAGGGTAGTATTACCTATAATGGGAAAGGCATTAAGCGTGTTTCTCTGAAGATGAAGTGTGAGTAATTAAGAGGAAATTAAATTAAACAAGGTATTTTCAATTATTAGCTGTAATGAGTAAGGTACGTCAAACAACTCGCTCTTTAACAGTGTTGTTAGAGCATGTGAGAGCACAATTAGACATGCTATCGCTGGGACACCTGTCTCCGAGTATAATAACGCTAGAACAATTAAGAGACGTACTACTGAAGATACAAGCCAAACTACCCCATCACCTTAGATTACCTGTAAACCCCACCCAGCAGTTATGGAGATATTATAGCACCTTGGGATGTTCTACCTTGTTGGAAGATGACAAATTGATAGTGCTAGTGTCGGTTTCATTACTGGACAGAGATTGTACCTTTGAAATTTATCAGGTGATGAATCTTTCCTTCCCTATCCAAAACTAAAGCCGAAGATAGGAGCAATGGCTAGATACAAGGTAGAGATGGAATTTGTTGCCCTAAACCTAGTCAGGACAGAGTTTATGCTATTAACAAAGGGAGAAGCAGAAAAATGCAAGAATAATGCCTTAGGTACCAGTGGGTATGTAAGTCCAATTTACATCATGACAGGTAGTCACAATCTGTGTGTGTACTAGATTTATTTAAAAAAAATAAGAAGGCAATTAGAGATCATTGTCAGGTTGAGGTGTTGGCTAGTGTAATGTTACCTAAAAGCAACCAGTGTATATATGACGGAATTTGGGTGGTGGCCACACAAGAAGAGATCGAATTATCTAAGGTGTGTGATAAGAGTTATTCCCCCTTTGTTTTTCATAGAGCTACCCATTGGTTGTGGAGCTCATGGTCCATCTATCTCTTTACCCCCCTACTACCAAGCAGAAGAGAAGTTTGAAGAGAATGAGGCTTTGTTAGAGATAGTAGGAACGAATACCAGTGGATGGACGGGATTGTGGGAAGCCTTTGTAAGAGAGATTCCTAAGATGTTGCTAGAAAAGATGCTGGCATTGTTAAGGCCAATCGATAAGATTGATCATGGACAGTTGAAGTTGGAGTTAGATAAGATAGGTAAACCGGATTAGGGCTGAGAGAGAATTGTGCTATAATAACCTGGCCATTGACTGTTAGGGAATTATGCTAATGATAGTCGTGGGCCTTGCTGATTTGGTGGTGGTTGAAGAGAAAAGGGTGTTGTTGATTGGGCAGAATAAACTGGCACGGGAGTGCATGAGTGAAGGAAGGATTCCATTTAGTGCACTTTACCAAGGTAGGTCCGACCTGAGTGCATTGGGACCCCTAACTGATATTGAAGAAGAATCAACAAAAGATTCGACAAAGCCTTTTGTGACGGGGAGACAAAATTGGAGGGACATATTAACGAAGTAAATCGATTTTTTTTTAGTTTTTAGTAATCAGACTGAAATAATTGAAAAAAAAAAAGTGGGAAAGAACACTCAAACTAGTGAACAGGTTCTATTGCATGAGAACACCAAAACAGGGAAGTTGCATGTACATATATGTCGTAAGGACAATGAAAATGTAAATGGGCATAATGAGCCCTAAGAAGAACTGAGGAATCTACCTTTGCATGCTGGAAGGGATGCATGTTTAAGAATAGTAAGAAGCATGTTGGACTGGGTTCTCTCATATTTTGTTGATATGAAAGCTCGTCTGCCATTTACTAGTAAATGACAGGTAGGGAAGAAAATGTGACAGAGAGAGTCTGGGAAACACACACACATGTATATGTTTTTTAGTGGAATTGGAGTGGATTTGAACAGCGAAATTAGATCAGAACATTTTTGTTTACTGATGGTGAGACCTGATCTAGGTCAGAAGTTGTACCCATTGAATTTGGATCATCAAGACAATGGGAATGGACGAAATAATTTTTATTGATTAAAACTTGGAATAGAGCTGAGTAAGCAAGGAGGACCTCTAGAATTCACATGATTTTGGTTGAAACAGCCATAACCCTGTGATAATCATGTGCGAAGTAGTAGGGCCAGGGTCGGTTATCACCAGCTTGGTTTTTCTATATAAACGCGTAGTTATGTTGAAAAAGAGGCAGACAGAAGAGAATTAGCCCGGGCAAGAGTTGGCCTAGAGACAGTGGAGAGTCAAGTTGGAGACTCAAGAAAGAGAGAACGTGACATCAAAGATTTGGAACATGAGCGTCCACTAACGTGCTGTTGATATAAGTACCGCTGCTTCTGCTACCACAAATATTACTACTACTGTTACTACTGCTAAGGAGGAACGCCACTATAAACTTTAAGCCGTGCACAGGAATCTTATTCCCCCATCGCAAAAGTCATATATCATTCTGAGACGATTTAACAACAAGTTAATCATAACACACCCTCTCTCTCTCTGTCCAGAATCCGGTGTATGCATTTTTACATCAATTACTTCACTTTTCTACACTATTCTTTTCTGCTATATAAAAGACATTAACAATTCAATCATTGAATAGTTGGTTGTCTGGCTTTCTGCAGATATTAATTTTTTTTTTTTTTTTTTGCTACATTCTAAATTTCTTAGCACAGACTCTACAGCTGTGTCTACATCTTCAGTTGACTGTGAATGGATGAACATCACTTCTGCTTTCTGGATCAAACCAAACACAATGTGGGCAGGAAGCAGAATTAAACCAGTGGACTGGTCTAATAATCTGCAGATGCTCAGGGGACCTACAGCCACTCCATTAAGTTCAGTTCAACTCAGAGAGTAAGACGTCGAAAGTGTTAGAAAAAGAAAAAAAAAATTATGGAAAATGAAAAAGTTTATGTTCATAAATAAAATAATGCTAAACATTGCTAAAATAAATTATCAGTTTTTAATTTTCAAATATATTTACGTATTTTATTTCCAGTTCAATCTCAGTGCAGAATATGTTGGTCTTGTATTCCTTATTTACCCAGCTGTTTATGCCATAACTGCTCCTCTCTGGGGATGGATTTGTGATGTCAAAGTAAGTCAACATTCACTTTACATATTTATTTTACATATTACATTTTTTTCGACTTGTAATGGTTTATTTTCTTGCATAAAAAATTCCATCCAACGATAAGTTTTTATTTAATTTCAGTTGTTCAATTCCTGTGATAATCAGTTTTATTTAAGATTGATGCATGTAATACAACGGCTATCAGTGCAAAAAGTGTAATCAGATAATTTTAATTTCTAGCCTAGTCCTTAGAAAAGGCATAAATCTATCTCTTCTTCCTCCCAGCCATGGGTTAAATTGCAAAGCAGACTAGGCTATTGAGCCTTGGTTGGCAGAACTACTCTGAATTTAAAACCATGGAGAAAGCAAAAAGAAATGATGCCACTATTTTTTCCCCAAGAACAATCATGTTGATTCACAGATAATAAAGAAAAAGGAAATTATGGAGAGCTATAATTAAGAAAAAATGGAATTAACCACACCATCCAAATAAAAAAAAAGCAGAATGATTATAAGAAACATTATTCAGTCTAAAACCCACTACTAAAAGATTATACTTGCAAAGTATTTAAAAGTCATAGTAACTATAAAGTCAAGTATGGAAGTCCATATATAAAAAGAAAAGAAAGCACAATACACCTAGAATGAGATCAAAATAATATTAAGGAATCACACTTGAAAATGAATAAATTAGACAGCATATAGGAGATGACGTAGCAGTTGATGCCCAAAGTTTTGATGGACAAAAATATGTAATGTTTGAATTGAAATGTGGTAAGAGTAAATATGCATTACTGTACAAAAGTCTAAGGATACTCTTATTTTTTAAAGTTTACAATGGACATATTTAGCACATCTGTACATAAATAAACACAAATACCAAATTAAAGGACATTTGTAGTTCTATAAGCTAAAGTATTACTATTCTTTGCACATTGAATGATCTGGATCAACTTGTTTTGAAGTTTTCTAAAATGATTGTCAGATATATTATATTATATTATGATATTGATATTATTATATTATGATATTGATATTGATATTATACCAGGTTTGTTTCAAAAGAGCCATAGCTCTTCTTTAGACTTTCTCTTTGTTTCTTTGTACACGTCATCTCATACAGTTCCTGTAATATTTTGGTTAGATCTTGATTATCTGCTCTCTTTTTTTTGTCTAAATAGGATTTCTCTAAATTAATGATGTATTAGTTTGATGGTTATATTGGAAAGTAAAGCTACACCCAATCAGACATTTCCCAGAAGGAATATTATTAGTAATAATAATCAGTTTGTACTTCTCAGTATGTTTGATAGGGCAAAATTTAATTTAATTTATAAGATAAAATATTTTAATAACAATAAAATATTTCCCAAGTAAAGAGCATCAGTTTAATTTAATGTCATACCATATTTCACTTCTTGATAATAATTTCTGCATGCAAAATACTGAAGTACATTCTTTTTAAAAAAATAAAAAAAAAAAATAATACTTTTAAGAAAATTTAATAATAATATTTTGTGAAGTTTCATGATGGTGTTTTTTTTGTTTTTTGTTTTTTTTTGTTTTTGGTTTCTTTTAATATATACTCTATAAATTTGAATGAACAGGGAATCCCTGTTGAATCTTTTGGTGAGTTTTTCCTAGTGTTAAATAAATTATTTATGGTCAGATGAAATCTTGTAAAGGAACTTACCAAATTATATTTCTCTACAGCATATACATTTACCCATTATTCATTTTATCATAAAGTAAAAAGTTTTAGGTTTTGTTTAATGAAAGAATTCATTGTTATATTTATTGACTATATTTACAATTCAAAATTGTCACCCTTTGCTTTTGTAATAGGGTGCTAACTCTGGTTTGATATGAGAATACAAAATGGTAATTTGAGGTGATTAGAAATAAATCATGAAAACTCCCCAAGGTATATCTTAAAAAATTAGAAGGGAAAAGAAATGAAGAACTAAAATTACATCAAATATATAAAATGAAGTTGATGAGGGAAGAGAGAAGTTGAATCCTGAACGAATTTGGCAAAAAGTCATAAATTTTCTCAGGTCTATAGTCTTCTTTCCTTGATAAGGAAAAATATTTGTTTGGATTTCCAAACTGAAATCTGATCTGAGAGGGATAAATTCTTAGTACTATGATGCTAAGCCATAAGGTATATCTCATTACAAGTTGGAGAAATGTTGTTTTTCTTGGAGGCCATGTGTTTTTTGGGATGATGGATATTCAACCCAAATGAAGGTGGAAATTTTTACATACATCAATGTCAAAATGGGAAACAGGGTGCCAAGAAGAGATTGCTTACATAAATTGGTGGAGCATTGTCTCTGGGAGTCAATGGAAAGATCTCAGAACAAGGTATTAAGAAAATCTACATAGCTCAAAGACAAGAGCACACAAGCATTCTGTGGATAGTATAGACACACAGACATATAGGAAAAAGGATACTTGCAAACTTGGTGTGTGAACTGACCGCTGCTGCAATTATGACATAAGGGGAGAATTGAAATGAAGCTTAAAATTTACTTGACATCCATATTGTCTCCTTTTGATCTTGCCAATGTGACCTCCATTTTCTGGATTACTCCTATATTTTGGATATATTTAATTTAAATCAAAGTGGAAAAAATTCAAGGGAGTGGGGGTGCCCCATTCCCCAGAAACCCCCTTTGATCAAAATGAATTATATTTATCCAAGTACCCTGGGAGTCACTCTTGTTCAAATTTAAATTTAATTTGTATCAAAGGGAAAATATTTTCAGTAGGGTTTTTTTTTCCCCTGGGGTTCCATTTGATCAAAATGAAACACACTTGGTTAATGTAGTTTCAGAATATATATATATAATTATTTTTTAAAAATATGATTCCTTTGCGACATAAGAGTTCTCACGTTTCAAAAACGAGAGCCGAAAACCTCAATATAATTATTGAAATTAAATTGAGTTAAAGTATCAAGCCCTATTTCATCCTCAAAAATTTAGGAATAACCAATCTTGAAATTTACGCATCTTTTTAAGCGTGTTCCTTCACAAAATTAATTACTATGGAAACAGCTGTAGCGACCATTTTGGTAAAGGGGCCTAAGAGATACTTTTTATCTACATATCAGTCACCTTCGAAAAAAGGTCAGCCGAGGTAGGGTGGGGGTATCCATTCCAAAGCGAATGCTGGCATTCATGTGCGCACATCTTCTGGTCAGTCATAGCGAAAGATAGCTTTTGGCACCATAATTTGTCATTAAGTGTCTAGAGAATTTTGTTTTATTTTATTTATTTATTTATCCTTTTGTTTTTTTTTTTTTCCAAAGGGCTGATTTGTACTTAAACGCGTTGCACTGAACTACAATTTGTTTTTTTGATGACTTCATAATGGCTTTTTCTATCTTATGATTGGGTTAAGCTTTTAAATATTTTCAGTAGGGTTTTTTTAGACTATGAAATTTAATTTTTTTTTTATGCTAATTCTTTAATGCGAAAATTTGTTGATGTCGCCAGAAAAGCATTAACTCATGTCTATGGTTTAATAAATTTTCATTATTTAGAAACTTAATAATGTGTAGTTTTTCATGTAGGCATAAAGGGCATGTGTCATCTGAGGTTTTACAAGTTCTTGTTCTATTTATTACTTTCCATTTTACTTTTGGTGTTTTATTCATTTCTTTTAAATGCCAAAATATTTGGATAGAGATGTCTGATTTCTATTTCGAATATTATTGAAGGAGCTTTTGTGTTGTCTCCATCTAATTTTAAATTCATTCTTCATTGAACCAATGTATATCCTATCAGTGTTAGGACTCTCAATGGATGAGATAGTGCATAACACAGACTTTGTGCTGCATTTACTTTCCAATAGGCAGTCTTTAGGGTTTCTACAATCACATAATTTTTCATTATTTTTGTCTAATTTTAGTTTAGGATTTTTATTAATACTGTTTGGCATGCGTGTTTTCCAGGATTTTATTATTATGTTTTTTTTATGATTCTTTCTAGATTTTCAGTGCAACTGTAACTTAATTTTTAAGGTGTTTTTCTTAAAGATCTTGCTAAGTTTGCTATTAGTATGAAAGTAATTTTCAATTAAAGCTAGGAACTTATTGTGACATAGAACCATTTGTTGACACACAAACCAAATATTTTATTTTCCTGTTTTCTCTGGTTTGAACATAAATTGTTTCTATAATAAAATATACAGTTGATATAAAAACTGTGGCTTCTGCTACCAATAATCTAGACTTAATGAACCTATTGCTACCAATAGAAAACCTAACGGATGCTAAGGAGACCTAAACCACCCTTAAGTTCTATAATTAAGCAGACACCTCAACCCAGAGAGGAAACATCGGAGGTTGAACTCTGCTAAAAGGGAATATTGCAATGTTGACGAATTTTATAACGTGGGATTTAAAAAACCGTCTGAAAGAGGAGAGAAAAATTTGTTTTGTTCAGTCGGTACCAAGTAAGACCAGAAAAAAAAAAATTGGGAAATATTGGTAAAAAGGGACATAAATAGGAGGAAAAAAAAAAAAAGAATAAATAAAGGTAAGTAACTTTTTAAAAATCCTTTTTTTGCTCATTGACATAGATGGGGCCAAAACTGTTGATCTTTCCTTTGACTGACCAGACTTTGTACACAGTTGAAGTGCCACCACTGTGTTAAGTATTTTTTCCTTTCATTCTGTCGTCAGTCTCTCTTCTTGTAGGAAAGTTGTAGTTGACAAGACGATAGGATGATTGTAGCAGGATCAGATGCCACAGATGATCTATGGGAATTGGGAGTCGAATGAAATATCGATGGGTTTCAGGAGGCTGATTCAGATTGGGGGGGCAAAATAGTGATGAAGAAGAAAGACTTGTTACTTAAGCGGATCCAGATACATTATAAAGAAGAGGTGGAAGAGGACTGAATATATATAAAAAGCAGTTATATTATAGGAGATATATATATTTGCATTATATGATTTTTATTCGAAAGCTCCACATAATTATGATTCAATTTTGATATAGGCTTTTTTCAACTAGTGTCTTATCAAGTAGATGTTGAATGCAGAAGTGACTGTTTTAAAGGTTCAAATCAATCAAACACCAAGATCTTAAATGGAAACGCTGTTACTTAAGCTGGAATGACCAATCAAAATAAAGTACAGAAGAATTATAGATGAATGGGGATAAATAGATAGATATACAGGCCACCGTTAGAACAATACAATAGACTACCCAACCCAGGAGATCCCTGACCAGAACAGGTGCAATAGATAAATTGTCGTCTAAATAGAAAAAATGAAATAAAACTGAGATCTGATATATTTACCAACAGTAAAAGGGAAGCTTAAAATACTAAAATAATTTCATTCAATAAAAGGGCCATTTTAGTCACGGCGTCCAGACTATTTTGTAATTTGGGAGACAAGAAGGTAGCGGTTTCTTTGTTCATTTGTGAACTTCAGTTGTCACTGGTTGCCAAGCTATTTTAGATTGTTGGGACTGAAAGGAGTTGTGTTGGTCCCATCGATCTAATAAGTCAGGCTAATAATCAGCAGGATGAGGATGGGGAGTTAGGTGGCTAGATGTAGTTGGCAAGAACCAGAAAAATTGTCTGACAGCCTTGACTATGTCCTCCTGATTGTGTGGTGGAGCAGAATTTTGGAAAGTAACTGTCTTCCAGCATGAGAATAAGACTCAGATCAGTTTCACATCCCACCCTAACATTGGACTCAGGTAGGGGCCGAGTTGAGTCCTGTGGGAATAATGAATGAGCAATTGCCAGTGGTGGCCCTAGTGATCGTATTAAAGGTTCCGGCCCTTTTTCCAAATTTATCTGGACTGAAGGGCAAGATTATAACTTTTCTCACAGAACATTCACTGAACCGAATGGTCCCTATTACTAGGTAATGATAATACAAACAAAAATAACCGTATGTGATTTATTGGTATAAAAGGTCGGGGATTTTCCTTACCCTGTTAACCAATACTGAACAAAAAAAAAACTATTAATATAAAGCATGGAACAAACTGTCACAGGTGTTGACTTCATTGTAGACGTTTAAGTCAAACAGGTCTATCAAATGGAATGAGAATAGGCCTGGGAATAAGACACCTTAAAATATAAATAAGGGATGAAGATATACACACACACCTGAGCATTATATGATATAAATATATATATTGCTTTGGTTGGATAATCGGGAGGTAATAGCCATTATGGATAAGGAACTTGGGACAGATGGAGACATTTTAAATGAATATATATATATATATATATATATATATATATAAGTTAAGACCATATATGATCCCAATCCACAAAAGAAAAAGTAGAAGATGCAGAATGAAATGATGGAATTAGGCATAATCTAAAAAAGATCCAAATCTCCCTGAAGTTAAATTCAATAGTGATTGTTGAAATCTTAAATAGGTTTGTGAATTTTCAACAATTAATACCAGAGAAAACCACTGGCAGTGCTCCTCTCTTGATTGATGATATTGTAGCTCTTGAGGATATTCTAAATTTTTTAAGTTCACCTTGGATTTGAGGTGGGGAAATTGGGACTCTAGCATCATTAGGTTAAAATGGATTGGGAAAAGAATACTTTTTATCTGCCACATGGGTCTTAAAATTTTAGAGTTATGCCGTTTGGGTAAGCAACCACCCGGGTGAATTAAAAAGTTGATGTCCATCATATTGAATGGCACTGAGGCCCTTTAATGGATATCTAGATGACATCATGGTGTTTGAAATTACCATGATGTCATAGAATCATGAAATTTTGAAAATCACCGGAGGAGCATTTGAACATCTGCGTAAAGTGTTTTAGTTAAGAGAACATGGATTAAAGTTAAAATTATCGAAGTGTCAGTTTATGAAAAGAATATCATCCTCTTAGGGTTTATCATAAACAAAGAAGGAATAAAACGGATTTAATCAAAGTAGAGGTTATAAGTTCATTTCAATCCGATTTCATCCCGAAGACCATGAGAGAGATTAGGGATTTATTGGAGCTATCGGATATTACTAGAAGTTCATAACTGCATTTAGTCAGTTTTAGCAGGCCCTCTAATAGCTCTAAGAAACATGCTAGGTTTTCTTGAATTATATATAAATTGGGTTAGGATCCACAGATTAAATGTTCATGGAATGGTGATTTTTCACTTTAAAGTTTTAGTGATAAGTTGTATGAGAATCAGTTCTTACACAACCATGTCCTGATAAGGATGGATCAGTAAAACACAACAATTCAAAAATTTTGAATTTGGACAAATATCTAATTTACTGAATAGACTCCAAGGGGCCACTAACGGAAAAAGTGGCGGTCATCATTCTTTTTATTTAAAAATAGATTTTATTTGAGTAGTGTGTTTACCTTTAAAACATGATTCAACAAAAATATCTGTTAGAGGCAGAATTATGGAAAATAGGAAAATTTGGGCATTGAATTAAAAGGTATAACTGCAGAATAGAATATTTGGCAGGGGAAGGATAAAACCTATTACATTTACCAATATTTAATATTAGAATTGGCAATTAGAGACCGATAAAATCAAATCTGGGTTGGAGCCAGGTGTGAAGGATAAATAATTCCAAAATGAATTGATCAATTCATTGGCGTTGAAAGAGTAAATGAAAATATTGAAACAAGTGAAACGGATTTTATTTCGATAAAAATCCCCACTGGACGATTTGATTTTATTAGGGCAAAACCAAGAGGATAGGAATTAGCAACTATCAGGACACTTTAGTTGCTGAAACTGAAATATATGGTGCACGATGGGTGTTATATTACCTTTCAGGAAAGATGAAAATAAAAGTTTAAAAATGGTGATACTTGAGAAGTTGAGAGCTGAAATTCTAGACCAACAGGGCAGGAGGTTAGGACACCTGACCAGACGGAAATGGATTAATAATGAGAAATTTTACTGGCCTAAATTGTTTTAATGATGTTACAAACTATGCGAAAATATGTCCCAATATGCTAAGTACAGAGTTGAAGGAGTATTTCCCCCCAGTATTAAGAATTTGTTAAGGTATCCATTTCAGAAAGTAAGCATGGATTTAAGAATATATGGAGAAACACATAAGGTAATTTTTACATAGTGAGTTTTTTGTGGACTGGCTGACAAATTGGCCTGATATTTGCCATACTGTTTATTCATGAACATGTTAGATATAATATGAATGAAATATTCCCCTAGGTATGGGGCCCACACACAATTGGTTACCTATAATGAATGCGGAGAATGTGAATCAAATTATGAGAGAGATGGGAGAATTAAACATACAGCACATAACCACCTCTCCATATCCCACCCCCCAAAGTAACACTAAGGTGAAAGATTTATAAAACCCTTGCTGATAATTTAGCTAAATAACAGAGGATAATAGGGAAAATTGGGATTTATTTGGATAAAGCGTTTAGAAGATATGAAATTGTCGATGAGTAAGAATAAATTTACATTTTATAACTTTATATAGAATTTTTTTGTATTTTTATAATATAGACAATCTATTAACTCACCAAGGATAAACTTTTAGGAGGATCATCACCAAATAGTTTCCGTTCAAAATCATAAGTTTTTTTTTTAACAGGTGAGAGGAGGATACAAAAGAAGTTAGAAAAGTTAAATGATTCAAAATTAAAATAGATACGTTTACTACCAGACACATATATATATATTACAAAATACATTCTTCTTACAATACTTATGGACCAGAGATGGAGTCCATACTATTTTTAGCATGAAGTCAATATAGCTTTTGATCGTTACAACTTAATACAGAATGAAAAGGAAATGAGGAGGTAAGTGGACCCCAGCGGGGGGCATTCTGAGAAGCAGGATTGAGCCTAACTTAGGGAAGAAGAAGAAATGAGTGAATGGAATGAAGAGGATGAAATTCCCGTTAAGCTCAATTGCGGATAAATTGCGGACTGGAAAAAAAGCACCCTGGTTTTAATGAGGAATCTACCATTAAAACTAAGATTGAGGGATCGTGCAACATTGCCAAAGGATTAAGTGAAACCAATACAGTGGCTGTGGTGAATCCATTCGCATTTTTCGGGACTAACTGTGCATTTATCATCAGTGGGTCCCGGTTATTACAATGTGGACAGCCCCTAAAAACAATAAATTCTAGTAAGATTTTTTGTGGACATGGACGAGAGGAGGATAATGGTTTGACGATGCTCTAAAATTTGTAACACATGGCTATCTAAAACAATAAGATACATAACTAGATCAAAGTGGTTATTTTTTGGTAAGACTCTTTTGTCGTAACGGGAAGTGGACAAACTCTAGATACAGCCAGGACCCAAGTCGCTGGGAGGCGATTTACAGACTCCGGAATACCACCGTATATTATACCCCTTAGCTCAGGAATCCTAATACCTTGAGAGACAATGGAAGGATGAGTTACTATTTGAAAGGAATCAAGTTGTTACAGACCAGGCAAAACAGGGCAGTATTACCTATAATGGGAAAGGCATTAAGCGTGTTGTTTGGTACAGTCTCTGAAGATGAAGTGAGTGTAATTAAGTGGAAATTAAATGTGGTAGAACAGAGACACCAAGCAATGGATCAGTCGGTTAAAAAGAGTGTATCCATACTCAATGTTACTAGGCTGGAATTGGCTAAGAATAGAGGGAGTATCAATTGGTTGATTTCTCACCTATAGGTTTTTAGAAATGAAGTGATAAATGTAACCACATCTGTAACAACCGAATTAGAGAAATTAGATTGGTTTTTGCGAAGGTATTTTCAATTATTAGCTGTAATGAGTAAGGTACGTCAAACAACTCGCTCTTTAACAGTGTTGTTAGAGCATGTGAGAGCACAATTAGACATGTTATCGCTGGGACACCTGTCTCCGAGTATAATAACGCTAGAACAATTAAGGGACGTACTACTGGAGATACAAGCCAAACTACCCCATCAAAGATTACCTGTAGACCCCACCCAGCAGTTATGGAGATATTATAGCACCTTGGGATGTTCTACCTTGTTGGAAGATGACAAATTGATAGTGCTAGTGTCGGTTTCATTACTGGACAGAGATTGTACCTTTGAAATTTATCAGGTGATGAATCTTTCCTTTCCCTATCCAAAACTAAGGCTGAAGATAGGAGCGATGGCTAGATACAAGGTAGAGATGGAATTTGTTGCCCTAAACCTAGTCAGGACAGAGTTTATGCCATTAACAAAGGGAGAAGCAGAAAAATGCAAGAATAATGTCTTAGGTACCAGTGGGTCTGTAAGTCCAATTTACATCATGACAGGTAGTCACAATCTGTGTGTACTAGATTTATTTAAGAAAAATAAGAAGGCAATTAGAGATCATTGTCAGGTTGAGGTGTTGGCTAGTGTAATGTTACCTAAAGCAACCAGTGTCTCTGACGGAATTTGGGCGGTGGCCACACAAGAAGAGATCGAATTATCTAAGGTGTGTGATAAGAGTTATTCCCCCTTTGTTTTTCATAGAGCTACCCATTGGTTGTGGAGCTCATGGTCCATCTATCTCTTTACCCCCCTACTACCAAGCAGAAGAGAAGTTTGAAGAGAATGAGCCTTTGTTAGAAGCCAGTAGGAACGAATACCAGTGGATGGACGGATTGTGGGAAGCCTTTGTAAGAGAGATTCCTAAGATGTTGCTAGAAAAGATGCTGGCATTGTTAAGGCCAATCGATAAGATTGATCTTGGACAGTTGAAGTTGGAGTTAGATAAGATAGGTAAACCGGATTAGGGCTGGAGAGAGAATTGTGTTGCTATAATAACCTGGCCGACCGTTGTGGGAATTATACTAATGATAGTCGTGGCCTTGCTGATTTGGTGGTGGTTGAAGAGGTGTGCGGTGTTGTTGACTGGGCAGAATAAACTGGCACGGGAGTGCATGAGTGAAGGAAGGATTCCATTTAGTGCACTTTACCAAGGTAGGTCCGACCTGAGTGCATTGGGACCCCTAACTGATATTGAAGAAGAGTCCATGATTGTTGTGGAAGTACCTGAATCAACAAAAGATTCGACAAAGCCTTTTGTGACGGGGAGACAAAATTGGAGGGACATATTAACGAAGTAAATCGATTTTTTTTTAGTTTTTAGTAATCAGACTGAAATAATTGATAAAGATTGATCTTGGACAGTTGAAGTTGGAGTTAGATAAGATAGGTAAACCGGATTAGGGCTGGAGAGAGAATTGTGTTGCTATAATAACCTGGCTGACCGTTGTGGGAATTATACTAATGATAGTCGTGGCCTTGCTGGTTTGGTGGTTGTTGAAGAGGCGTGCGACCAGGCAGAATAAACTGGCACGGGAGTGCATGAGTGAAGGAAGGATTCCATTTAGTGCACTTTACCAAGGTAAGTCCAACCCGAGTGCATTGGGACCCCTAACTGATATTGAAGAAGAGTCCATGATTGTCATGGAAGGACCTAAACCAACAAAAGATTCGACAAAGCCTTTTGTGAAGTGGAGACAAAATCAGAGGGACAGATTTACAAAGTAAATTGTTTTTTTTTTCATTTTTAGTAATGAGACTGAAATAATTAGTAAGGAGTGTTGCAAACTTCAAAAGAAAGGGAAAGGACACTCGAACTAATGAACAATGTGAAAAGGTTCTATTGCACGAGAACACCAAAACAGTGAACTGCTACCATGAATATTATTACTACTGTTACAACTGCTAAGGAGGAACACCACTATAAACTTTTAGCCGCGCACAGAAATCTTATTCCCCCATCAAAGAGTCGTATATCGTTCTGAGACAATTTAACAAGTTAATCATAACACACTCTCTCTCTGTCCAGAATCCAGTGTATGCATTTTTATATCAATTACTTTTTCTTTTCTGTAACCCATTTCATTTTCTATTTATTCTTTTCTGCTATATAAAAGACATTAACCATTCAATCATTGTTATACCTGAAGTACCTATTCTATTATTAATAGACTCTCCCACACATAATAAGTAGTAGTAGTAGCGGCGGTTGCCAGTCGGGGCTCAAAGTGGTGTTGGAGTAGTCGACAGATTTTGGACATTGAAGTACCAACCATCACAACTAGATTGCTCTGCATTAACTCTTATTTCAAGTTCCTAACGTTTTGCACGCCGAACCTAATTTAGGACGATTTACTGAAATGTTAAGCCTCCACTGCGAAAAACTCACTACAACATTGGTAATGAGGGGTTAGTAACTACACGGAAAGAAAAATTTTGTTTACTCTACAACATTGGCAATGAGGATTAAAACTCATACGGAGGAAAAAAAACTTTTCGTACACCTAAAAACACATTGACGACAAGGAATTGTAATACATATGGAAGAATTTTCATTAACTGGTTGCCAATGTGTTGTTATAACAACACATTAAAAAAAGAATTGGCAAATTCATTCTGAAAAAAAAAATTCGTTTCAAAATATACAACGTATTCTGATGCAGTTTCAACGAGAAATGGAACAGAGGCATAAGGAGTTTCAAAACAAAATTCTGGAAATAACTGAGAAGAGGAAAATCTACAAAATGATTCTTTCCCAGAGAATACAATATGGAATTCAATTAAAATATCCATGTACAGTCTGGATGAAGAGATAACTTTTGAGGAGTATTATATATATGGATGTGTATAACGAGGACTGCCACTCGTGGTCTGAAGGAAAGAAGGTTAGACTTCTTTTAAGCAAGTTAGGAACTGCTGAGCATAACAAATTGGTAAACTACATTTTACCAAGGCAGTAAATATATTAAGTGAATTATTTACTAAAAAGACATCTTTGTTTCACAAGAGCTGGAAATGTTTGAATTTGATGAAAGATGAAGAACAAGACTATATAACGTCGCAGCCAATGTGAATAAGCATTATGAAGAATTCAAGCTAGCAGAGTTAAGCGCTGACAACTTTAAGTGCATAGTGTTTGTTCAAGGGCTGGTATCGGAAAGAGACACAGAGTTGAAGAAATTAGTACTGACAAAATTGAAAAATCAACCAAGGATTATGATACAGAGTTTGGCAGAAGACTGCACAAGATATGTTAGCGTAAAGAAAGATTCGGAAAAGATAGAACAGTCTGGCATTTCGTATGTAAGGAAAATACGCTACAAAAAAGAAAAGTCAGTCTACCAAAAAGAATTCTAAAATTGCAGATTATCAAACAAAAGTGAAATACCAGAGAAAAATAAACAAAAACTCCAAAAAGCAATGTTTTTGCTTGCGGTGAACTTCACTGATACAGATATTGCAATTTTAGGAATAAAAAATGTTTCGACTGTAAAAGAGCAGAGCATAAAAGCTTGCACTGCAGGTCAAAAAAATAAAGACAATAAAATAAGAAAATTAAAGTCCGACGAGGTGAACGATGGAATAACCAGAAAATTTGTTACCGTCGAAATAAGTAATAAAAAAAAAAAATGTAACTCAACACTGGTTCTGACCTATCTATCATAAATTTGCATACGTGGAAGAAGTTGGGGAAACCAACTTTGATGAAAAATAAATAAAATCGCGAGGTCAGTGACGGAGAAAAAAATACAATTTATTGGTGAATTTGTTACAAACGTCACGTTAAATAAAAAAACGCGAAAAGCTAAACTATTTGTCATAGAAAATACCACGAACTTACTTGGTACGGATTGGATAACAGAATTCCAATTATGGGATCTACTGATAAATTCTTTCTGTTACAAGGTAGATTTTTTAAACCACGAAGCCCAAAAATTAGTAAAGAAACTTGAAGGAACTTTTCCTACTGTTTTTTTCTCCAGGTTTGGGAACGTGTACCAAGATGGAGGCAAAATTACAGCTAAAAAAGAAAATGCTCAGGCAGCATTCAAAAAAGAAAAGGAATGTGCTGTTTGCTTCAATTGAACAGATAGCTAAAGAATTGGACAGATTAGAGAAAACCGGTATATTTAAAAAAGTTGAATGTGTACACCAACAATATATGTGAAAAACAAGCTCCAGAAAGTAAAAATGAAGCCGACACAGAAAAACTGGGGAGCTAGTTACCTGCAGTCAAGGACATGCAGTATTATTAAAAGATTTAAGTCAACTGAAGTCACCACAGAAAAACGTTAAGAAGCACAAGATCAACAAAAGGGAAGCTAGAGACTGAACAAATAGAACCACAAGAAGAACCTTACAGAAACTGTGACTCCATCCTTAAGAAGCTCAAAGCGGAAGGTTGTTTCTGGTAACACTATGGAGGTATAAAATAAATAAAAAAAAAAAATATAGAAAAACGGATTGGCTATATGATGTACTTGGTGAAAGGTGAAAAATTCACGTGCAGTAACCAGTTCAGACGCGTTTTTCAGGCGTGGTTTGACAGCGTCCCGAAGAAGAAAAAAACTCCGATGGAGGTGTGATTTTAAATACGTTTGATCTAACAACGCCTGCAAAACAATTTTACCTGAGGTATGCCGATCCAGAAGAAAAAAAAAGAAAGGCAACTGATCATTTAAAAGTGGATTAAAAAAAAAAACGTGGGAGATACGATACGATATTGCTTAAAAAATATTTTTTTTTGTTGTTTTATCTTCATATTTTCTGTAAAAAAAAAATGAAAAAAAAGAAAACTGTTTACTCCTCACGGAGTAAAGTTTTAGGGGGATGTTATAGTGCAACACACCTATTCTATTGTTAATAGACTCTCCCACCTATAATAAGTAGGAGTAGCAAGAGTAACCAGTCAGTAAGAGTGAGTTGGTCAGTCAGTCGATGTCGGACAACTGTTAGTCGGATATTAAAGTATCAGCCACCACAACTGGATTACTGCGTCATTACCTATTATATCAAGTTCCTAACGTTTTTTCAACGTTGAACCTATTTAGGACTGAGTTAGTACAAATACAAGTCTCCACTGTGAAACTACTACATAACAACTTGGCGACGAACGATTCGAACTCATACGGAGGAAGAAAAACTTTTCGCACACTACATAACAATATCACAGGTAGGATTATTAAGTGAATACATAAAACCTTTCATATGTACGAATGCCACATTATGCAAGAACATTAGATTTTGATGGGGGGGGGGAAGAAATCATTTTAAACTACAGCAATGAGTGATCATTATTTCAGGCACTGACTGCATATATATTAAATACTTCAAATATTTACTGGATACTTTTATTTGAAATAGATGCCATATTTTTTTTTACTATAAAACTGTGTTACATCTATACATCTATTGGCCTGTTTATTAAAAAAAAAATCCTAAAGAAAATGTGCTCTCTAGCAGGAATTAAACCTGCATCCCCCTTTGTAGGAGAAATCCCTGTTTGATCTGGTGTGCATTACTGTTCAGCTATGAAGAGGATTACAGTTTAACAAGGTCCTATTTTCCCATTTTTGTTTCAAATATGTGTATCCACTATAATAACATTTGTTGAATTAAAAATAAATCCATTAATTCTTTAGAAATTGTTTTGTTTACAGTTTGGATATGAAACTGAGTAGAAAAGAGAAAAATAAAAATGGGGTATCTATTTCAATATATTGCAGTTGCTACTATAAGTTGACAGTCTTTTCTTTTCTACAACACTAGGATTTCAACCCCATATACAAAAGAAAAGGCAGATACTATTCATTGCTTACAACATCAAGCAAAATATATGTAGCAAATCAGATATTGATAAATGTACAAGACCACAATCACTGGAGAAAATATAAGTAGCAAGGCAAATAAAAACCAGAGAATATGCAGTCAATAGAAAATTAGGTCAGTATACAAAGGCAGTTACATGCTACATATCTTACCAAAGTAAAACCCTTATTGGAAGAAAACATGATTAAGAACTGTACATAATATTCAATAAATTTTTAACAAAGTACAAGGGTAAAAAAAGCTAAGAGGAGACCTTTGAAAATCTGGTATGGTGACTGTGTGGAAAAGAGAAGGGATATACCAATCTTTATAGATTGAAGCTAAAATAAGGATTGGCAAATAAGCTGATAACACAATTAGCAGATCAAGTGGGAAAATAATTAGCTTGTGGGAACTAATTAATCAGGAACAAGTGATGAATTTAAGATTCTCTAAGCAGAGTGCAGGATGAAAGTGCCTGGAAGGCCAGGAGATTAGCACAAGACAATCCAAGAACAGAGATTCAAGCACTGGGTATATTGTGGTTAAGAAGGAATCTGTATACTTTTACAGAACAAGATTAAACATTCCATAGCACAACAGACATGCAAGGAAGGGTAAAGAGTACATGGTCAAAAAATTAGTCCAAATAAAACCACATCCAATGACAACTTCAAAAGCAAAATTAATGGCGAGAACTGCAAATATGTGGAAAAAGAAAAAAAGATTTTTGAAACCAAAGAGGATATGTATGTTATATATAAAATTCTAAGGAATCAATAAATTCTCTATTCAACATTATTTTGTGGATAACCATAAGTATCCACAAAATGATGTTTTGAGTTGTCAAAAATATATCTGTGTTGTATAGGGATAAAGTGTTGTTCCGACACTGGAGTCTGAACACAGATCACCAGTGAGCAAGCACATAGGTGATTCCATTTCTAATAAGTAGACCACATGATCGTAAAGGAAAGGTATATATGGGAATTAGCGTGGAATCTAAGTGATTGCAATTCTCTATACTGATCATTTTACGGATTACTATTTGAACAAGTATTACTAGTGTGAGTATTATTCAACAGAGTTACTGCTAGTATCTGTGATTCCAAAGTCTCGACTACAATGAGCATTACAAATGTGATAACGAGCATTTGTTGACATCACAAAAGTGGTGACAAGGATCTGTTTAACTTACACCAGGAAAAAATGAATCTGTAAAAAGTTCAGAAGAATGGAAGAGTTAAAAACTATCATGGTTCAAATGTTGCAGCAACAAAAACTACAACAAGAACTACAATTGCAGCAACAAAAACAACACCATGAACAGCAGTTACAATAATAGAAGTTTTTTGAGTTGTTCACTAAAATGATAGAAGAAAAAACTTCAGATTCTTTCACTCCAGATGCTGTTGCTAATTCAATCAGTGAATTTGTGTACAATCCAGATGAAGGAGTAACTTTTTCATCTTATTACAGAAGATACAAAGGAATCTTCAAAAGGGATTATTCGCATTGGAATGATGAAAAGAAAGTTTGCTTATTATTGAGGAAATTATAACCTGCTGAACATGAAAAATATGTAAATTATATCTTGCTGAAGAAACCAGGAGATATAAATTTTGATGAGGCCTTCCTAACACCATTGAAAATCTTTAGTGATAGTTTAATACACGATGACAATGTCTTGGTAAAGTCTGACAATGACGATTTTGTCAGGTACAAAAGGAGTTGTGAATCCAGAGTCTTGAAAAGCTCAAATTTAATTAACTTCTGATTTGTTTAAATGTTTGATATTTGTTCAGCGTTTAACTTCTAATAAGGATGCAGAGATAAGATCCAGGATACTTGCTGAATTAGAAAGGGATCCAAAATTAACTCTCAGAGAATAGCAGAAGAGTGTCAACATATTGTGAATTTAAAACTCAATACCACAAGGATTGAGAAAAAAGACAATTCACAAGTACACAGTGTCTGACCATCTAAGGGAAAAAACTACAAACGTTTTTCAACTACTAACATTTAGGGAAGACTGTAAACCCTTCTCAATACCTAATACTTGCCACAGCTGTGGAGGTAAGCATTTTAAAAAAAATCGTTTCTTCAAAAAAAAAAAAAATGCTATGAGTGTGGGAAATTAGGACACAAAAGCACATGTTGTAGAGTCAAAAATGGAGAAAAAAAATAAAAGCATATATGAATAGGATAAATAGGTGTAGTAACGATAAGAAGCCTAAAAAGGAAATTAACAACACATCTCAAAAAGAAGAAATTTGTTTTTGTGCAAATTAATGATGTCAAAATAAAATTGCAACTAGATACATGATGGGATATCATTATTATAAGTGAACAGACATGGATAAAAATGGGTAAACTCAGTTTATTTTCTGATAAAGTTGCATATAGAGTCTCAGGAAAGAGATTAAACTTTTTGAGTGAATTCAGCTGTAACGTTTCTTTTGTCAAAAAACCAATAAGCAGTGGTATTAGTATTAAAAAATACTGCTAATTTATTTGGAACAGACCGGATTGCATTGTTTGATGTTTGGGACCTCCCAATTAACTCTTTTGCAACAAGATAAATTTTGTTATGAGCAGTACTAATATGGCAATTGAAAAATGAACTGAAAGACTTTTCCTGAAGTTTTCTCTGAAGGTCTAGGGACATGTATGAAAGCAAAAGTGAAGTTTCAGTTAAAGACAATGTAACACCTACATTTTAAGCCAAAAAGGAATGTACTTTTTACAGCTTTAGATCCAATTAACAATGAATTGGACAGACTAGAGAAATTAGGGGGGTAATATCAAGAACAGACTATTCTGAATGGTCATCACCAACAGTCTATGTAAAAAAAAAAAAAAAATGAGGAAGAATAAAATCCATGTGTGTGCTGATTTTTCAACAGGGTAAATGAAAATTTAAAAACAACATAACTACCTGTTACCAAATCTAGAGGAAATTTTTGCCAAATTGAATGGAGGTAAATTTTCTCTAAGTTGAACCTGTCAGATGCATACCTACAAGTACTAGGTGGATGAAGACTGTTCAAAATTATTAACAATTAACACTCATAGAGGGTTATATAAATTCAACTGACTTCCTTTTGGTATAAAGGTAGCACCAAGCATATTTCAACAGATAATGGCTACCACGCTTGCCAGTTTGGATTGTGCTCAAGCATATTTGGATGATGTACTTAAAAGCAAGACCCAAAAACAAAATGCAGAAGATCTAAAGAAAGTCTTTGAGAGAATCAAAGAATATGGCTTTAAAATAAGTGAAGGAAAATATGAGTTATTTATGTCTAGACTTAATTATCTTGGACAAATCATTGATGGAAATGGTAGACAACCAGATCCTTCAAGGGTGAGCGCTATAAAGGATATGCCCACTCCAACAAATGTAACAAAGTTACAAGCATTCTTAGGTTTTGCTAACTACTGTCACATATATATATTATATATTATATATATGATATGCATGAATTAAAACACCATTGAATAACCTCCCGAAGAAAGATGTAAAATCGAATTCGACAGATAAATATCAAATTGTGTTGAACAGATCAAGAAAGTCTTAAAATCTGATTTCTCACAAGCTCATTTTGACAGTAAATTAAAGATTATGGTTGCAAGTGATTCGGATAGTGGAGCAGTGAGATTATCAATTATGAAGACAGAACAACTAAACCTATAACTCATGCTTCAAGATCATTAACTGTGGATGAAAGAAGCTACAGCGAAATAAAAAAAGAAGCATTGGCCATCATATTTGCCATGAAAAAGTTTCACAAATTCCTACATGGTAGAGAATTTATACTGCAGACAGACCATTGTCCATATATGGATAAAAAAAAAAAAAAAAAGAAAGAGGGAGTTCCCACATATACAGTGAACAGACCACAGTGCGGGGGAACTATCATTAAATTATAAACTACAATTTTTATCATGCAAAACATCAAGTTAGACAGATTGTCTAGACTGATACCAAGATTCAGTGAACCACTTGAAGACAG